>OX393552.1:8786658-9291658 GCA_947650365.1 Chamaelirium japonicum
ACACTAGATCGCGTGTTGCAAGACCGTAGCCAGGATTTTTTTTTGGCTTGGGCTGAATTTAAACTAAATTTTCATTATAGTTGGCAAGAACTAATCAAATTATTGAACACAACAAAATTTTTCTTCTTCACAAACAAACAAGCCCAAATCAATAAAAAATCCCTAAGGTCCTAACTAATTCAACAACATAAGAAGTAGATAAATCAATAGATTAGAAATTTAGAAATTAGAACGAAAAATAAAACCCGCATACTTCGTCCTTGAATGCAAGATTAAGGATAGCGTGCGATTCATGCGAGGGAGGGAAGACGCTCCTCGACGCTTATGGGAGGGTCAGGAGGTGGGGCTCCCTCCTTGCCACCAGTCGCCGACAACCAGACCACCAATGACTACAACGACAAGGGTAGGTGGGTGGCCCATGGGAGGGTGGTGACTGACGGTCCAAATAGATCAACTAAAAAAAGGGGAAGAGAGGAGAGAGGAACTGATGTTCGGGTTCCTCTCCGAGTAGGCTGCCCCTCTTCGCTCTGGCCTCCACGCCTGCTGCGGCGCTGCGGCTCCTCCTTACCACCACAGGAAGAGAGAGAGAGAGAGAGAGAGAGAGAGAGAGAGAGAGAGAGAGAGAGAGAGAGAGAGAGAGAGAGAGGTGGGAACATATTTTTTGATTTTTTGTGTGATTTGAGGCTGGGGTCCCACGTCGCGTATTTCCCTCGAGTTCGGATCTCCTCCAGTTGGTCGGCCCCGATTAGTGGGCCCATGCGCATCACAGCCGCACGATGTCAGGCGACCCGAAGTGAATCGTACTCCAGCCCGACTGCATACGGCTATGATGCGTGTTGGGCCCACTGACCGGGGCCGACCAACTGGAGGATATCCGAACTTATTTCTCTCAAATTTCGACGAATCTGGTTAAGGAGGCTGCATTTTTTTTTTCTAGGTTGGTTGTCGATTGGGTTGGGCCTCCTGCTGAGTGGGCTGATGGACAGTTTCATATTGGAGCTGATTGGAAATTATATAGGTTTTTTGACAAAGTTGCTCCAATGATTTTTCTCCACTTATTGTGGATTGACTTTACACCCACGTGATTTTCGTGAGACTGTGCTGTCGTGTACCGATGCAGTCCCACATTGGCTTGATGCTACTTCTTCTCTCCTTTCTTTGAGAGGTTTACTGTTCTACTCCGGAAATGGACACCGTGGGGTAAACTATACTTTTCCTCATGGCTATTGTATAAAGTATGATCTTACCTCCATTGTTTTAATTGCAAATGCTCCGATCTTAACCCTTTTAGATAACTATTTTTTTTCAAATACTATAAATACCCATAGTATTATCCCATATTAAATAACGATAGATATATGGTATGTTTTTTTTTTACAGGAATAGCGGCACGGGCTATTACTGTGATTTCACTGTAGCTGCTACAGTGATTTCACTGTAACAACCTGTGATTTTACTATAGATTCTACAGTGAAATCACTGTAGCAACCCATGATTTTACTATATATGCCACAGTGATTTCACTATAGCTGCTTTAGTGAAATCACTGTAGTTGTTACAACGAAATCACTGTAGCAACTCGTGATTTCATCGTAGATGTTAAAAAGATATTTTTACAGTAAAATCATTGTAGCAAAAGTACGTACTCAATTTTATACAAATAATACTCAATTGAATTGAGTATTATTTTATATATTTGAACACCATGCACGGGCCGGTGGCTATAGTGATTTAATTATGGCTGCTACAATGAATATCACTGTGCCGGCTAAAAAGGCTTCCCTACAGTGAATCACTATAGCAAAGTACTAAATTTTATTCAAATAATACTCAATTTAATTGAGTATTATTGTGACTAAATTGAGTACTTTAGTGGATTTACTGTAGCAAAGAGTTTTTAGAAGTCACGAAAAAATCATTATAGCCAATAATACTCAATTGAAATGAGTACTATTGCTACAAAATTGAGTACTATTGCTATAGTGATTTCACTGTAGCAACATGTTTCTTAGCAGCCACGATGGAATCACTATAGCGCTACAATGATTTCACTAGTATTGCTACAATGGAATCACTATAGCTCTACTGTTATTTTACTGTAGATGCTACAATGAAATAACTTTAGCGCTACAGTGATTTCACTATAGTTGCTAAAGCGAAATCACTATAGCAACTATAGTGGCCCACACTATGTCTCAAAAACTATACATTTTGTAGAGATCGGGTGAAGTTATATAGACAATGGGAGGTTGGTAAATTCAGCAACTTAATCAAGGCTATTTTAGTCTTGCATTAATCGAAAGAGTTGTTGCAACAAATTTGTTGTAATGTGGAACTAGGCTTAGAAGAAAAGGTTGTCAGGACTTATTCTAAAATAAAACCCTTAGAAATGACGGTTTGCAGTCTGCCCCCCAAAAAATAGGGGCGGACTGTAAACAGTTCTTTTTAAAGGTTTCATTTTAGAATAGGTCCCAACAAATTTTTCCTCTAAGCCCAGGTCCATATTTCAGCAAATTCGTTGCAACAATTCTTTTGGTTAATGCAAGACTAAAATAGCATTGATTATGTTATCGAATTTACCAACCTACAATTGTCTATATAACTTCACTCGATCTCTATGAAATGTACAATTTTGAGACCTAGTGTGGGACCACTATAGTTGCTATAGTGACTTCACTTTAGTAACTACAGTGAAATCATGGTAGCGCTAAAGTTATTTCGTTGTAGCAGCTATAGTGAAATAACTGTAGCGCTATAGTGATTCCGTTATAGAAGCTATAGTGAAATCATTGTAGCGCTATAGTGATTTTCTCATGACTGCTAAAAAGCATGTTGCTACAGTGAAATCACTATAGCAATAGCACTCAATTTTGTAGCAATAATTAATATATTTCAATTGAGTATTATTGGCTAATATTTGAGTATCTTTGCTAAAGTGAAATCACTGTAGCTGCTATAGTTATTTTTTCGTGATTGCTAAAAATACTTCGCTATAGAAAATCCACTAAAGTACTCAATTTAGTCACAGTAATACTCAATTAAACTGAGTGATAAAATTGAGTACTTTGCTACAGTGATTCACTGTACGGAAGCTTTTTTAGCCGGCACAGTGATTTTCATTTAGCAGCTATAATTAAATCATTATAGCCATCCGCGCATGGTACTCAAATATATAAAATAATACTCAATTTAATTGAGTATTATTTGCATAAAATTGAGTACTTTTGATATAGTAATTTTTCTGTAGAAATATATTTTTAGCATTGATGATGAAATCACGGGTTGCTACGGTAATTTCGTTATAACAGCTACAATGATTTCACAGTAGCAGCTATAGTGAAATCACTGTAGCATCTATAGTGAAATCATGGGTTATTGCAGTGATTTCACTGTAGAATCTATTGTAAAATCATGGGTTGCTACAGTGAAATCATTGTAGCAGCTACAATGAAATCACTACAGCAATCTGTGCCGCTATTACGTACTGTAAAAAAAAACATACCATATATCTATTGTTATTTAATGTGGGAGGATATTATAGGTATTTATGGTATTTTAAAAAAAATTATTATCTAAAATGGTTAAGATCGAATCATTTGCAATCAAAACAATGGACAGAGGATAAGACTTTATACAATAGCAATATCAGTGGACTTACTGTAAATAGGAACTTAAAATGGGACTATATATATATATATATATATATATATATATATATATATATATATATATATATATATATATATATATATATGGGGGCGGGGAGCCTGCACCCGAGGTGTAGCATCGTTGCTGCACCTCTCGCTTGTTTACCCCCCTACAAGTTTTGGAATTTGATGAAATTTGGTGAGGGTTTTTTCTAGGGTAAGATGATCATCCTCATAAATTTTCATCAAATTCCAAAACTTCTAGGGGGGTCAAATGGTTGAAGCAAAATCTGCAGATTTTAATGGTGACTTCGGACGGCTGATTTTGCTTCGACCATTTGAACCCCCTAAAAGTTTTGGAATTTGATAAAAATTTGTGAGGATGATCATCTTACCCTAGACAACACCCTCACCAAATATCATCAAATTCCAAAACTTCTAGGATGGTTAAACAATGCCTGAGGTGCAGCAACGACGCTGCACCTCAGGTCCAGCATCCCTTTTCCCTATATATATATATATATATATATATATAGAGGAATGGGATGCTGCCTATCAAAACAGCATTTTTTGCTGCTTTGAGACATTGTTTGACCATCCTAGAAGTTTTGGAATTTGATGAAATTTGGTGAGGGTGTTGTCTAGGGTAAGATGATCATCCTCACAAATTTTCATCAAATTCCAAAACTTCTAGGGGGTTCAAATGGTCGAAGCAAAATCAGTCGTCTGCAGTCGCCGTTAAAATCTGCAGCATTTTGCTTCGACCATTTGACCCTCTTAGAAGTTTTGGAATTTGATGAAAATTTGTGAGGATGATCATCTTACCCTAGACAACACCCTCACCAAATTTCATCAAATTCCAAAACTTCTAGGATGGTCAAACAATGTCTCAAAGCAGCGAAAATGCTGCTTTGATAGGCAGCATCCCATTCCTCATATATATATATATATATATATATATATATATATATATATATATATATATATATATATATATATATATATATATATATATATATATATATATATATATATATATATATATATATATATATAACAAAGAGGTTTTTTGTCGACGAATTTTTTTTTTATTGTTGTTATAATATTGGTTATTACCGATGGTATTTATAATATCCGTCGGTATAAACCCAATTGATTTTTCGTTATTTTTTTTTGCCAATAACATTTATATACCATTGGTATAAATATTTTTACCGACAGAAAATATTTTTTTTGTTGGTAAAATATTATTTTTTGCCGACAACAAAAAATTTATTCATTGGTGTTATAATTTTTTTAATTATTTATTAATTATTTGATATTTTTACCAATGGCAATTAAAATATCCATCGGAAAAAAGTAATATTTACCAACGGAAATATATATGCCCGTCGATATAAATCATGTAAGTAAAAAAAATAAAAACTCGCTCCTATCCAAGATCCCTAATTCCCGAGCGAAGAGAAAGAGAGAGAGAGAGAGAGAGAGAGAGAGAGAGAGAGAGAGAGAGAGAGAGAGAGAGAGAGAGAGAGCGGCTGATGCCTCTTCCCTGTGCCTCCTTTGTCGACGCCTCTCCTTCGCGCCTCCGTTCTGTTCCTCTCTGGTGACCAGTGGTGAGCCCCTCCTCTCTTTACCCTCTCATTCTCTTTCAAATCTGCACCCCCCCCTTCTCCAGCTCAATTTCCCTCTCCCTCTCCCCATTCGGCGCAACCCCATTCTCCTCTTTCTCCATTTCTCCTCCTCGTCCTCTACTCCGGTCTCTCCTATCCTTTCCCTCCTCCTTCCTCCCCCTTTGCCTTTCCACCCCCTTCTTACTTGTGCCCTAGCTGCTGGATACATCATCAGCTGGCTATGGTCGGTTACTGCTGCATCGGATAGCTAGGGCACAAGGAGGGAGGGGGGCAATAAGGCATAAAAGGAGGAAGAGAGGAGGATGGAAAGTAGAGGAAGGCGGAGAGGATGAGGAGGAGAAAAGGGGCCAGGAAGGAGAAGAATGGGGGTGGCATTGAAGAGGGTAAGGGAGATTGGGTTAGACCCTAACCCTAAACCTAATTAATCTTAACCCATACCACTAACTCTAATCCTAACCCCTAAAACTAACCCTAACCCTAACCATATAACTTTTATTGGGCACTTGTGTTGCACGTGCAACAGTTGCTGATCTATGGACCCTTTTACACGTACACAAATTAAAAATAACCATTTTAGTATAGGGTATGGACACATGAAATAATGATAGGGGCATAAGAGCATATTGCTAATTTTTGTAGGGCTAAAATGTAAAGTGCAAGAATGCAACACTTTCTTCCTTTTTTTTTTTAAGAAACACAACGACCCCGAACCACAATGATATCGTGGTTCGGGATGACTAATTTACTATATTAACCTCAGGACACAATAATATGTTATATTAGCCTTATGACATCATAATTTGCTATATTAGCTAAGGTCCGTACAAGTATACTTTCGTCTTTAGAATGAGTATATAGTCGCCTTCAGAAAGTGTATACATTCGTTTTATAAAGAGTATACATTCGTCTTCAGAAAGTGTATATATTCGTTAGGGTTTAGGTTAGGTTTAGGGTTTAGATTAGGTTTAGGGTTTAAGTTTTGGATTAGGGTTAGGTTTAATGTTTAGGTTTAGGTTTATAGTTTAGCGTTAGGGTTAGGTTTAGGTTTAGGGTTTAGGTTTGGTTCGGGTTTAGGTTTAGGATTAGGGTTAGGTTTAGGTTTAGGTTAGGGTTAGGGTTTAGATTTAGGTTAGGATTAGGGTTAGAGTTAGGTTTAAGTTTTAGGTTTATGTTTTAGATTTGGATTTGGTTTATTTTGGTCCAAAACGCACCCTAAAGTTTATTTTGTTCCAAATCGCACCCTAATCAGTAAATCCCTCTCCTTAATTTATTTTGTTCCAAATCACACCCTAAATTTTATTTTGTTCCAAATCACACCCTAAAGTTTGAAATGTTAGCACAATACCGTTTTGTTAACTACATAATTTTCTCATTTGATCATTTTCATCTGATTAAAACTAAATTGCAGAGGGCAAAATATAGTTTTTTTAAATTTATAGGGAGGTTTTGTTTAGGGCCATTCATAAGTAGCTCGCGAACAAGCTCGGTAAAGGCCAAGCTCGTTCAAGCTCGTTCGATTACTGCTTGAGCCAAGCCCAAGCCTAGAGTATGTTTAGACTTGTTTAATAAACAAGTTAAGCCAAACTCAAACATACTAAAGCTTGGCTCGGTTGGGCTCGTGAACATGTTCGTTTAGGATCGTGAGCCAGCTTGTGAATAGGCTTGTGAATAAGTTCATAAAAGGCATGAATAGACCAAATATATATAGTCTAAGATTTGGCTTAAGCTAAAGTTCATGAACAAGCTCGGTAAGAGCTCGTTCGAGTAGGCTCGTTTATTAAATGAGCCAAGCTCAAATGGATCAAAGCTTGGCTCGGCTGGATTACTAAACAAGCCAAGCCCAAGCTTGAACAACCAAGCTTTTAACCGAACCAAGCTCAAACAGTCCAAAGCTCGGCTCGGCTCGTTTGCAGCCCTAGCTAGTTGTGTTTTTGAGCTAAACTTCAGGGGCGAAAAGTGTTATTTATCCAATCCAAAATTTAGGAGGGACCATGGCCTTCCTTGGTTTAGGTTTAGGGTTTAGGTTTAGATTTAGGGTTTAGGCTATGATTAGGGTTAGAGTTAGGTTTAGGGTTTGGGGTTTAGGTTAGGGTTTAGATTAGGTTTAGGGTTTAGGTTAAGATATTTAGGGTTTAGGTTAGGATTAGGTTTTGGGTTAGCTTAATGATAATTATTATAATTTACTAGAATCTAATAATTGTAATATTTAGACCTTAAAAAAATAAGGGGAGATAAGAGGGATTGCGAAAAAGACTAAATAAATAAAAAAATATATTATTTAAAGGATTTATGTTTTCTTATATCTTGCAATAAGAAATTATACTTATCAATGAACTTTTTTTAGATCTAAGTATAAACAATGAAATATTTCTTTACTACTTTAAACATTAATAAATACAAGAAGTTGTCCTACAACGGCAGAATGGGTAGACACGTATTCATGGCGTTCGAGGGGAGATGGTATATACTAGATGCCATGCTATAACCAATGACATTTGATATGTCAACTGGGATAAGAAGACTTATGTATCTATGAAAGACTGATTTGATGGTGGAGGATGGCTTACAAAAAATCTAAACAGAGATTTAGAGCAATGAGTAGAGACAATATATCATCATCTTTACGAACCCGGAAAAAAAATGAAATCGTATCCATTCGACGTATGCTTCGTGGGTTTCTCCAGTAATGTGATGTGATGAAGAATATCGATTAAGTGAGTTCAAATATGTTACTTTATCCGACCTATCTATTATGATTTCTTTAAGTATTTCCATAAATCATAAATTAGTCAATTAGAGGGCAATATCTTACAATATCTACTAAAGACCTTCTCCATAGGAGAAGCCTTGACCTTCTTCCCCTCTGTAGCCGATGTGCTACAGAGGATGAAAATGCATCTCATGCGATTTTTGGTTGTACAGGAGCTGCTACTATGTGGGGATTTCTTGTGTCTCTGATCGGGGGAATGTGGAAGCCAAACTTATTGCGTGAGCGGGTCGAAGAACTGGGATCTGACAATAGGGCCCAGCTTAGGGGTGGAATACTTATAGCTGGGGTGTGGGACATTTGGAACGCATATAACCATGAACTATTCAGAGGAATCAGGGAAGAGCCCAAACAAGTGGCACGTAGTGTCATTCTTACCCTCGAGGAATTCACACAAACTAACAAATCTTTTCATTCTATTACCCAGGAGCCGCCGGTATCAAATCATCAAGTCGAAGTCAAATGGGAACCACCTGTGGGGGAAGAGCTCAAACTCAACTTTGATGGGGCTTGAACCGGCAAACTGGAGGAAGGCGGGAGCAGGGTTCATACTTCGGAACAACAGTGGTGGTATCCTCTACACCGAGGAGTGCCCGTTCTAGCTCACTCGGCTCTCATGACAGAGGCCAGGGCGTTATGAGAAGGCATCAGATGTGTTGAAGACTCAGGATAGAGGGGTCAGCTGTGGGTTGAAGGTGATGCAGATCAGATTATTCGGGCCTTGTGCACCAATGACTCGGACCAACCTTTGGTGCAGGATTGCATCCGCAAAGAAAGAAAATTCAACACGTTTCGGGTGACCCATATATTCCGAGAGGTCAACCAAATGGTTGATTTGCTGGCCAAAGGAGCTAGAGTTTTAACTAGACCATGTATTTTATCTTGAAGTTTTAGCCAGAAGGTCATTGACCTATGTAACAAAAAACTCGAGGGACTCCCTTTTATAAGACCTTAACTAGTCTAATTGATAGTACACAAAAAAAAAGCATGTGCCATTGTACACGGTCCGTGACACAGTACCGGGTCATGACAGTGTGGCTTTGTACACGGTCAATGACACAGTACCGGGTCACAAGTCAATGGATGCATGTGGCTTTGTACACGGTCCGTGACACAGTACCGGGTCACAAGATCTATTTGTTTTCATGACGGTAACATTTAATTAATTGTTGTTGTTTAGTTCCCCCGCCCATGTAATCTCCATTTACTTAATAATTACTGAAATGAATGTTCGATCATATATTTTTCTTTATTATCTGATGATCTAACTAGCTGAAGTGATTCCAATTAATTAGCTAGTTCTGAGGCTCCACCAAATTACCATCCAATTAGATGCACATCAAAGTGGTCTTAGTTAAGATATGATGCAAGGGGTATGAAGACTAAGGGAGTCTTTCACACCATTATTTATTGATCATCACCCTACAGAGGGATCGATTGACGGGCAGAGGCAAGATGACATTATTGTAGTAGATTATTATCATATCTTTTGCCAACTCTTTCTCTGCCTATGTAATCAGTGTTATTGCCATCATTGATACTACATTTCTACATTTGAACCAAAGGCTTTGGACCTTTAATTAAAACTTCTCGATTAGCATGGTGATAAGATTGTAACTTTCAGAAAAGTTAGTTGTAATGATATTATACTTTCTCTATGGAAAATAAGCCTTCATCTATAGTTCTTTCTTAATTTTTCTAAGTCATTTGTATGCATCTTTGTTCAATTCTCTAATAGTTGTCATTACCCTTATATATGTGTTTGCTCTAGTTGTCTTTGCAGTCGTGTAGAAATATGGATAATGTCTTATTTGTTTAAATTTTATATACATATTCTGTGATATATGAAATGCACAATAACCACGATATGCATCTAGGAAGACTAAAGATACCTGAGATATTAAACCCCTATGTCAATATGATATAATTACTAGATCCTCAATAGGTCCCAAGACATCTATCAATTGTGTCAAAAACCAATTCCAGCAATCATTGCTCTCTAATTCTCCAACCCCAAGCGCAATCGGAAAGATGTGATTATCATCATATAATATAGTTACAATAAATAGTATCCCCTTGTACTTTTACTTTAGATGTAATTCATCAACAGTTACTACTGGTCTTAATAACCATCTTTGAATAGTTTTTCTAGATTGACCGATGGTCCTAAAGAAGCGCTTGAACTATCATTCTTCTTATAAAAATTTTATAATTATTTCTAGATTTTGTTTCTCAAGGTCCTAACAATATGTTTGAAGCATATTATACGAATCCTCATATAATTCTCTTAGCTTTTGAATAGCTATCTCTCTAGCCATCCATGCTTTCTTGTAGCTAATCTTTATTCCATACTCTTGCTGAATATCACTTATAATAGTCTTTGGTGTATACAATATGTATGAATTAAGCTAAGACATCATAGACTCACTAATCAACTTATTCGTGGTTTATTGATGATCAATCCGACGTTACAATAATAAGCAATTGTGTTATGATACTAACGATTTAATTTGAAATATATTATTTTTCATCAACTTAGAAACATGCAACCGCTAAGGACAATCATTCTTTTTATAAATTATAGTATATCTCGTTTTGTTGGATTTCAAAACCTTATACTCAAGTTTGCATATAAAGTATACTTATTTTACACTGAAATCATGATCTTTTTATTCTTAAGGGCTCTCTACGATTTTGGACCAGAAACCTAAAGAAACTACTGCTCCGGAACCCATTTGAAAGAAAATACGAAATCGGACCAGAAAGTATAAAGAGGGCTCTGTTTACAGTTTTGGGTAATATGAAATGTCGAGATTGTCCTCCAAAATTAAACCAAATTATAATTTTTCATTGTTTTGCCCTTCGATTCTAACCTCTTCCCTTCCAACGAACCGGTGATCCCTTCTCTTCCGACGAGCCGACGACCCACTGTCCTAACTCGGATCCCTTCTCTTTCGATGAGCCGGCGACCCACTGCCCTAACCCGGATCCCTTCTCTTCCGACGAACCGGCGACCCACTGCCCTAACCCGGATCCCTTCTCTTCCGATGAGCCGGCGACCCACTGCCCTAACCCCTCCTATTTTAGGATGTGAGTATAGATATGAAATTTTAGAAATAAATCTTGTAATAATAATATAGATGTAAAATTTTAGAGATAAAATTGATGTGAACATAAATAGTCGCACTTGTAGGATGTGGGCATAGATGTGAAATTTTAGGAATACATCTAGTAATGGTAACACAGATGTAAAATTTTAAAGATGAAATTCAAATCAAATAGGTTGATAATTTTATGAATTTGATGGGAGATAGCTACTTCTTTAAGTATGGATTTGTCACGCATTTTACTAGAAGAAAACCCTAAATGTGTAGATATTAGTTTTCTAGTTCTATAGAGATGAATATGAATATTGATTTATATCAGATATGAAATCCTGCATAAAGATGTAATTTGACCCATCCAATACCCACGACAGATTTGAAATCATTTTTATAGATGTAGTTGAACACACCCAATATCCTAGGCAGATATAAAATTATATCTATATATGTAGTACCCTTCCAATGCCCTATGCAGATATGGAATCATACCAATATATGTAGTACCCACCCAATGCTTATGTAGATATGAAATCATGCCTATAGGTGTAAAAAATTATCAAATTGTATCTGAAAGTAGTATGGCATATCAATGGGACATCTCTTTGAATGTAAATTATCAAAGTATAGATATTTTAACCTAGATTTAATATATAATTATATGATATTTTAATTTTAATAAAATATTTATTATTTTAACGATTGCTATAAATTTTTACATCTATGAACTTGTATTAGATATACAATTATAAATAATTAATCTATATTATTATGATGATAAATGGATATGATAATGAATAACTTAGAATTGGATAAATTATGAGTGTTTAATTACAATATGTATATGATGAATTTTTTACTTCAACACTAATTATTTAACAATTGTTTACTAACATTTTACAAGGAATGAATAACGATACAGTCTCCTTGGGATGTCACTTTGATGAAAGTTTAAAGAATGATGTATACATTGGTGGTAAAAAAAAATTAAAGTGTGTTAGTCGCAATGATTCCATTAAAAAAATAGTCAAGAATATGTATTTAATTAGCAGATCATCAGCGGAGGACACCGACATAAATCTTAAGTACTCATACCTTGAAGAACAATCATTGATTTTGGATTTGGAAAGTGATCATGATCTTCGTGAAATGTATTTGGAAAATCATAATTGTCGTCGTATCATCATCTACATTATGAAATCATCGAAAATCCAATATGAAGTTCCTTCCAACCAAAAAGAAGTTCAAAGTGAATATCCATTTCCTGGTCCCTTACTCCAAGCTTCGGTACCTAATTTGCATAGGAGGTAAGCATTATCTATTATGATTCTGTTTAATTTTACCATATGTATTACTTAGAGATCTTATATAGTAATGAAATTTTTTTATTTAAGCAGCTATGTTAATGAATGTGCATCTCCATTAGCCACTGATCGTAATCCTCTAAGTCAGGAGAGTAAAACCATAACTCCTTCGCGGCCACTGAAGTTCATAAAATATTTTAATTATTAATTTATTTTAAAGATGCTCGAGAATTTTTATCTAATATAGATGTTTTGATTTTGTTGGCAGACGGGAACAAAATTTATTATTTTTACCAAGAAATCGAAAATATGATTGTATTGGAAGTGTGAGTAGCCCTTCTTCCGTAAGGTGTGTATAAATCAAACATAGTTGACGGTAGATAGTTATATGAAATTTGAATCTCAATATCATTTATCTTTATTTTTGATAGGTACACTAGTTCTTATGGCATCATAGAAAAAACACATGGAAATGAATCTATAGTTGAAGAGAAACCCATTGAAGAGGACCCCACTGAATCCTATATAAGTGATATTTTAGAAAATGATATATCTTATAATGAATTTGATTGGAAGTATCTATCTTCAGATTCAGATTCAGAAATAGCGATAAGTACGAAGTCTTGTCGGGATGTCCCACATCATGAGGGATGTAAGAACCTATCAATGGTCAAAAATAATCACAATCCATTATGTTACAAGGAAATTGATGACGAACTAGTTCTTGAGCCGGAAGACGACGCTATTGATGGTTTTGATAGCCATCGACAACAGTTATCACTCAAAGTTGGAGATATATTTCAATCCAAAGATATATTTCAAAACTTTTTAAAGCAATATGCAATATATAAGAATTTTGAATTGATGCCATTAAGGACTTGTTCTAATAGAATAACTGCTACATACTCAGAGCATTATTGTCCTTGGCGTGCACATACGGCGAAGTTGCTTGGTTGTTTGACCTTTAAAGTGAAAATAGTTGAATCATATCATACATGTTCAAGACCTTCTCGCGGGCGGGATCATCGGCAATCATCTAGTAAATGGATATCTGGTTTCATAAGAGAACACTTGAGTAGGCATCCAAATTGTACTCCAGGTGAAATTATTAGTCGGATCCAGACGCAATATGGGGTGACAATTTTTATCGTAAAGCATTAATCGCAACAGAGTTAGCTTTAAATGATCTCAGAGGTGGGTGGGAGGCTTTTTATAAATTATTACCATCATATTGCTTGGAGTTACAGCGAGTTGACCCAGAAGCTGTAGGGGTGTTAACCCGTGAACATGATGATGCATTCCAAAAAAAAATTTGGTCATTTTGTCCATCAAAAAGGCACGACCCATTGTTTCTCTTGATGGCACACACATTAGAGGGAAGTATCTTGGTACGCTTTTAATAGCTACATGCGTAGATGGTAACGAAGGAATATTTTACTTAGCTTTTGCGGTAGTTGAATCTGAAAATCAGTCATCATGGAATTGGTTTCTTCAAACGTTACATGAACGTGTTATTGGCGCACAAAGGGAGCTTGTAATAATTTCTGATCGACATAAAGACTTGATGGAGGCCATTCCTGTTGTTTTTTCCAATGCCCATTATAGCTATTACTTAAGGCATTTGGTTGAAAATTGTGTTACAGCAAATAAGCAGCATTCGGCACGTAAAATGATAAGGAAAGTTGCAAGGGCATTCTTCATTCCCGAATATAACATGACCATGAAAGAGTTTTGTGAGTCTTGTCCTCGTAGCTACTTTTGGATGAATAAAATAGGACCCGAGCATTGGGCGAGAGCTTATTTTCCTGGAAAATGATATCTCTTTTTGACTAGCAATATGTCTGAATCTATGAATTCTATACTATAGCACATAAGAAGCCTTCCCATTACTCTAATGGTTGAATCCATTCGCACCAAGATTGCTAAGTATTTCTTCAAAAGAGGTGCTCGTGGCCAGGACATGAAGACTATAATGACACCATAGGCTGAGGAATATATGAAGAAAACTTCTGATTATGCATGATATAAGCTAATACATATTCCAACTAGCTAGTATGTGTTTCAGGTGCAGAGTGAGTCCAACCAATTTGAAGTCAATTTACCAAGACGCGGATGTTCTTGTAAGAAGTTTGATGTGATAGGTATCCCATGTATCCACGCAATGGTAGCAATTACATACCGGCATGAGTCTCCCTATCAGTATTGTGAGGAATGGTTCACCGCATATAAGTATAGAGATACGTACATGGAGGTATTGCAACGGACTGTTAATCAGAGTCAATGGTTAAACAGACGGGACGATCTGCTTATCTTACCGCCACATAGTCGAATACTTGCGGGACGTCCAAAAAAAATCCGGATCAAATCAGTTGGTGAAAATAAATCTACAAATCGTTGTAAAAAATGCAAGCGTATTGGTCATAATATTCGCACGTGTAAATTTCCAACCGTATGATCCAATCAATTTTATTTGTAGTATGTATGATTACATCATATTACTCTCGGATATTATTCTCTATTCCAGGACATGCTAATTAATTTCTGAAAGTAATGGATATTTATATTTTATGCAATTATGTACATGCAAGATATTTTATTCTATATTTATTTCCACCCTAGTTTGTACGTGTAAATTATTGATATTCAACATAATGATATTGTTACTATTGTTCAGTGCTATATTCAAAATATGGATCTTTGCTATGCTTGTGGTGAAAAAGGACATTGGGTTCAAAATTGTCCAAATAAGAACCGTCGTTGTGATGGTTGCAATGAGGTGATGCATATATTCACATCAAAGACAAAAGGTAACCCGGGTAGGAAGTGGAAGCCAAACTCATTGCGTGAGTGGGTCGAAGAACTGGGATCCGGCAATAGGGCCCGGCTCAGGGGTGGAATACTTATAGCTGGGGTGTGGGCCATTTGGAACGCACGTAACCACGAACTATTCAGAGGAATCAGGGAAGAGCCCAAACAAGTGGCACGTAGTGTCATCCTTAGCCTCGAGGAATCCAAACAAACTAACAAATCTTTTCATTCTATTACCCAGGAACCATCGGTATCAAATCATCAAGTCGAAGACAAATGGGAACCATCTGTGAGGGAAGAGCTCAAACTCAACTATGATGGGGCTTGGACCGGTAAATTGGAGAAGGCGGGAGCGGGGTTCATACTTCGGAACAGCAGTGGTGGTATCCACTACACCGGGGAGTGCCCGTGCTGCACTCACTCGGCTCTCGTGACAGAAGCCAGGGTGTTATGGGAAGGCAGACTCATGGGTGGAGGGGCCAGCTGTGGGTTGAAGGTGATGCAGATCAGATTATTCAGACCTTGTGCACCAATGACTCGGACAAACCTTTGGTGCAGGATTGCATCCGCGGAGTAAGAAAATTCAATACGTTTCGTGTGACCCATATATTCCGAGAGGTCAACCAAGTGGTTGATTTGCTGGCCAAAGGAGCTAGAGTTTTAACTAGGTCATGTATTTTATCTAAAAGTTTTAGTGAGGGGGCCATTGACCTATGTAATAGGGACCTCAAGGGACCCCTTTTGTAAGACCTTAACTAGTCAAATTGTTAGTGTAAAAAAAAAAAAAATTTGCATGTGCAATTGTACACGGTCCGTGACACGGTACCGGGTAACAGTGTCTTCCATCCTCAGGTAACTTGGATATATATCTTTGGAGCAACTTTGACATCAGCTGGGTTTGTATCACGGGCCAATCAAATGAAATGTTTGGATGGGTTTAGCTTAATATGGAGTTGGTTAGAGATGTCTTATACTTGTAACTCCAAATTAAAACATCTCTCCTAGATCAGATCCGGAGGGAGGGATAGATAGACTTTGCCGATATTGTTATGGGTGATGGTTGGCTTGGGATTTGCACAAGGAGGCCGTGCCATGGGGTGATGGTTATCTTACGTCATGTGGTCGGTGAGCCTATCTTCAATCACAAGCCAATGGATGCATGTTGCTTTGTACACGGTCCGTGACACAGTACCGGATCACAAGATCTATTTGCGTTCATGACGGTAACATTAATTGTTGTTGTTTAGTTCCCCGGCCCATATAATCTCAAATTTACTTAATAATTACTGAAATGAATGTCCGATCATATATTTTTCTTTCTTATCTGATGATCTAGCTAGCTGAAGTGATTCCAATTAGCTACTTCCGAGGCTCCATGCCAAACCATCCAATTAGATGCAGCAGTAGTCGGATGGAAAAGGAGGTGAAAGCTCCTAGTACACCTCCTTTTCCATTGTGATGCAGTTCTTCATGCAGTAGCAGTAGAGGCGGACAACCTTGCACTTGCCGCCCAACGGGTACTTGTTCCTTTTGCAGTAGTTAGAGCAGTTATCGGCAGCAATGCATAGCTCGAAGCTTTCCATCTTCACGGAACAAGTGTTTTCCACCATAAACTCCTCTGCATCCGGCTTCTCCTCCACCCCAACCATATCACGCGTCCCCTTCGCTCCAATCATCTCCTCTGCACACGCAACAGAAGGTAAGTACAGACCCATCACAACAAAGACAATGAAGAGATAATAAGAGAGTCACCAGCAGTAGCAATGAGGACGAAGGAGACGAGCAGGAGGAGGAGCACCGAACCCTTGGTCATGGAACCCATTCTCTCTTTCACACCATTATTTATTGATCATCACCCGGCCGTCGTACAGTGACCCATACAGAGGGATCGATTGATGGCCGGAGGGAATTAAGATGACATTGTTGTAGTACGTAGAATATTATTGGTAGTGACAGCAGCAGTAACAGTTGGATGAAAAAGGGGGGTGAAAGCTCCTAATACACCTGCGATTCCATCGTGATGCACCTCTTAGTCCAGCAAATGCAGGCGAAGCCCAGGCACGCGCCGCCCAAGGGGTACTTGTTCATTTTGCAGTTCCTATTGCAGTTATCCCCAACAATGCAGAACCCAAAACTTTCATTCCAGTCGTAACAAGGATTTTTTGTTTCCGTAAACTCCTCTGCATCCGACTTCTCCTCCACCCCGACCATCTCACGCGTCCCATTCACTCCAACAATCTCATCTACGTAAGGTAAGTACAGATCCATCAGTCCATCAGAACTGTTACGAGAGTGAAGAGAAAATAGAGAGAGAGAGAGAGAGAGAGAGAGAGAGAGAGTGTCACCCATAGAAACGAGGACGAAGGAGACGAGCAGAAGGAGAAGCACCGAAGAACCCTTGGTCATGGAACCCATTCTCTCTTTCACTCACCTGGCTATGTGTGTGCTATGTGCTGTGAGACGCGCACGGCATCCCCTTTTATAGTGTCCAAAAGATAAGATTAAAGAAAATTATCATTTTCTTTGAAAAATCTGGTCCACTTGATCACCGAGTTGATGGACCACCCTTCTACAACCGGGCCACCATATTGTCCAAAAAAAAAATATCTGAAGCATTGTGTGGTTTGGAAAATAACAAAATTATATATATATATATATATATATATATATATATATATATATATATATATATATATATATATATATATATATATATATATAGAGAGAGAGAGAGAGGGGGGGAGGAAAGCCACAATACTTTTTTTTTTTAAGATAATAATTATATTAAAAGTTTAAAGGGAAAGAATTATATAACTAAGCTATATCCAGAGTGGCAAACCTTAAGACTTAAACTTCAACACATAGAGCGCTCAAAAATCAAAAAGGCCAAAACAGTTGATTAAAAAGGCCAACACAGAGAGGCATTTTAGGATACGGTGTGCGGTGCGTGTGGCGTCACACCGCAGCTGTCTGATGCACCACTGCGGTGCGTGCAATGCATGCAGTGGTGCATCAAACTGCTGCGGTGCGACACCGCACGTACCGCACGTCGTATTTTATCATTTCTCTCTCTCTCTCTCTCTCTCTCTCTCTATATATATATATATATATATATATATATATATATATAGAGAGAGAGAGAGAGAGAGAGAGAGAGGGGAGGGGGGAGGAAAGCCACAATACTTTTTTTTTTAAGATAATAACTATATTAAAAGTTTAAAGGGAAAGAATTATATATCTAAGCTATATCCAGAGTGGCAAACCTAAAGACTTAAACTTCAACACATTGAGCGCTCAAAAATCAAAAAGGCCAAAACAGTTGGTCAATCCCAACAAAAACCATGCACGAAAAATACATACTCTAATTGAGGTGAGCAAACACATAAGAAACAAACTTAAAGCTGAAGCAATATGAAGTACTGATGATGGACAAAATGAGAAAAAACAACTTGATTTGATGCCGATTTTTTCTTTCATTTACAAATTTTCTTTTTTGAATATCCCTGGCTTAGAGTTATTTGTACTACTTTATGCTTAACAATTCAAATGAGAAAATATACATTTATTTTCTTTATGATTTTTGTGACTTAATTATTCCATAAAAAGTATTGGGCGCCGACGCCTTGTGTATTTCGCACCGGCGCACTGTGTTATGGGCGCCGGTGCATTTTGTAGAACGCATTTGCGCATTCTATACAATGCACCGGCGCCCATAACACAGTGCACTGGCGCATCCTATACATTGATTTAAAAAGATTGCTTTGACAACGTACATCATAATGAAATTGAGAAGTTACATGACTTTCTGTTGTGACCAGTACGTTTGCATCTACCAAACTTAACCGTCTTGCGCTCTTCTCTTTAAGATAGTATTCGTTTCTTTTTTGACTTTCCTATCAAATTCTTCATAGTTGGTGGTAATATCTTATTTGCATGTTCTATTTCAATCTGTGTCACATACTAACTTTTGTCAGTAACCGGGTACAGAGACTCATTATATGTCAATCGGTAAGAATCTGCGTTGTAGTAGTGTGCACAATAGGAATAAGTTAGGATTCATCTTATACTGTTGATGCAGACATCTACCTCGAGTCGAACCCATGGCATGTGTACCAACACAGGAGGAGCCAGCTTAGCTTGTGGACGTAATCATTTATTTCGTCTCGATTCTATGCTGTTTTTGTGTCTTTATCATTTGCACTTGTTTTTAGTCCCACCTCGCCTGTTGGCCGTGTGGACCTGTCGTTGTATGCCTTTATAAAGGCCCTTGTCTCTTCATTTGAGGTATTGAATAATGAAATGAAAAACTTGTTTCTCCACTTCGTGTTGAGTGACAACAGGGTGAGACGTGTGAAACCCGACCCCAAACCCTAGGTGTGTGAAACCCTAGGTTCATGCTAGGAGTGTGAAACCCTAGCCGAATTTACCTATTTCCTAAACCCCAGCCGACCCCTCCCTCCGCCTCTCTGCTGCAGCCCCGACCCGATCCCGTCCCTCCTCCCTCTGCCGCGCCGACCCAAGCCCAGCCCGCCGCCTCCCTACGATCAACCCCCACCTCTCCTCCGCCCCTCCTCTCGACGACGCTGCTCCACCGCCCGGCCTGCTCCCAGCCCCTGTACTCCCTCCCGAGCCGGCCGCACCCCAGCCCTGCCGCCCTTCTCCCACACCCGGGCTCGAAGACCCCCACTTCCTTCTCTCCCTGTGCTGCGACCCCGAACCCGACCCCTCTCCCTGCGTCCCAAGCCCGATCCCACCCGACCCCTTTTTCCCTTCTTTCCTGTAGCTCGACCCCACGCCACCCACACCCCTCTCTCTTTCCCTCTCAGCCCGGCAAACCCAAACCCCCCCCTCGAAAACCACCTCTCCCCTCCCTCTCCAAACCCGCCAGCATGCTTGCATGGCGGACCCAGACGCAGATCACGGCATGATCTTGGACACAGACGGATACCTCGACATCAACCCTCCTTCCTCGATTTCTAGGTCGACGAAGGAAGAGCGTGGAGGAGTATTTGGAGCACATTACCTGCATCGTGCTTGTGATGCTGGCATTCCCGCAACGCCGTCGGCTTTTCAGTAAGGACATCCCTACCCGGCAAGGTACGTCCGGGTTCCATCAATTGAGTCTCTAGGGTATTATCAGCTGCTCACTGCTGTCCACTGTCGAAAGATTGAGTGTTCATTCCTGCCCGGTAGGTTACTGGCATTTGGTATTGCGGGACGGACTCTTGCCGTTTAATTTAAGCATTATTCATTGTAATTCTTAGAACTGAAATTGAACTGTCTGATGCGAGTAGTTTCTTTTAAAACCCATTATTCCCTGCTGATGGCTTGAATAAAACTTCCTACCTAAAACTTTTAATTCATAGCGAAACACTGCTAGTACAATTAAACTACTGATTTCCTGCCTACCTGCATTGTTTAGCATCATTTTGGTATCAGAGCATGGTTGTAGGTAGGAACTGTCAGTTGTGTTGCATACTTGCATCTAGGAAAATTTTCTTTTAGTTATTGCATTTGATTGCCATATTTAAATAAAAAAAAAAATTCAGCATGCATCATGTTAGGGAAGAGCTCAAACTCAACTATGATGGGGCTTGGACCGGTAAATTGGAGAAGGCGGGAACGGGGTTCATACTTCGGAACAGCAGTGGTGGTATCCTCTACACCGGGGAGTGCCTGTGCTACACTCACTCGGCTCTCGTGACAGAAGCCAGGGTGTTATGGGAAGGCAGACTCATGGGTGGAGGGGCCAGCTGTGGGTTGAAGGTGATGCAGATCTGATTATTCAGACCTTGTGCACCAATGACTCGGACAAACCTTTGGTGCAGGATTGCATCCGCAAAGTAAGAAAAGTCAACACGTTTCGGGTGACCCATATATTCCGAGAGGTCAACCAAGTGGTTGATTTGCTGGCCAAAGGAGCAAGAGTTTTAACTAGGTCATATATTTTAACTAAATGTTTTAGTCAGGGGGCCATTGACCTATGTAATAGGGACCTCAAGGGACCCCTTTTGTAAGACCTTAACTAGTCAAATTGTTAGTGTAAAAAAAAAAAAAAAAAATTTGCATGTGCAATTGTAACTTGTGTCTTCCACCACCACTTTTTGGCTAGAGGTCGTGTGTAAAATTTTGACATCTCCAATGTGGGGCTGCATCGGTACATGACAGCACAGTCTCACGAGCATCACGTGGGATGTAATTATATCCACAACATAGTGGATAGATATCTTTGGAGCAACTTTGACATCAGCTGGGTTTGTATCACGGGCCAATCAAATGAAATGTTCCGATGGATTTATCTTAATATGGAGTTGGTTAGAGATGTCTTATACTTGTAACTCCAAATTAAAACATCTCTCCTAGATCAGATCCGGAGGGAGGGAGGGATAGATAGACTTTGCCGATATTGTTATGGGTGATGGTTGGCTTGGGATTTGCACAAGGAGGCCGTGCCATGGGGTGATGGTTATCTTACGTCATGTGGTCGGTGAGCCTATCTTCAATCACAAGCCAATGGATGCATGTTGCTTTGTACACGGTCCGTGACACAGTACCGGATCACAAGATCTATTTGCGTTCATGACGGTAACATTAATTGTTGTTGTTTAGTTCCCCGGCCCATATAATCTCAAATTTACTTAATAATTACTGAAATGAATGTCCGATCATATATTTTTCTTTCTTATCTAATGATCTAGCTAGCTGAAGTGATTCCAATTAGCTACTTCCGAGGCTCCATGCCAAACCATCCAATTAGATGCACATCAAAGTGGTCTTAGTTAAGATATGATGGAAGGCGTATGAAGACTAAGGGAGTCTTTCACACCATTATTTATTGATCATCACCCCGGCAGACGTACAGTGGCCCTTACAGAGGGATTGATTGACGGGCAGAGGCAAGATGACATTATTGTAGTAGATTATTATCGGTAGTGGTGGTAGAAGCAGCAGCAGCAGTAGTCGGATGGAAAAGGAGGTGAAAGCTCCTAGTACACCTCCTTTTCCATTGTGATGCATTTCTTCATGCAGTAGCAGTAGCGGCGGACGCCCTTGCACTTGCCGCCCAACGGGTACTTGTTCCTTTTGCAGTAGTTAGAGCAGTTTTGGGCAACAATGCATATCCCGAAGCTTTCCATCTTCACGTAACAAGTGTTTTCCACCATAAACTCCTCTGCATCCGGCTTCTCCTCCACCCCAACCACCTCACGCGTCCCCTTCGCTCCAACCATCTCCTCTGCACACGCAACGAAAGGTAAGTACTGACCCATCACAACAAAGAGAGTGAAGAGATAGTAAGAGAGTCACCAGCAGTAGCAATGAGGACGAAGGAGACGAGCAGGAGGAGGAGCACCGAACCCTTGGTCATGGAACCCATTCTCTTTCACTCACCTAGCTAGCTATGTGTGTGCTGTGTGCTGTGAGACGCGCCCGGCATCCCCTTTTATAGTGTCCAAAAGATAAGATTAAAGAAAATTATCATTTTCTTTGAAAAATCTGGTCCACTTGATCACCGAGGAGATGGGACCCTTCCACAACCAGGCCACCAATGTGAAACACGAGAACAGTACGTACTTGCCATGTGGCGAGCAAGCACACAGTGAGGGTGATGCTGTGGAAGGATTGCTTAGGAGTGGGACCCATATTGTCCAAAAATAAAATATCTGAAGCATTGTGTGGTTTGGAAAATAACAATATATATATATATATATATATATATATATATATATATATATATATATATATATATATAGAGAGAGAGAGAGAGAGAGAGAGAGAGAGAGAGAGAGAGAGAGGGCCGATCCAATGAGAAACTCCTTATTTGTGAAACCTTGTGCGAAACTCCCCTAGAGGTTTCAGAATTTGATGAAACTTGGTAGGCATGATACCTATGCCATGTTGATCATCCTCACAAAATTGCATCAATTTCTGAAACCTCTAGGGACATCAAATATTAGAAAATTTACTGACCGTTCATAAGAACTGTTAATTTGATTATCTAATTTGATGCCCCTAGAGCACATAAAAAATAATAGCCCAAAACAGTTGGTCAATCCCAACAAAAACCATACACGAAAAATACATACTCTAAGAGGTAAGCAAACACACAAGAAACAAACTTAAAGCTGAAACAATATGAAGTACTGATGATGGACCAAATGAGAAAAAACAGCTTGATTTGATGCCGATTTTTTCTTTCATTTACGAATTTTCTTTTTTGAATATCCCTGACGTAGAGTTATTTGTACTACTTTATGCTTAACAATTCAAATGAGAAAATATACATTTATTTTCTTTATGATTTTGGTGATTTAATTATTCCATAAAAAGTATTGGGCATCGGCGCCTTGTGTATTTAGCACCGGCGCACTGTGTAATGGGCGCCGATGCATTTTGTATAATGCATTTGCGCATTCTATACAATGCACCGGTGCAGTCTATACAGTGCGCTGGCGCATCCTATACAATGATTTAAATTGCTTTGACAACGTACATCATAATGAAATTGAGAAGTTACATGACTTTCTGTTGTTACCAGTACGTTTACATCTACCACACTTAACCGTCTTGCGCTCTTCTCTTTAAGATAGTATTCGTTTCTTTTTTGACTTTCCTATCGGATTCTTCATAGCTGGTGGTAATATCTTATTTGCATGTTCTATTTCAATCTGTGTAACATACTAACTTTTGTCAGTAACCGGGTAGAGAGACTCTTCATATGTCAATCGGTAAGAATCTATGTTGTAGTAGTATGCACAATAGGAATAAGTTAGGATCCATCTTATACTGTCTAATCCAGTTAAAGCATGTGCATATGGCATTGTCATTACGTCAAATTTACGACAACTGTATTATCCTTTACTTAACACGATATGATCCTGCTGTACTAAAAATCTGACTATATATTTGTTTATATTAATTGGATAACAAGGCATGTTGCAAGCTTTTTCCATATCTTTTGCCAACTATTTCTTTGCCTATGTAGTTAGTTTTATTGCCATCATGATATTACATTTCTTTGCCTATGTAGTTAGTTTTCCATATCTTTTCCATATCAAAGGCTTTGGACCTTTAATCGAAACTTCTCGATTAGCATGATGATAAGATTGTAACTTTCAGAAGAGTTAGTTGTAATGATATTATACTTTCTCTATGAAAAATAAGCCTTCATCCATATTCCTTTCTTAATTTTTCTAAGTCATTCATATGCATCTTTGTTCAATTCTCTTGTAGTTGTCATTATCCTTGTATATGTGTTTGCTCTAGTTGTCTTTGCAGTCATGTAGAAATATGGATAATGTCTTATTTGTTTAAATTTTATATACATATTCTGTGATATATGAAACACACAATAACCATGATATGCATCCAAGAAGACTAAAGTACCTGAGACATTAAACCCCTATGTCGATATGATATAATTACTAGATCCTCAGTATGTCCCAAGACATCTATCAATTGTGTCAAAAACCAATTCCAGCTATCGTTGTTCTCTAATTCTCTAACCCCAAGCGCAATCGGAAATATGTGATTATCATCGTACAATGTAGTTACAATAAATAGTATCCCCTTATACTTTTACTTTAGATGTGACCCATCAACAGTTACTACTGGTCTTAACAACCATCTTTGAATAGTTCTTATAGATTGACCGATGGCCAAAAAGAAGCGATTGAACTATCATTCTTCTTGTAAAAAATTTATAATTATTTCTTTATTTTGTTTCTCAAGCTCCTAATAATATGCTTGAAACATATATTATATGAATCCTCATATAATTATCTTAGCTTCTGAATAGCTATCTCTCTGGCCATATATGCTTTCTTGTAGCTAATCTTCATTCCATACTCTTGTTGAATATCACTTATAATAGTCTTTGGCGTATACAATATGTATGAATCAAGCTAAGACATCATAGACTCACTAATCAACTTATTCGTGGTTTATTGATGATCAATCCAACGTTACAACAATAAGCAATTGTGTTATGATACTAACGATTTAATTTGAAATATATCATTCTTCATCAACATAGAAGCATGCAACCTCTAAGGACAATCATTCATTTTGTAAATTATAATATATCTCGTTTTGTTGTATTTTAAAACCTTATACTCAAGTTTGCGTGTAAAATATACTTATTTTACACTGAAATCATGATCTTATTTTTAAAAGAGTTGAGGTTCTTGGGTGTCATCATTCATTTCTATATCATTAGGAAAATCACCATTCATCTATATATATATATATATATATATATATATATATATATATATATATATATATATCTCAGAACCAGATAAGGATTTATTAATTATTTCTTGCTTTTTTTTTAACTTCTTAATCCAGTATTTCCAGCACCTTCTTGTTGACCAATATCTTTTTTTGGAATTATGTGACTTCCTTTTTTTGGAGTTGTCAAAGTCCTATAATTACAAGTATATTTAAAAAAACTGAAATACGTATAAATAAATTAATAAAATTACTATAGAATAAAATAATATTATATAATCCTAATTGTAAATGAAAAGCGAAATACGGGAGAATAATTTTCTTTGGAAGATTCTTGAATAAGATTTGGTATGCGTTGAATTGAGTCATATCTAATATGACATTTGTTGTCATTATTTTCGAACAAAGAATTTAATATATCATAGCCATGGCCACTGCTTTCAATAAATGAATCACCACCATAATTGGTAGGTTTTATGTTAAGGTTTATCCTCTGATCAATAGGATCCACTTTAGTATTTCGATCCAATCTCAAATTAGGAGTAGGATATTTATTCAAGTCTATGATAAAAATATTATCTCTTAACTGCAAAGTTGAATCCTTTATCTTCATTACTAGAGGTACATTTGGATATTTGGATAAATTTTGACATACTTTGGCTCTTCAGGTGCATTTCAGGTAACTTCCTCTTCAAAAGAGATGGCGAGCTATATACAGAAACATTACCTTTTCTTTTTATTGTTATGATCATTAGGATATTAGTATTGTTCACGTTACGCATATTGTGCACAATAAATAAAGCAACATCATCATCATCCACAATATCTATAGAAGGATACAGAAGTGTACAAGGATAAAAAACCTTCACATAAATATAATACTTTTCAACACTAATATTCATGAACTGATAGAGTTTTTGAATAAGTTGACTAAAGATAGCAAAGTGTCGCAAGCTAAATGTTTTAGTTGTACCTCCCTTGTACTTATATTTCTCCTTGACTTTAACAAATTCTCTATCATAAATATATAATACGGGTAGTGATAAATCCATATATGGTCCACTGCAACAACAATAAATAAGAATTATAAGGGTCCATATAGACTTCAAATTTAGTGTTTACTGAATTGCGGCAGCGTAGTGTTAAATATACACCGACGCAGTGTTTAATATGCATCGGCGCTATGTTTAATATGCACCAGCGCATTGTTAAATATACACCGACGCATTGCTAAATATGCGTTGGTGCATTAATAGTTCGCCTCGAATTTTACTGCATAGTAAGAAATAGCTGTGAAAGTTCGGTTTTATTTAAGGAGCATGATACTTGCAAATATATAATACGACTACAGAATGGTGGATTTAGGAGATTTAGAATTTTATCTCCTGGATGACTACTTGAAGTTCTGATGATCCTTGTATATGATCCTATTTGAAATCGAATACTTGAGGTTCTATTCGGGGATCTAATAGGTGAAGATGAGGATAGATCCTCTTTGAAATCAGATATTAAAGATTTTATTAGGGGATCTAATGGGTAAAGATAAGGACGGATCCCCCCTTTGAAATCAGATACTTGAGGTTCTATTTGGGGATCTAATTGACGAAGATGAGGACGGATCCCTTTTGAAATCGGATACTTGGGCTTCTATTGGGGATCTAATGGGCAAAGATGAGGACAGAACTACTTTGAAATTGGATAATTGAGCTTCTATTGGGGGATCTAATGAGCAAAGATGAGGATGGATCACCTTTGAAATAGGCCAATGCTTGCCAAAATTTGGAATCGTACGAGATGAGGATGGATCACCTATGAAATTGGATAACTACTTGCAGCTCCGGCAACTATTTATAGATCCGGCGAGCTGGGTAGTTGAAACCAGACAATTAACTACTTGCAGATTTGACGAAAGCGTTTGTCGATCGAGATTATTGGAGAAATTTGGTGATCTTAGCTTTAGAATTAGGGATGAAAACTTTTTAACTTTACGAGGGTACTTTGATCACAAAAAAATAATTGTGGTCAGAAAAGTAATGTTAAAAGCAACCAGTTCTATTCCTAGCAATACGACAGAGTTGGGGGCCATTCTAGGAAAAACCTCTTGAATGAACCCCTGGTGATGCTTAAGTTCCACCTAACTAGGCCTGTAAACGGGTCGGATTCGGACCTGATCAGGGTATATCCGGATCCGATCCATTTACATATCCGACCGATTCGGATCCGACTCAAAATATATCCGACGGATATTACAAACTATGATCCGAATCTGAATCCGATTATGTATATAACATAATCCAAATCTGATTATCCAAAAAACTCACACTCTCTCTCTCTAATGTGTGTGTGTGTGTGTGTGTGTGTGGGTCAGGATCGGATGACCCAGCATATAACCCAGCACCCTTTGATGCACCTAGAGGTTTTAGAATAAGCTAATTTTATATAGACAAGTTGTCTATGGTATGTTGATCATCCTCACAAAAAATCAGCCCATTCTAAAACCTCTAGAAACTGTTGATTTGAAGAGTGCATTTTATGTACCTAGAGGTTTTAGAATGTGCTGATTTTTTGTGAGGATGATCAACATACCATAGACAATATGTCTACAAAAATTTAGCCCATTCTAAAACCTCTAGATGCTTCAAAAGGTGCTGGGTTATTGCTAGGTCAAAATTTGCTGGGTCAGTGTATGCGCGGAAAAAGATACGGGTCGTCTTTATTGCGAATCACACGAGATTACAAGAGTGGCTGGGACCCGGGGGCTCGGGTGTGGCGAGTCCGGGTGCGGCGAGTGTTGATCAGGAGATTGTGGGAGAGATCCTCTGGAGGGTCCCTTTGATCCGCGACTCCACGTGGTGTTCTTGCGAGATCTCCGAAGGGGTTGCCCAGGACAGAGGTCTTTACAGGGTGAGGGTTTTTGAGAGGCTAAGGAGTATCCGCCGTTGCTTTGTCCCTTTCGTGCTTCGTGCTTCCTCGGCTAGGGGGTTTTCGTCTTCGTTCCTCGGTCTTCATGTCTTCCTCGCTCCTTGCTTGACCTCGGCGTCCTTGATCGTCGGTTCGCAGCGTCGATCGTGCTTTTGGCGTCGGCTTTGGCTTTGGCTTTCGGCTTTGGCTTGGCTTTGGCGTGGCTCTGGCTTTTGCTTTGCTTCGGCGCTTGCGCTTAGACGTAGACGGGGTAGACTTGCGGTGCTTTCGTTCTTCCGAACTTCGCGTCGTATCGGCTAGAACGTGCTGTGCTTTTGCTCGTGACCGGCGTAGTCGCTTGGCTTTGGCACTTGCGTTGCTTTGGCGCGGGCTTTACCGGGGCTTTTGCTTTGGCTTCTTGCGTGGGCTTTGGCTTCAGCATCAACTCGGTCTTCTTCTCGAACGACGTGGGCTACTTCTTCAATGCTTCGACGGTTTGGGTGTCGGCTGGACTTCTCTTCTTCTCCGGGCTTCTTTGGCGTGATCGGAGTCGAAGAATACTTTTGAAGATAGTGGGGGTAGCACCGATCTCCGTGCGACTGTTGTAGCGCCGGCTTTGCTTTGAAGACGACGGGTGTAGCGACGCTTCAGGTAGTCCTCTCCAGACTTTCTTCTTCGTGGATGGAGCGGACGTTTGTTGAAGGCGACAGGTGATGACGCTTCGGTCTTCTTCTCCGGGCTTTTGGGCTTGATCGGAGTCGAAGGATCGTTGGAGATGATAGGGTGGTGCCGCTCCGATCTTCTTCTCCGGCCTTTGCTTCTGGCGTCTTCAGAGTCGAAGGGCTCTTCTTCTCCGAGCTTTCTTCTTCGTGCACGGAGTCGAAGGCTTGATCTTCTTGTGCAAGGGTCTTCACGTTGATGAGGGCTTTCAGTGGATTAAGCCGATCCCGAAGGATAGGCTTGCCCGTGCCTCGTGAAGCCTTGGGTCGATGAAGAAGCGTCTCCTCTTCTGCAGAGCTCCCTCGCTTTGTCTTTAGCTTGCGATTTCTTCGACCTCTTGAGCCTTCCCCCTCCCCCTCTATTTATAGGCAAAGGGGGAGGGGAGAGATATGGAAAGTTTTAATTTTAAATCCCTTTAATACCTCCCCCATAAATGCCCTAAATTTATTCTTCAATTGAAGAGAGCAATAAGCATTTATTTGCTTTCCTTTTCTGGCGGGGCAATTATGGCTCAATCTTTTTTTAGATTTATCTCGAATCTTGCACATAAAAATCGATGGCGACCCGACTCTTCTTCTTGTCCGTCGGATCGAGGGATCGGTGCAGATCCACGGTCGTTGTCGGTTAGCGTTTGCCGGTATTGTTATGGGTGATGGTTGGCTTGGGATTTGCACAAGGAGGCCGTGTCGTGGGGTGATGGTTATCTTACGTCATGTGGTCGGTGAGCCTATCTTCAATCACAAGTCAATGGATGCATGTGGCTTTGTACACGGTCCGTGACACAGTACCGGGTCACAAGATCTATTTGCGTTCATGACGGTAACATTAATTGTTGTTGTTTAGTTCCCCCGCCCATGTAATCTCAATTTACTTAAGAATTACTGAAATGAATGTCCGATCATATAATTTTCTTTCTTATCTTGATGATCTAGCTAGCTGAAGTGATTCCAATTAGCTAGTTCCGAGGCTCCATGCCAAACCATCAAATTAGATGCACATCAAAGTGGTCTTAATTATGATATGATGGAAGGGGTATGAAGACTAAGGGAGTCTTTCACACCATTATTTATTGATCATCACCCCGGCAGACGTACAGTGGCCCTTACAGAGGGATCGATTGACGGGCAGAGGCAAGATGACATTATTGTAGTAGATTATTATTGGTAGTGGCAGCAGCAGCAGCAGTCGTCGGATGGAAAAGGAGGTGAAAGCTCCTAGTACACCTCCTTTTCCATTGTGATGCATTTCTTCATGCAGTAGCAGTAGCGGCGGACGCCCTTGCACTTGCCGCCCAACGGGTACTTGTTCCTTTTGCAGTAGTTAGAGCAGTTATCGGCAACAATGCATATCCCGAAGCTTTCCATCTTCACGTAACAAGTGTTTTCCACCATAAACTCCTCTGCATCCGGCTTTCTCCTCCACCCCAACCACCTCACGGTCCCCTTCGCTCCAACCATCTCCTCTGCACACGCAACGGAAGGTAAGTACTGACCCATCACAACAAAGAGAGTGAAGAGATAGTAAGAGAGTCACCAGCAGTAGTAATGAGGACGAAGGAGACGAGCAGGAGGAGGAGCACCGAACCCTTGGTCATGGAACCCATTCTCTCTTTCACTCACCTAGCTAGCTATGTGTGTGCTGTGTGCTGTCAGACCATAGTAGTGGTGGTGGGGCCCAGGGCTCAGTGCTTCCTTGCCACCACTTCATGGGACTGGTTTTTCAATGTGTTTGCCGATGAAGATTGATCGAATAACATTATTTATTTTTTGATAAATTAGGTATAGGCTCTTAACTATTTTGCAATATTAGCTGCAGAACACCATAATTTGCTTAATTAATTAGCTAAGGTCCTTACAAGTATACATTCATCTTCAAAAAGAGTATATTTGTCTTCAAAAGAGAGAATGCGTTCCTTTTCATAAAGAATATATATTCGCCAGGAGGGACTTTAGTTAAATTTTGAAATTAACGCATGTTGCAACTAAAAAGTCTTCTCTCAAAAAGAACTTATGTCAAACTTTTCCTTCTTTTTTCTTCAAAGCACATGGGTCCTTCTCACATGGAACTTGCCTTATCGATGAGCCGGCCCTGACCTTTTTTAATACAGTATTTTGTGTAGTTATCGGAAATGATAGAAATCCTTTTTTGTTTTTGGACTGACCAAGCGGTCATAGGATATGGTGCTAGAGCAAGGGCTCAAAGTGGTTCGGAGATAGAAACGGAAAGAGGCAGCATCAGCAGCTATTTTATTAAATTTCATAACGTCGTGAACTAGAAATCAATGGCCAGGATTCTCATGCGCAAACAAGACACAACGGCTGCGAGAAAAAATTTGCCCCACAGTGTCCATACATGGAGTCGAACAAGGAACCTCTCCAACAAGGGGGAGAAGAAGTAGCATCAGGCCAATAGCCTGTTAGTGGTCGCAAAATCTTTCATCCTCAGGTAACTAGTGTGGTTAGAGGAACCGGAGCTCAAATAGAATGTTTCAATGGGTTTATCTTAATATGGGGTTGGTTAGAGATGTCTTAGGCTAATAACCCCAAACTAGAACATCTCTTCTAGATCAGATCCGGAGGGACGGATAAGTTAGAGAGGGGTTGTGGCAAAGTTCGTTGGTGGTTCTCCGGCGTGCCATTGCAGCGGAGATCGAGAGGGGGACATTGTTTTGAAAACCGGACCGGATCGGGCGGTTCAACCGGTTTGGACCGGAACCGGAACATGTTTCGGCTCGGTTCGATCTTTGAATAAACCGGTTTGTATGTTAACTCAGGAATCAAACATTGCCATTGAAGAATTTAATAAATATCTATTGAAAAAAACATATTTTCGGTTTATCTTCCGGTCCGATTTTGAAAACACTGGAGGGGGATAGAAAATGGTCGTTGTCGGTTAGCGTTTGCCGGTATTGTTATGGGTGATGGTTGGCTTGGGATTTGCACATAGGCCGTGTCGTGGGGTGATGGTTATCTTACGTCATGTGGTCGGTGAGCCTATCTTCAATCACAAGTCAATGGATGCATGTGGCTTTGTACACGGTCCGTGACACAGTACCGGGTCACAATATCTATTTGTGTTCATGACGGTGACATTTAATTAAGAGGTTTTTCCCAAAATGAGCACCAGGTTTGACCAATTACCCAAACTACTGCAGTTTTCTAAACCGTAACTTTTTTGCTCTCAGAGACGTGACAAATAATTCACGTGAGGCAGTTAGAATTTTTAGAGACCCTTTTGCCCTCTAGTCAAAAGGTAAAGAAACTGAACCTTTCTTCTTTCTTTTTCCCTCCGCGACCTTCCAAACCTTACCTGCGGCCTCCGTAACCTCATCGTCGGCACTCTTTCTTGGTGGAGATCGTCGGAAGATCGTCGGAAGATCACCGGAAAATCGTCGAAAGTCATCGGAATCTTCATCCACGGTCGTGCAAAGCCTTTAAGGTAAATCTTCGAACCCTAAACCACGCTTTAACAAAAAAAATGGTTTTTTTTTATTTTTTTTTACCCTAAACCCTAAATCATGGGTGAAATTATGACAAATTAAATTTCATACCGTAAAATCTTGAATAAAATGGTTATTTGAGATTTCTTCGATTTGGTAACTACTTAAGGCTTTCAACAAATAGGTTTCAGATATTATAAAGATATGAACAGGATATTGTTGATGATTAATTAATTAGGGTTTTTAATTTTTAAGATTAAAATTAATTTTTTAAAAATTTATTGTATTTTTTGAAATGAGCTTTTACTCCATTATCAAACAATTTTGTTATATGTTTCAAATCTCAAGTTATACTTGCATCGAACACAAAAATATTTTCTTAAAAGTAAGATCTAATGCAGTAAATTTGTGTATCAAAATCAATGGGTCTATTGCAGTATTATTTGCGCTCGACACAAGTTCACTTGAGTTCGACGCATTTAAAGTTGTGTACTGTATGAGATGAACTTGCATAAGATCATCTCCAACACTTACTGAAATTTTTAATCAAATATGAGTAAAAACTCAATCTGATACAGAACACTCCAACCATTTACTCAAATTTGAGTTAAAACTCAATTTGGTATGAGTTTGAGTAAGGGTCGGAGCTGATTTTGAAGTTTTTACTTAGATTTGAGTAAAAACTCAACGGTGGATGATAATTTTGTAAATATGGAGGTCCTTGGAGATGATCGTTAAGAATTTGGTATGGATTGAGTCTCCCCTGATTTGGTGTAAAATGAGTAAAACTCATTTTGGTATAAATATGAGTTTGACTTGAGCAGCTTTTGAGTATTTTTTACTCGGATTCAAATCTGAATCATGATTTGAGTATAGCTGGAGATGCCCTAAGTTGTAGTAATTAGCATTTGGTGTAACAATGTTTTACTTTTTATACTTCTTTTATTCTTTTCTTAATATTATATGTAATATTATTTTTACAGATGGGACGTGAAAGTCTTCGGAAGAGGCCACTGACACCATCCTCCAAACCACCTGCAAAAAGATCTAGAAAAATGGCATCCAGTTCACCTACAATGAAATCTGAAAGGGAGTCATCCAAGTCACCTATCAAGAATTCTAACAAGAAACCCCCCAAGTCACCTGCAAAGAAATTCGAAAAGGAGCCGGAAATCTCTAAGAGAAAAGGAGGAAAGAAATCAAACGCTGGAAATGGTTCCACATTAGAGAAAAGTATAAGCAATGCACCCGTTAATAGGTTGGAGTATATGGCTCAACCATCAGCTAGGTGCAGTGTCTCATTCCTTGATGCTATCCTTGAGATGTTTAGAGATAATACTAATCGGATGGAATTGTTGAAGAAGTCTTGTTTTGGTCATATTTTAGATCTAAGGTATACCAAATATATGTTTCTTCCGATGCTTGCACATTACTTTTGGCAAAGACATGAGTCAGACTTTAAGTTTAATATTAATGGTGTGATGATGGAATTTTCTCCCTTGGAGTTTACGTTGATCCTAGGGCTTAGGTATAGCGTTTCCACCCCTCCTCCAGACCTAGATACTGACAGCATTGGTGGTCCTTTGAAGAATAAATATTTTTATGGTAAGAAGGTGGTGGTAACCCAGAAGTTATTGGTGGAAAAAATTAAAGAATGCAAAGATGATGTCGATGCAGTAAAGTTGGCATTGCTACTTCTATTAGAGAGTTACTTTCTTGGAGCCAATCCCGATGTTAGTATTCCTTTGATGCATTTAGAACTTGTGGATGACTTGGACAAATTCAATAAATACCCATGGGGAAATGTGGCCTACAACAGTTTGAAGGCCGGTGTGGAAGGTGCAATAAAAGGAGATAAGAGGCCAAAAAAATATAATATCTTTGGTTGTGCATATGCACTTCAGGTATGATTACTTTTTAAATTAATTAGTATGTTATAGAATATTGTCTATTATTTAATAACACTTGATTATTTGGTTGCACATATATTTTGCAGGTGTGGATATTTGAACGGATCCCCCTTCTTGGAATGTTTTGCGCAAGAAAGCTGAGCACTGATACGAATCCTAGAATTCTTAGATGGTGCGATTTGAAAAGTGTCACCTACGATAGAGTATTCAAGTTTTTTAAAGAAAGAAAAGTAAGTTTAAAAAACTTGAGTTTATATTTATTTATATATAGATATATATTAATAATATTCTAATTAATTAGTTGGGTTGATATATAGGTTCAAATTCTGGAAGAGTTAATTCCATCAAAAGTAGAAATGGAGGAGAATATCATCCGTCCCTTCTATGGCCGTGAATTATCTACTTCAACAGAAGGATCAATGGAAAGGGATATGGAAGAGGAAGTCGATAAGCCGAAAGTGGATAAGAATAAAGAGGATAAAATAATTGAGGACAATGCTGAAGAGAAAAAATCGAAAGGGGATAAGGGGATCCCTATATATTATTTGGGGAATCCTAATTGTCGTCGTATCATCATCTACATTATGAAATCATCGAAAATCCAATATGAAGTTTCTTCCAAGCAAAACGAAGTTCAAAGTGAATGTCCATTTCCTGATCCCTTACTCCAAGCTTCGGTACCTATTTTGCATTGGAGGTAAGCATTATGTATTATGATTCTGTTTAATTTTACCATATGTATTACTTAGAGATCTTATATAGTAATGAAATTTTTTTATTTAAGCAGCTCTGTTAATGAATGTGCATCTCCATTAGCCACTGATCGTAATCCTCTAAGTCAGGAGAGTAAAACCATAACTCCTTCACGGCCACTGAAGTTCGTAAAGTATTTTAATTGTAAATTTATTTTAAAGATGCTAGAGAATTTATATCTAATACAGATGTTTTGATTTTGTTGACAGATGGGAACAAAATTTATTATTTTTACCAAGAAATCGAAAATATGATTGTATTGGAAGTGTGAGTAGCCCTTCTTCCGTAAGGTATGTATAAATTAAACATAGTTGACGGTAGATAGTTATATGAAATTTGAATCTCAATATCATTTATCTTTATTTTTGATAGGTACACTAGTTCTTATGGCATTATAGAAAAAACACATGGAAATGAATCTATAGTTGAAGAGGAACCCATTGAAGAGGACCCCATTGAACCCTATATAAGTGATATTTTAGAAAATGATATATCTTATAATGAATTTGATTGGAAGTATCTATCTTCAGATTCAGATTCAGAAATAGAGATAAGTACGAAGCCTTGTCGGGATGTCCCACATCATGAGGGATGTAAGAACCTATCAATGGTCAAAAATAGTCACAATCCATTATGTTACAAGGAAATTAATGACGAACTAGTTCTTGAGCCGGAAGACAACACTATTGATGGTTTTGATAGCCATCGACAACAGTTATCACTCAAAGTTGGAGATATATTTCAATCCAAAGATATATTTCTTAACTTTTTAAAGCAATATGCAATATATAAGAATTTTGAATTCACGCCATTAAGGACTTGTTCTAATAGAATAACTGCTACTTGCTCAGAGCATTCTTGTCCTTGGCGTGTACATACGGCGAAGTTGCGTGGTTGTTTGACCTTTAAAGTGAAAACATTTGAATCATATCATACATGTTCAAGACCTTCTCACGGGCGGGATCATCGGCAAGCATCTAGTAAATGGATATATATCTGGTTTCGTAAGAGAACACTTGAGTAGGCATCCAAATTGTACTCCAGGTGAAATTATTAGTCGGATCCAGACGCAATATGGGGTGACAATTTTTATCGTAAAACATTAATCGCAAAAGAGTTAGATTTAAATGATCTCAGAGGTGGGTGGGAGGCTTCTTATAAATTATTACCATCATATTGCTTGGAGTTACAGCGAGTTGACCCAGAAGCTGTAGGGGTGTTAACCCGTGAACATGATGATGCATTCAAAAGATTTTTTTGGTCATTTAAACCATCAAAAAGGTACGACCCATTGTTTCTCTTGATGGCACACACATTAGAGGGAAGTATTTTGGTACGCTTTTAATAGCTACATGCGTAGATGGTAACGAAGGAATATTTTCCTTAGCTTTTGCGGTAGTTGAATCTGAAAATCAGTCATCATGGAATTGGTTTCTTCAAACGTTACATGAACGTGTTATTGGCGCACAAAGGGAGCTTGTTATAATTTCTGATCAACATAAAGACTTGATGGAGGCCATTCCTGTTGTTTTTTCCAATGCCCATCATAGCTATTGCTTAAGGCATTTGGTTGAAAATTATGTTACAGCAAATAAGCAGCATTCGGCACGTAAAATGATATGGAAAGTTGCAAGGGCATTCTCCATTCCCGAATATAACATGACCATGTAAGAGTTTTGTGAGTCTTGTCCTCGTAGCTACTTTTGGATGAATAAAATAGGACCCGAGCATTGGGCGAGAGCTCATTTTCTTGGAAAATGATATCTCTTTTTGACTAGCAATATGTCTGAATCTATGAATTCTGTACTAAAGCACATAAGAAGCCTTCCCATTACTCTAATGGTTGAATCCATTCGCACCAAGATTGCTGAGTATTTCTTCAAAAGAGGTGCTCATGGCCAGGACATGAAGACTATAATGACACCATAGGCTGAGGAATATATGAAGAAAACTTCTGATTATGCACGATATAAGCTGATACCTATTCCAACTAGCCAGTATGTGTTTCAGGTGCAGAGTGAGTCCAACCAATTTGAAGTCAATTTACAAAGACGCGGATATTCGTGTAAGAAGTTTGATGTGATGGGTATCCCATGTATCCACACAATGGTAGCAATTACATATCGGCATGAGTCTCCCTATCAGTATTGTGAGGAATGGTTCACCGCAGATAAGTATAGAGATACGTACATGGAGGTATTGCACCCGACTGTTGATCAAAGTCAATGGTTAAACAGACGGGACGATCTGCTAATCTTACCGCCACATAGTCGAATACCTGCGGGACGTCCAAAAAAAATCCGGATCAAATCAGTTGGTGAAAATAAATCTACAAATCGTTGTAAAAAATGCAAGCGTATTGGTCATAATGTTCGCACGTGTAAATTTTCAACCGTATGATCCTATCAATTTTATTTGTAGTATGTATGATTACATCATATTACTCTCGGATATTGTTCTCTATTCCAGGACATGCTAATTAATTTCTGAAAGTAATGGATATTCATATTTTATGCAATTATGTACATGCAAGATATTTTATTCTATATTTATTTCCACCCTAGTTTGTACGTGTAAATTATTGATATTCAACATAATGATATTGTTACTATTGTTCAGTACTATATTCAAAATATGGATCTTTGCTATGCTTGTGGTGAAAAAGGACATTGGGTTCAAAATTGTCCAAATAAGAACCGTCATTGTGATGGTTGCAATGAGGTGATGCATATATTCACATCGAAGACAAAAGCTAACCCGGGTAGGAAGTGGAAGCCAAACTCATTGCGTGAGTGGTCGAAGAACTGGGATCCGGCAGTAGGGCCCGGCTCAGGGATGGAATACTTATAGCTGGGGTGTGGGCCATTTGGAACGCACGTAACCACGAACTATTCAGAGGAATCAGGGAAAAGCCCAAACAAGTGGCACGTAGTGTCATCCTTAGCCTCGAGGAATCCACACAAACTAACAAATATTTTCATTCTATTACCCAGGAACCATCGGTATCAAATCATCAAGTCGAAGACAAATGGGAACCATCTGTGAGGGAAGATCGAGCTCAAACTCAACTATGATGGGGCTTGGACCGGTAAATTGGAGAAGGCGGGAGCGGGGTTCATACTTCGGAATAGCAGTGGTGGTATCCTCTACACCGGGGAATGCCCGTGCTACACTCACTCGGCTCTCGTGACAGAAGCCAGGGTGTTATGGGAAGGCAGACTCATGGGTGGAGGGGCCAGCTGTGGGTTGAAGGTGATGCATATCTGATTATTCAGACCTTGTGCACCAATGACTCGGACAAACCTTTGGTGCTGGATTGCATCCGCAAAGTAAGAAAAGTCAACACGTTTCGGGTGACCCATATATTCCGAGAGGTCAACCAAGTGGTTGATTTGCTGGCCAAAGGAGCTAGAGTTTTAACTAGGTCATGTATTTTAACTAAATGTTTTAGTCAGGGGGCCATTGACCTATGTAATAGGGACCTCAAGGGACCCCTTTTGTAAGACCTTAACTAGTCAAATTGTTAGTGTAAAAAAAAAAAAAAAAAATTTGCATGTGCAACTGTAACTTGTGTCTTCCACCACCACTTTTTGGCTAGAGGTCGTGTGTAAAATTTTGACATCTCCAATGTGGGGCTGCATCGGTACATGACAGCACAGTCTCACGAGCATCACGTGGGATGTAATTATATCCACAACATAGTGGATAGATATCTTTGGAGCAACTTTGACATCAGCTGGGTTTGTATCACGGGCCAATCAAATGAAATGTTCCGATGGATTTATCTTAATATGGAGTTGGTTAGAGATGTCTTAGACTTGTAACTCCAAATTAAAACATCTCTCCTAGATCAGATCCGGAGGGAGGGAGGGATAGATAGACTTTGCCGATATTGTTATGGGTGATGGTTGGCTTGGGATTTGCACAAGGAGGCCGTGCCATGGGGTGATGGTTATCTTACGTCATGTGGTCGGTGAGCCTATCTTCAATCACAAGCCAATGGATGCATGTTGCTTTGTACACGGTCCGTGACACAGTACCGGATCACAAGATCTATTTGCGTTCATGACGGTAACATTAATTGTTGTTGTTTAGTTCCCCGGCCCATATAATCTCAAATTTACTTAATAATTACTGAAATGAATGTCCGATCATATATTTTTCTTTCTTATCTGATGATCTAGCTAGCTGAAGTGATTCCAATTAGCTACTTCCGAGGCTCCATGCCAAACCATCCAATTAGATGCACATCAAAGTGGTCTTAGTTAAGATATGATGGAAGGCGTATGAAGACTAAGGGAGTCTTTCACACCATTATTTATTGATCATCACCCCGGCAGACGTACAGTGGCCCTTACAGAGGGATTGATTGACGGGCAGAGGCAAGATGACATTATTGTAGTAGATTATTATCGGTAGTGGTGGTAGAAGCAGCAGCAGCAGTAGTCGGATGGAAAAGGAGGTGAAAGCTCCTAGTACACCTCCTTTTCCATTGTGATGCATTTCTTCATGCAGTAGCAGTAGCGGCGGACGCCCTTGCACTTGCCGCCCAACGGGTACTTGTTCCTTTTGCAGTAGTTAGAGCAGTTTTGGGCAACAATGCATATCCCGAAGCTTTCCATCTTCACGTAACAAGTGTTTTCCACCATAAACTCCTCTGCATCCGGCTTCTCCTCCACCCCAACCACCTCACGCGTCCCCTTCGCTCCAACCATCTCCTCTGCACACGCAACGAAAGGTAAGTACTGACCCATCACAACAAAGAGAGTGAAGAGATAGTAAGAGAGTCACCAGCAGTAGCAATGAGGACGAAGGAGACGAGCAGGAGGAGGAGCACCGAACCCTTGGTCATGGAACCCATTCTCTTTCACTCACCTAGCTAGCTATGTGTGTGCTGTGTGCTGTGAGACGCGCCCGGCATCCCCTTTTATAGTGTCCAAAAGATAAGATTAAAGAAAATTATCATTTTCTTTGAAAAATCTGGTCCACTTGATCACCGAGGAGATGGGACCCTTCCACAACCAGGCCACCAATGTGAAACACGAGAACAGTACGTACTTGCCATGTGGCGAGCAAGCACACAGTGAGGGTGATGCTGTGGAAGGATTGCTTAGGAGTGGGACCCATATTGTCCAAAAATAAAATATCTGAAGCATTGTGTGGTTTGGAAAATAACAATATATATATATATATATATATATATATATATATATATATATATATATATATATATATAGAGAGAGAGAGAGAGAGAGAGAGAGAGAGAGAGAGAGAGAGAGTGAGAGAGGGCCGATCCAATGAGAAACTCCTTATTTGTGAAACCTTGTGCGAAACTCCCCTAGAGGTTTCAGAATTTGATGAAACTTGGTAGGCATGATACCTATGCCATGTTGATCATCCTCACAAAATTGCATCAATTTCTGAAACCTCTAGGGACATCAAATATTAGAAAATTTACTGACCGTTCATAAGAACTGTTAATTTGATTATCTAATTTGATGCCCCTAGAGCACATAAAAAATAATAGCCCAAAACAGTTGGTCAATCCCAACAAAAACCATACACGAAAAATACATACTCTAAGAGGTAAGCAAACACACAAGAAACAAACTTAAAGCTGAAACAATATGAAGTACTGATGATGGACCAAATGAGAAAAAACAGCTTGATTTGATGCCGATTTTTTCTTTCATTTACGAATTTTCTTTTTTGAATATCCCTGACGTAGAGTTATTTGTACTACTTTATGCTTAACAATTCAAATGAGAAAATATACATTTATTTTCTTTATGATTTTGGTGATTTAATTATTCCATAAAAAGTATTGGGCATCGGCGCCTTGTGTATTTAGCACCGGCGCACTGTGTAATGGGCGCCGATGCATTTTGTATAATGCATTTGCGCATTCTATACAATGCACCGGTGCAATCTATACAGTGCGCTGGCGCATCCTATACAATGATTTAAATTGCTTTGACAACGTACATCATAATGAAATTGAGAAGTTACATGACTTTCTGTTGTTACCAGTACGTTTACATCTACCACACTTAACCGTCTTGCGCTCTTCTCTTTAAGATAGTATTCGTTTCTTTTTTGACTTTCCTATCGGATTCTTCATAGCTGGTGGTAATATCTTATTTGCATGTACTATTTCAATCTGTGTAACATACTAACTTTTGTCAGTAACCGGGTAGAGAGACTCTTCATATGTCAATCGGTAAGAATCTATGTTGTAGTAGTATGCACAATAGGAATAAGTTAGGATCCATCTTATACTGTCTAATCCAGTTAAAGCATGTGCATATGGCATTGTCATTACGTCAAATTTATGACAACTGTATTATCCTTTACTTAACACGATATGATCCTGCTGTACTAAAAATCTGACTATATATTTGTTTATATTAATTGGATAACAAGGCATGTTGCAAGCTTTTTCCATATCTTTTGCCAACTATTTCTTTGCCTATGTAGTTAGTTTTATTGCCATCATTGATATTACATTTCTTTGCCTATGTAGTTAGTTTTCCATATCTTTTCCATATCAAAGGCTTTGGACCTTTAATCGAAACTTCTCGATTAGCATGATGATAAGATTGTAACTTTCAGAAGAGTTAGTTGTAATGATATTATACTTTCTCTATGAAAAATAAGCCTTCATCCATATTCCTTTCTTAATTTTTCTAAGTCATTCATATGCATCTTTGTTCAATTCTCTTGTAGTTGTCATTATCCTTGTATATGTGTTTGCTCTAGTTGTCTTTGCAGTCATGTAGAAATATGGATAATGTCTTATTTGTTTAAATTTTATATACATATTCTGTGATATATGAAACACACAATAACCATGATATGCATCCAAGAAGACTAAAGTACCTGAGACATTAAACCCCTATGTCGATATGATATAATTACTAGATCCTCAGTATGTCCCAAGACATCTATCAATTGTGTCAAAAACCAATTCCAGCTATCGTTGTTCTCTAATTCTCTAACCCCAAGCGCAATCGGAAATATGTGATTATCATCGTACAATGTAGTTACAATAAATAGTATCCCCTTATACTTTTACTTTAGATGTGACCCATCAACAGTTACTACTGGTCTTAACAACCATCTTTGAATAGTTCTTATAGATTGACCGATGGCCAAAAAGAAGCGATTGAACTATCATTCTTCTTGTAAAAAATTTATAATTATTTCTTTATTTTGTTTCTCAAGCTCCTAATAATATGCTTGAAACATATATTATATGAATCCTCATATAATTATCTTAGCTTCTGAATAGCTATCTCTCTGGCCATATATGCTTTCTTGTAGCTAATCTTCATTCCATACTCTTGTTGAATATCACTTATAATAGTCTTTGGCGTATACAATATGTATGAATCAAGCTAAGACATCATAGACTCACTAATCAACTTATTCGTGGTTTATTGATGATCAATCCAACGTTACAACAATAAGCAATTGTGTTATGATACTAACGATTTAATTTGAAATATATCATTCTCCATCAACTTAGAAGCATGCAACCTCTAAGGACAATCATTCATTTTGTAAATTATAATATATCTCGTTTTGTTGTATTTTAAAACCTTATACTCAAGTTTGCGTGTAAAATATACTTATTTTACACTGAAATCATGATCTTATTTTTAAAAGAGTTGAGGTTCTTGGGTGTCATCATTCATTTCTATATCATTAGGAAAATCACCATTCATATATATATATATATATATATATATATATATATATATATATATATATATATATATATATATATATATATATATATATATATATATATATATATATATATATATATATATATATATATATATATATATATATCTCAGAACCAGATAAGGATTTATTAATTATTTCTTGCTTTTTTTTTAACTTCTTAATCCAGTATTTCCAGCACCTTCTTGTTGACCAATATCTTTTTTTGGAATTATGTGACTTCCTTTTTTTGGAGTTGTCAAAGTCCTATAATTACAAGTATATTTAAAAAAACTGAAATACGTATAAATAAATTAATAAAATTACTATAGAATAAAATAATATTATATAATCCTAATTGTAAATGAAAAGCGAAATACAGGAGAATAATTTTCTTTGGAAGATTCTTGAATAAGATTTGGTATGCGTTGAATTGAGTCATATCTAATATGACATTTGTTGTCATTATTTTCGAACAAAGAATTTAATATATCATAGCCATGGCCACTGCTTTCAATAAATGAATCACCACCATAATTGGTAGGTTTTATGTTAAGGTTTATCCTCTGATCAATAGGATCCACTTTAGTATTTCGATCCAATCTCAAATTAGGAGTAGGATATTTATTCAAGTCTATGATAAAAATATTATCTCTTAACTGCAAAGTTGAATCCTTTATCTTCATTACTAGAGGTACATTTGGATATTTGGATAAATTTTGACATACTTTGGCTCTTCAGGTGCATTTCAGGTAACTTCCTCTTCAAAAGAGATGGCGAGCTATATACAGAAACATTACCTTTTCTTTTTATTGTTATGATCATTAGGATATTAGTATTGTTCACGTTACGCATATTGTGCACAATAAATAAAGCAACATCATCATCATCCACAATATCTATAGAAGGATACAGAAGTGTACAAGGATAAAAAACCTTCACATAAATATAATACTTTTCAACACTAATATTCATGAACTGATAGAGTTTTTGAATAAGTTGACTAAAGATAGCAAAGTGTCGCAAGCTAAATGTTTTAGTTGTACCTCCCTTGTACTTATATTTCTCCTTGACTTTAACAAATTCTCTATCATAAATATATAATACGGGTAGTGATAAATCCATATATGGTCCACTGCAACAACAATAAATAAGAATTATAAGGGTCCATATAGACTTCAAATTTAGTGTTTACTGAATTGCGGCAGCGTAGTGTTAAATATACACCGACGCAGTGTTTAATATGCATCGGCGCTATGTTTAATATGCACCAGCGCATTGTTAAATATACACCGACGCATTGCTAAATATGCGTTGGTGCATTAATAGTTCGCCTCGAATTTTACTGCATAGTAAGAAATAGCTGTGAAAGTTCGGTTTTATTTAAGGAGCATGATACTTGCAAATATATAATACGACTACAGAATGGTGGATTTAGGAGATTTAGAATTTTATCTCCTGGATGACTACTTGAAGTTCTGATGATCCTTGTATATGATCCTATTTGAAATCGAATACTTGAGGTTCTATTCGGGGATCTAATAGGTGAAGATGAGGATAGATCCTCTTTGAAATCAGATATTAAAGATTTTATTAGGGGATCTAATGGGTAAAGATAAGGACGGATCCCCCCTTTGAAATCAGATACTTGAGGTTCTATTTGGGGATCTAATTGACGAAGATGAGGACGGATCCCTTTTGAAATCGGATACTTGGGCTTCTATTGGGGATCTAATGGGCAAAGATGAGGACAGAACTACTTTGAAATTGGATAATTGAGCTTCTATTGGGGGATCTAATGAGCAAAGATGAGGATGGATCACCTTTGAAATAGGCCAATGCTTGCCAAAATTTGGAATCGTACGAGATGAGGATGGATCACCTATGAAATTGGATAACTACTTGCAGCTCCGGCAACTATTTATAGATCCGGCGAGCTGGGTAGTTGAAACCAGACAATTAACTACTTGCAGATTTGACGAAAGCGTTTGTCGATCGAGATTATTGGAGAAATTTGGTGATCTTAGCTTTAGAATTAGGGATGAAAACTTTTTAACTTTACGAGGGTACTTTGATCACAAAAAAATAATTGTGGTCAGAAAAGTAATGTTAAAAGCAACCAGTTCTATTCCTAGCAATACGACAGAGTTGGGGGCCATTCTAGGAAAAACCTCTTGAATGAACCCCTGGTGATGCTTAAGTTCCACCTAACTAGGCCTGTAAACGGGTCGGATTCGGACCTGATCAGGGTATATCCGGATCCGATCCATTTACATATCCGACCGATTCGGATCCGACTCAAAATATATCCGACGGATATTACAAACTATGATCCGAATCTGAATCCGATTATGTATATAACATAATCCAAATCTGATTATCCAAAAAACTCACACTCTCTCTCTCTAATGTGTGTGTGTGTGTGTGTGTGTGTGGGTCAGGATCGGATGACCCAGCATATAACCCAGCACCCTTTGATGCACCTAGAGGTTTTAGAATAAGCTAATTTTATATAGACAAGTTGTCTATGGTATGTTGATCATCCTCACAAAAAATCAGCCCATTCTAAAACCTCTAGAAACTGTTGATTTGAAGAGTGCATTTTATGTACCTAGAGGTTTTAGAATGTGCTGATTTTTTGTGAGGATGATCAACATACCATAGACAATATGTCTACAAAAATTTAGCCCATTCTAAAACCTCTAGATGCTTCAAAAGGTGCTGGGTTATTGCTAGGTCAAAATTTGCTGGGTCAGTGTATGCGCGGAAAAAGATACGGGTCGTCTTTATTGCGAATCACACGAGATTACAAGAGTGGCTGGGACCCGGGGGCTCGGGTGTGGCGAGTCCGGGTGCGGCGAGTGTTGATCAGGAGATTGTGGGAGAGATCCTCTGGAGGGTCCCTTTGATCCGCGACTCCACGTGGTGTTCTTGCGAGATCTCCGAAGGGGTTGCCCAGGACAGAGGTCTTTACAGGGTGAGGGTTTTTGAGAGGCTAAGGAGTATCCGCCGTTGCTTTGTCCCTTTCGTGCTTCGTGCTTCCTCGGCTAGGGGGTTTTCGTCTTCGTTCCTCGGTCTTCATGTCTTCCTCGCTCCTTGCTTGACCTCGGCGTCCTTGATCGTCGGTTCGCAGCGTCGATCGTGCTTTTGGCGTCGGCTTTGGCTTTGGCTTTCGGCTTTGGCTTGGCTTTGGCGTGGCTCTGGCTTTTGCTTTGCTTCGGCGCTTGCGCTTAGACGTAGACGGGGTAGACTTGCGGTGCTTTCGTTCTTCCGAACTTCGCGTCGTATCGGCTAGAACGTGCTGTGCTTTTGCTCGTGACCGGCGTAGTCGCTTGGCTTTGGCACTTGCGTTGCTTTGGCGCGGGCTTTACCGGGGCTTTTGCTTTGGCTTCTTGCGTGGGCTTTGGCTTCAGCATCAACTCGGTCTTCTTCTCGAACGACGTGGGCTACTTCTTCAATGCTTCGACGGTTTGGGTGTCGGCTGGACTTCTCTTCTTCTCCGGGCTTCTTTGGCGTGATCGGAGTCGAAGAATACTTTTGAAGATAGTGGGGGTAGCACCGATCTCCGTGCGACTGTTGTAGCGCCGGCTTTGCTTTGAAGACGACGGGTGTAGCGACGCTTCAGGTAGTCCTCTCCAGACTTTCTTCTTCGTGGATGGAGCGGACGTTTGTTGAAGGCGACAGGTGATGACGCTTCGGTCTTCTTCTCCGGGCTTTTGGGCTTGATCGGAGTCGAAGGATCGTTGGAGATGATAGGGTGGTGCCGCTCCGATCTTCTTCTCCGGCCTTTGCTTCTGGCGTCTTCAGAGTCGAAGGGCTCTTCTTCTCCGAGCTTTCTTCTTCGTGCACGGAGTCGAAGGCTTGATCTTCTTGTGCAAGGGTCTTCACGTTGATGAGGGCTTTCAGTGGATTAAGCCGATCCCGAAGGATAGGCTTGCCCGTGCCTCGTGAAGCCTTGGGTCGATGAAGAAGCGTCTCCTCTTCTGCAGAGCTCCCTCGCTTTGTCTTTAGCTTGCGATTTCTTCGACCTCTTGAGCCTTCCCCCTCCCCCTCTATTTATAGGCAAAGGGGGAGGGGAGAGATATGGAAAGTTTTAATTTTAAATCCCTTTAATACCTCCCCCATAAATGCCCTAAATTTATTCTTCAATTGAAGAGAGCAATAAGCATTTATTTGCTTTCCTTTTCTGGCGGGGCAATTATGGCTCAATCTTTTTTTAGATTTATCTCGAATCTTGCACATAAAAATCGATGGCGACCCGACTCTTCTTCTTGTCCGTCGGATCGAGGGATCGGTGCAGATCCACGGTCGTTGTCGGTTAGCGTTTGCCGGTATTGTTATGGGTGATGGTTGGCTTGGGATTTGCACAAGGAGGCCGTGTCGTGGGGTGATGGTTATCTTACGTCATGTGGTCGGTGAGCCTATCTTCAATCACAAGTCAATGGATGCATGTGGCTTTGTACACGGTCCGTGACACAGTACCGGGTCACAAGATCTATTTGCGTTCATGACGGTAACATTAATTGTTGTTGTTTAGTTCCCCCGCCCATGTAATCTCAATTTACTTAAGAATTACTGAAATGAATGTCCGATCATATAATTTTCTTTCTTATCTTGATGATCTAGCTAGCTGAAGTGATTCCAATTAGCTAGTTCCGAGGCTCCATGCCAAACCATCAAATTAGATGCACATCAAAGTGGTCTTAATTATGATATGATGGAAGGGGTATGAAGACTAAGGGAGTCTTTCACACCATTATTTATTGATCATCACCCCGGCAGACGTACAGTGGCCCTTACAGAGGGATCGATTGACGGGCAGAGGCAAGATGACATTATTGTAGTAGATTATTATTGGTAGTGGCAGCAGCAGCAGCAGTCGTCGGATGGAAAAGGAGGTGAAAGCTCCTAGTACACCTCCTTTTCCATTGTGATGCATTTCTTCATGCAGTAGCAGTAGCGGCGGACGCCCTTGCACTTGCCGCCCAACGGGTACTTGTTCCTTTTGCAGTAGTTAGAGCAGTTATCGGCAACAATGCATATCCCGAAGCTTTCCATCTTCACGTAACAAGTGTTTTCCACCATAAACTCCTCTGCATCCGGCTTTCTCCTCCACCCCAACCACCTCACGGTCCCCTTCGCTCCAACCATCTCCTCTGCACACGCAACGGAAGGTAAGTACTGACCCATCACAACAAAGAGAGTGAAGAGATAGTAAGAGAGTCACCAGCAGTAGTAATGAGGACGAAGGAGACGAGCAGGAGGAGGAGCACCGAACCCTTGGTCATGGAACCCATTCTCTCTTTCACTCACCTAGCTAGCTATGTGTGTGCTGTGTGCTGTCAGACCATAGTAGTGGTGGTGGGGCCCAGGGCTCAGTGCTTCCTTGCCACCACTTCATGGGACTGGTTTTTCAATGTGTTTGCCGATGAAGATTGATCGAATAACATTATTTATTTTTTGATAAATTAGGTATAGGCTCTTAACTATTTTGCAATATTAGCTGCAGAACACCATAATTTGCTTAATTAATTAGCTAAGGTCCTTACAAGTATACATTCATCTTCAAAAAGAGTATATTTGTCTTCAAAAGAGAGAATGCGTTCCTTTTCATAAAGAATATATATTCGCCAGGAGGGACTTTAGTTAAATTTTGAAATTAACGCATGTTGCAACTAAAAAGTCTTCTCTCAAAAAGAACTTATGTCAAACTTTTCCTTCTTTTTTCTTCAAAGCACATGGGTCCTTCTCACATGGAACTTGCCTTATCGATGAGCCGGCCCTGACCTTTTTTAATACAGTATTTTGTGTAGTTATCGGAAATGATAGAAATCCTTTTTTGTTTTTGGACTGACCAAGCGGTCATAGGATATGGTGCTAGAGCAAGGGCTCAAAGTGGTTCGGAGATAGAAACGGAAAGAGGCAGCATCAGCAGCTATTTTATTAAATTTCATAACGTCGTGAACTAGAAATCAATGGCCAGGATTCTCATGCGCAAACAAGACACAACGGCTGCGAGAAAAAATTTGCCCCACAGTGTCCATACATGGAGTCGAACAAGGAACCTCTCCAACAAGGGGGAGAAGAAGTAGCATCAGGCCAATAGCCTGTTAGTGGTCGCAAAATCTTTCATCCTCAGGTAACTAGTGTGGTTAGAGGAACCGGAGCTCAAATAGAATGTTTCAATGGGTTTATCTTAATATGGGGTTGGTTAGAGATGTCTTAGGCTAATAACCCCAAACTAGAACATCTCTTCTAGATCAGATCCGGAGGGACGGATAAGTTAGAGAGGGGTTGTGGCAAAGTTCGTTGGTGGTTCTCCGGCGTGCCATTGCAGCGGAGATCGAGAGGGGGACATTGTTTTGAAAACCGGACCGGATCGGGCGGTTCAACCGGTTTGGACCGGAACCGGAACATGTTTCGGCTCGGTTCGATCTTTGAATAAACCGGTTTGTATGTTAACTCAGGAATCAAACATTGCCATTGAAGAATTTAATAAATATCTATTGAAAAAAACATATTTTCGGTTTATCTTCCGGTCCGATTTTGAAAACACTGGAGGGGGATAGAAAATGGTCGTTGTCGGTTAGCGTTTGCCGGTATTGTTATGGGTGATGGTTGGCTTGGGATTTGCACATAGGCCGTGTCGTGGGGTGATGGTTATCTTACGTCATGTGGTCGGTGAGCCTATCTTCAATCACAAGTCAATGGATGCATGTGGCTTTGTACACGGTCCGTGACACAGTACCGGGTCACAATATCTATTTGTGTTCATGACGGTGACATTTAATTAAGAGGTTTTTCCCAAAATGAGCACCAGGTTTGACCAATTACCCAAACTACTGCAGTTTTCTAAACCGTAACTTTTTTGCTCTCAGAGACGTGACAAATAATTCACGTGAGGCAGTTAGAATTTTTAGAGACCCTTTTGCCCTCTAGTCAAAAGGTAAAGAAACTGAACCTTTCTTCTTTCTTTTTCCCTCCGCGACCTTCCAAACCTTACCTGCGGCCTCCGTAACCTCATCGTCGGCACTCTTTCTTGGTGGAGATCGTCGGAAGATCGTCGGAAGATCACCGGAAAATCGTCGAAAGTCATCGGAATCTTCATCCACGGTCGTGCAAAGCCTTTAAGGTAAATCTTCGAACCCTAAACCACGCTTTAACAAAAAAAATGGTTTTTTTTTATTTTTTTTTACCCTAAACCCTAAATCATGGGTGAAATTATGACAAATTAAATTTCATACCGTAAAATCTTGAATAAAATGGTTATTTGAGATTTCTTCGATTTGGTAACTACTTAAGGCTTTCAACAAATAGGTTTCAGATATTATAAAGATATGAACAGGATATTGTTGATGATTAATTAATTAGGGTTTTTAATTTTTAAGATTAAAATTAATTTTTTAAAAATTTATTGTATTTTTTGAAATGAGCTTTTACTCCATTATCAAACAATTTTGTTATATGTTTCAAATCTCAAGTTATACTTGCATCGAACACAAAAATATTTTCTTAAAAGTAAGATCTAATGCAGTAAATTTGTGTATCAAAATCAATGGGTCTATTGCAGTATTATTTGCGCTCGACACAAGTTCACTTGAGTTCGACGCATTTAAAGTTGTGTACTGTATGAGATGAACTTGCATAAGATCATCTCCAACACTTACTGAAATTTTTAATCAAATATGAGTAAAAACTCAATCTGATACAGAACACTCCAACCATTTACTCAAATTTGAGTTAAAACTCAATTTGGTATGAGTTTGAGTAAGGGTCGGAGCTGATTTTGAAGTTTTTACTTAGATTTGAGTAAAAACTCAACGGTGGATGATAATTTTGTAAATATGGAGGTCCTTGGAGATGATCGTTAAGAATTTGGTATGGATTGAGTCTCCCCTGATTTGGTGTAAAATGAGTAAAACTCATTTTGGTATAAATATGAGTTTGACTTGAGCAGCTTTTGAGTATTTTTTACTCGGATTCAAATCTGAATCATGATTTGAGTATAGCTGGAGATGCCCTAAGTTGTAGTAATTAGCATTTGGTGTAACAATGTTTTACTTTTTATACTTCTTTTATTCTTTTCTTAATATTATATGTAATATTATTTTTACAGATGGGACGTGAAAGTCTTCGGAAGAGGCCACTGACACCATCCTCCAAACCACCTGCAAAAAGATCTAGAAAAATGGCATCCAGTTCACCTACAATGAAATCTGAAAGGGAGTCATCCAAGTCACCTATCAAGAATTCTAACAAGAAACCCCCCAAGTCACCTGCAAAGAAATTCGAAAAGGAGCCGGAAATCTCTAAGAGAAAAGGAGGAAAGAAATCAAACGCTGGAAATGGTTCCACATTAGAGAAAAGTATAAGCAATGCACCCGTTAATAGGTTGGAGTATATGGCTCAACCATCAGCTAGGTGCAGTGTCTCATTCCTTGATGCTATCCTTGAGATGTTTAGAGATAATACTAATCGGATGGAATTGTTGAAGAAGTCTTGTTTTGGTCATATTTTAGATCTAAGGTATACCAAATATATGTTTCTTCCGATGCTTGCACATTACTTTTGGCAAAGACATGAGTCAGACTTTAAGTTTAATATTAATGGTGTGATGATGGAATTTTCTCCCTTGGAGTTTACGTTGATCCTAGGGCTTAGGTATAGCGTTTCCACCCCTCCTCCAGACCTAGATACTGACAGCATTGGTGGTCCTTTGAAGAATAAATATTTTTATGGTAAGAAGGTGGTGGTAACCCAGAAGTTATTGGTGGAAAAAATTAAAGAATGCAAAGATGATGTCGATGCAGTAAAGTTGGCATTGCTACTTCTATTAGAGAGTTACTTTCTTGGAGCCAATCCCGATGTTAGTATTCCTTTGATGCATTTAGAACTTGTGGATGACTTGGACAAATTCAATAAATACCCATGGGGAAATGTGGCCTACAACAGTTTGAAGGCCGGTGTGGAAGGTGCAATAAAAGGAGATAAGAGGCCAAAAAAATATAATATCTTTGGTTGTGCATATGCACTTCAGGTATGATTACTTTTTAAATTAATTAGTATGTTATAGCATATTGTCTATTATTTAATAACACTTGATTATTTGGTTGCACATATATTTTGCAGGTGTGGATATTTGAACGGATCCCCCTTCTTGGAATGTTTTGCGCAAGAAAGCTGAGCACTGATACGAATCCTAGAATTCTTAGATGGTGCAATTTGAAAAGTGTCACCTACGATAGAGTATTCAAGTTTTTTAAAGAAAGAAAAGTAAGTTTAAAAAACTTGAGTTTATATTTATTTATATATAGATATATATTAATAATATTCTAATTAATTAGTTGGGTTGATATATAGGTTCAAATTCTGGAAGAGTTAATTCCATCAAAAGTAGAAATGGAGGAGAATATCATCCGTCCCTTCTATGGCCGTGAATTATCTACTTCAACAGAAGGATCAATAGAAAGGGATATGGAAGAGGAAGTCGATAAGCCGAAAGTGGATAAGAATAAAGAGGATAAAATAATTGAGGACAATGCTGAAGAGAAAAAATCGAAAGGGGATAAGGGGATCCCTATATATTATTCTTTACCAACTTCACAATGTCCATTAAAAATAGTGGTAGAGGAACACCAAAAAAGAATCTCCTCACTTGAGGAGATTGTAGTGAAACAAACCCAGGTAATAAATGAACTCCAACAAGAAATAAAGGAACTTAAAGGGCAACGCAAGGTTGGAATTTTTTCATCTCCACCTTCTTTCTCCAATGTGGATGACAAGGATTTTAATCCGATTGGTACTTTGGATGATCTTATTGGTGCGGCTACTCAAGTGCATGTGGTGGAATACCAACAAGAGGTAAATTTTTATTCTTAAAGTGTATTTAGTTAATATGTATTAAAATTTTTTATTTGAATACTTACAAAATGATTGGTTGTATATTGTAGAGAACGGAGAGATTGGGACACGAGGAATCCCTCATTTAAGACTTTTGTATTACACCACACCGAACTTATAGGGATGTAGAGGATGAGGGTGTGTCTTCTACTCAGATGGATTCAAATAGTAAGGGATATTCTCCTTCTCAGACGAATCCAAAAGAATGCGGTGATCCAGGTTTACATGAAGGGATTGAGGAATCCTTCGCTCGAGATCCAAACATAGTTGATGATCAATGTCCAAGTGATGTTTTGATAGTGCATTCCAAAAATAAAGAAAACAGAGGTTATGAAGAATCTATTGAACCGGATCAAAATATAGTTGAGGCATGGAGTGCAAGTAAAAAGGATGTTTCGACCGTACAAGAGAGCCAAACAAATAAAAAGGAACAGGTATAATAAAAATTCAACTACTAAATTTATTTTTTTAGAATTATGATTTAATATTTTCTTTTATTTTTCTTGTAGGAGAAAGTTGTACCGGCAAGACGCGAATCACAGCGGATGAGAAGGCCAGGTCCACATTTATGTTCTCCATATACAGACCCATTAAATAGAAAAAAAATTTTGGCACAATTGGAAGACGAGGTAGAGATCAAACCTGCCAAGTGGATAAAAAGACTTAACCATAAGAAGAGAAAATTTTGTATTGACTTCATGGATGATAACCGTAGAGAATTGTATGTATTATGGTAGTACAATTAAATATAAATTAGAATGTCTTTTACAATTTATGATATAATTTCTATTAACTTCATGATGTATGTTTTAATGTAGGGATAACATTATTATTGACGGGATTAATGTGAATCCTTTTTGGATTAAAAAACTCTATTCTAATGAAGGATGGGCACACAGTGAAGTGAGTTATGCATATCATTTAATTATGATATAAGTTATCTCTAATATTATAATTTTTTTACTTATAATTATATTAATTTGATTACAGCACATTGATGCCTATATGTCTCTCCTGGAGACACGTTTTTTAAGATATTTTGATCACTTTCACAAGGTTGAGAAGATTGGCATCTATTTTGGCAGGACGTACTTATGGGTATGTTCGCTAATTCTAGTTTGATATATATTTTTTTATAAACTGCTAAACAAATAGTTTCTAATAGGTTGTTTGTTGATTGTGACAGAATTATATGATATTGGCTTTCAATGACTTTAAAAGTTATATTAGAAAGGAACCTCAAGGAACAGATTTGAAAGTGCTAGCGAAGAGTTTTAAGTGGTCTGAGTCTTTGAAGCAGATTATATTAGGAAACGGGGATCGAGTCAAAAATGATGATGGTGTATTTTATCCGATATGGAAGTGTGCACATGCTATAATCCCTGTCAATTATAATAACATGCATTGGTATCTTGTGAACATCTACATGCAGGAGAAGAAGTTGCTTATTATTGATTCATTATATCAATCCTCTCATATCGAGTATAAGGAAGATATTGAAAAGATCTTGCATATCTTATCTTTTGTACTCTATAGTTGTGGACATGATGCTGCTTTCGATGGCGACAAATGGACAGCGTACAAGGCGATGAAGACCACAATACCAAGGCAACTAAATGGATATGACTGTGGGATTTGGGTTATGTCCTTCGCTAACTACTTCACCTGCAATAAAGAATTAGACTTTAAGGATGCCGACATGTGTGCTTTTCGGCGGCGGATTGTATATCAACTTTTGATGAAATATGTGGAATAATGTAACTTGACATGTGTACTTTCTGGTGGCATTTTGTAACTTGGAATGATAAAAAATATGTAATGAATGGTCTATGCTGTTTTGTAATATGAATATGTTTATTTTGTTACCGAGGTAGAATATTGAATGTTATACTCAATAGCCGTTGGATTGATTTTTATTATTTTAGTGAATTAAAAATGGTTATGTGCGTAGCAATATTTCCAATTCAATTCAAATAACTGCATCCAGCACAAGTCCAAAGATGAACACAAAGATTGATTGTGTCAAACGCAAGTCCTAACATCTTCGCAGCTGCTTCTTGCATACAACGCAAGTATGGTTTGACTCGATTATCATCCCTACAATTGAGCACAAATATGTATTGCGTCCAACGCAAGTATGGTTTGACTCGATTATCATCCCTGCAATTGAGCACAAATATGTACTGCGTCCAACGCAAGTATGGCTAGAATCATCATCACTGCAATTGAACACAAACGATACTTGCGTACGATGCAATTTTTTTAACAGTTCTCATCACTGCTCCTTGCGTTCACAATAGTTCTCAACAGTTCTATAAAAACCTATCCTCCCTGTCCTTTCTCTGCGATTTTCTTTATAGCGAAGTAGTCGACGGCCCATTCTCTGTGATTTTCATTGGAGAGGACGACGCGGAGGGGTAGAACACGGATCAGACTTCTTCTCTTCCGTGGCCACACAGATCAGACTTCTTCTCCTCCGTGGCCACACAGATCAGACTTCTTCTCCTCCATGGCCACACAGATCAGACTTCTTCTCCTCCGTGGCCACAAAGATTAGACTTCTTCTCATCGGAGGTATGATCGCATCCCCCTGGATTGATCACTTCAGAAAGGGAAGGGGGCAGCTCCCTTCTAGGTCATAAACCCTTCATAACTCCCCCCTTTCTTCTTCTAGGTATTTGCCATTTGTTTTACTCGCAAATGGTTTAGTCGCCCCCTTAGATCTAACTAGATCATATGCTTATTCTCCATTCTTAAAGATTAAAAAAAATAATAATTTCTTCTTGTTTAAATATATTAACTAATTTCTTCTTATTTAAAAAAAAAACTAATTTCTTCTTGTTTAAAAAAACTAATTACAGAGGGATCCTATAAGATTTTTTTAAAAAAACTAATTTGTTCTTGTTTAACGAGATCAGCCCATTTATCCATTGACTGCTACAGAGGGATCCTATAAGATTTTTTTTTTAAAGAGATGGTGCCATCTCAATTGTAAGATCCAAAAATGTACCATGCATGGAGGTATTTCTTTATGTGGTTTTTTATGTGGTTTTTTCTGTACCAAATATGTATCATCCAAATATGTAAGATCCAAATATGGTTTTTTTAAAGAGATGATGTCATCTTGATTGTTATTTTTTATGTGGTTTTTTTTTAAACAGACTCAAATATGAGCTCAACGATATATCCGAATTTCACATGTCCATGTGGTGCTGGTTTTTGTAAGATAAAGACATCCCGCACATCAAAAAATCCTGGAAGATTGTTTTATACATGCCCACTACCAGAGGTACATCATAATTTACTTTGAATAATATATATGCCCTTGGAATAAGATATAGATTTGTATTACCCATTTATTGTTAATACATGATTGCAGGGCAATCGATGTCAGTTTTTTATGTGGTGTGATGAAATTCAAAAGATGATTATTCATAAATGCACGTGCGAGGAGACGATACACCGCTTGGAGACTGAGGTCGAGGGGTTGAAGGGAAAACTCCATGAGTGTCATATGATGATGAAACAAATGCGGCAAAAAATGCTTGATGGAGCGATGGATAGTTTGTCGTTACTTCAAGATTTATCTTCGTTAGAGTTGACTGATTAAAAATGTTGTAATGTTTTTCTAAATTTGGGTATGGGGTGCCATAAATAGATCCCCCTTGTTTTAGTTCAAAAATAATATTATTTTAAAATAATTTTAAGCCACACTTGTATAACAGCATAGTAAGGTGATTGCAATATAATTTGTTTAATAATTTTTAACTTTGATTACTTAAATAATTTATTTAATACCTATCCAAATTCTCAAATACTGTTGCCTGTGATTGTTCAAATTTCTTATGCCCCTTATTTCATTTCTCATGCTTCTTGCAATTAGCTCGATTCATCATTCATGTAATTGAGCACAAAGATGGACTGCGTCGAACCCAAGTATGGCTTGTATTGAATGCAATATTTTAACTAGAATCATCATCACTGTAATTGAACACAAACTCTATTTGTGTACGACGCAATTGTTTGTTTTCTGCAAAAGGTGTCATTGCTTGTTTTCAACGCAAGTCCTATTATAGCATGCAGTATTGACAGTATCCAATCGCAATAGTCATATTAAAGATATCGATTATCTAAGTCATTGTATCTAATTACAAGTAACCAAAATTGCACAACCATCCAATTACAAGAAACCAGAATTTCAAAAGTCATTGTATCCAACTACAAGTCAGCCAAAATAAGATCTCTCAATAAAGTAAAATATAGTTATCCTTGCTCGATTGGTTTCTTACAAGCTCTTCTATTGTGCCCAGTCTGTTTGCATCTGCCACACTTTACGGTCTTCCGTTCTTCACCTTGTGATAATATTCTTTTTTTCTTTGGCCTCCCTGGTGGAGTCTTTCCCTTAGGTGGTAGCAATTGATCATCTTTAACTATGTTATCTGAAATCTCCCACTGATTTTTATCAAAAACTGGATAGATGGACTCTTCATACGTTGATCTATAATTATCCGTCCAATAATAGTGGGCACAGTATGAATATGGGTCCATCTTAAAATGTGAAATTCCAGCTAAAGCATGAGAGCATGGTATCGCCATTACGTCAAATTTACGGCAAGTGCAAGTTCTCCTGCTTAACATAACTTGATCCTCAAATTCTAATGATCTAACCATAAACTCATCATGATTAATAGGATGGCAAGCCGTTGCACGTGCACTTTTCATTTCATTACACAACTCATTTTCAGCTCAAGTTGTAAGTTTTGTTATCAATCCGGATGACATATTTCTACGCTTGAACCACATACCCTGAAGCTTTAAGCGGAATTCCTCAATAAGCATGGTGATAGGATACTCTCTGACATCTTTCAGAACGTTGTTATAGCTTTCAGAAGTGTTTGTTGTAATAATATTAAACCTTCTTTCTTGAAAGTATGCCGTTGTCCACTTCTCTCTATCAATCTCATTTAGCCATTTATAAGCATCACTATGCACATCTTTTATGGTTGCCATCATTTGATGAAAAATTATAGGCCTAGTTGCCTTCGCAGCTGTATAAAAATAAGGATATAACCTGTTGAGCTTGAATTTGGCATACATATTTTGTGCTATGTGGAATGCACAATAACCATGAAATGCACGTGGGAAGACTTCAGGAACTTGAGTTAGTAAAGCCTTGTGTCGATCTGATATTATCACTAACCTTTCCATAGGACCCAAGGCATCCCGCAAGTGAATCAAAAACCATCTCCAACTATGGTTGTTCTCAGATTCTCCAATTCCCAAAGCGATTGGGAATATATGATTATCACCGTCCAATGTTGTCGCTGTAAATAATATACCTTTATATTTGCCCTTCAGTTGTGTCCCATCAACTGCGATTACCGGCCGTAAGGTATTTCTTTGAAAACTACGTAGGCATGGGCCGAGAGCTAGAAAAAAACGTTTGAATCTTCCTCCTTCTCGTAAAATTTTCGTAATGGTTCCAGGATTTTTTTTCTGTAGCTCGTGACAATATGCCGGAAGCTGCTTATATGATTCCTCATATGACCCTCTCAGAAGTTTTATAGCAATCTCCTTTGCCTTCCATGCCTTCTTATAACTGATCTTTACACCAAACTCCTTTTGCACATCACATATAATTGCTTTCGGAGCATACGATACGTTTCCCTCTAATCGATGCTTTACAAACTCACTTATTAGATCACTTGTAGCTTGCTGATGATCCTCACCTCGTTTTGCCATCGAGCATTTGTGTTCACTCTTTAGGGACTTAATCTGGAATACTGCAGTCCCCTTAAGTATAGATGCATGCAATCTCCATGTACAGTTTTCACCTTTGCATATAATAGTATATCTTTTTGGAGTGGAATCTAAAACCTTATACTCAAAATTTGAATATAAAGCATACTTGTTTAGCGCCTTAATCATGCTCCCCTTGTTCTTAAACATCTGATGGAGGTGGATTTCATGATAATTATCCTTCATTTGTATATCGGTCGAAAATTCCTTCTGAACATATATATCTTCGAACCCTGCTAGTGAATCAGATATTATCGGTTGCTCAATCTTTGCCAGTTCTACTGCTGATTGTTCAATCTGAATATTTTCTATCCAACTATAATTTTCAATATATGTCGGATCATTTGTGGTACAAGTCCTGCAAACAAAAATAAAACGGTAAGTTGGAGCATAGAAAACATATTTAGACCTTTATAATAGCATAAAGATATCATTACCTGAAGGCTGACGGTGATGGCATTGGAGCTTTACTCCGAGATTTAGTGCTTGTATATGTGTCTTTTGGATGCAATTTTATATCAACTGATGGGTTTTTCACAATAACTGGATTATTCTTAACAACATCAGCAAGTAATGCATTTAGTACACCACAACAATCGTTGGGAACGACATTTAGATCTATATCCAAGTGGTGATCATCAGATATAATCGGCCCACGTGTCACACCTTCATAAGAAAACCTACAATTATATGAACCATATATCATAATTTGAAAAATATAGTTCATATTGAGTATTTGAAAGTAGAAGGTATAATAATGTACCTTTTCTTTTCCATAGCAACGTCATCGATGGCTGGGTCATCCATGGTAGTGTCATAAATGAGACTGTCATTTAAAGATTCCTTCACAGTGATATTAGGCTTAATATAATGATTGCAATTATGAATACTTGTATCTTCAGAAGTTCCAGCAATGTTAGCAGTAGATATATATGCTGAATCATTCAAATATTCTTCTGAATCTTCTATCTTAGCAATTGAAGAAACGGGAAAAGCATGAGACCGAGAAACTTTGGGAAAAACTTTTTCTTTTTCGTCTATCTTCCTCTTACAAGTAGATATTGGAATAGAAACATATTTGGAGCATTTACGGTTTCTTGTTACTAGTAATGGGATATTGGACATCACATTGCGTATATTGTGGGCAATGAACGCGCATACATTATCATTATCCACAATCTCTATAGGCGGACAAGGGATCGTACTTGGATACAAAGCTTTAAGAGAAATGTCATATTCTTCGACGTCAGACTTTGTTATCTGATAGATTTTCTGAATAAGTTGGTCATAGTCGCTTGATGAAGATAAAAGAAAAGTTTTGGATATTCCCCCCTGGTGCTGGTATTTATTTTTGACTTGAATGAATTCTCTATCATAGATACATAAAATCGGTAATAGTGAATCCATTCCTGAAAATGATAAGCGAATGAAACTGGCATAAGGCACAATGTATTAATTTTTGTAATAGTTAAAGCAAGTTCTAACATAAATAGTTGAGCTGTATGTAAGTATCTATTTTGAATGTAGCATCCAACGCATGCATGCTTATGTTATAAAGAAGATGTTCAAAAATAATGATCTTGTATCCAACACAATATTATTGAGTTGATTCTTGCATTCACTATTTCAAAATCTTTATCATGAATCTCAAATCATCTCCACACATACGCAAAGTTATAAAAAAATTTCAGTAAGTGCTGGAGATGATCTTATGTAAGTCCATCTCATGCAGTACACAACTTTAAATGCGTCGAACTCAAGTGAACTTGTGTCGAGCGCAAATAATACTACAATAGACCCATTGATTTTGCATACACAAATTTACTGCATTGGATCTCAATTTTATGAAAATATTTTTGTATTCGATGCAAGTATGACTTGCAGTCTGAAACATATAACAAAATTGTTTGATAATGGGGTGAAAGCTAATTTTGAAAATTACAATAAATTTTTTAAAAATTAATTTTAATCTTGAAAATTAAAAGCCCTGATATCATGTTCACATCTTTATAATATCTGAAACCTATTTTTTGAAAGCCCTAAGTAGTTACCAAATCGAATAAACCTCAAATAACCATTTTATTCAAGATTTTAGGGTATGAAATTTAATTTGTCATAATTTCACCCATGATTTAGGGTTTAGGGTAAAAAAAACAAATTTTCTTGTTAAATCGTGGTTTAGGGTTCGAAGATTTATCTTTAAAGGCTTTGCACTACCTTGGATGAAGATTCCGATGACTTCCGGCGATCTTCCGGTGATCTTCCGACGATCTCCGGCCAAGGAAGAGTGCCGACGATGAGGTTGCTCAGGTTGGAGGTGGGGTTTGGGAGGTCGCGGAGGGAAGAAGAAAGAAGAAAGGTTCAGTTTCTTTACCTTTTGACTAGAGGGCAAAAGGGTCTCTAAAAATCCTAAATGCCTCATGTGAATTATTTGTCACGTGTCTGAGAGCAAAAAAGTTACGGTTTAGAAAACTGCAGTAGTTTGGGTAATTGGTCAAACTTGGTGCTCATTTTGGGAAAAACCTCTCCCAATAATGATCGACAGCATATCGGACCCACGTGCAACAAGCCTTTCACCACCTATTTGTTGTATTGATGTTGCAGCAGTACGTCCTACCATTACTAGAAGTGCTTGTAGAAATCCGCATTCCTGCTAAAATCTGCTCAATAATTGCAGCATCAGCTAGATCCCAAATGGCAAGCAATCAATAGGGCAGATGAGTCGAAACCCTCATGTGATTCTCATGAGACTAGTTAATTGGGGTTCCATCCCCATGGAGGAGACCCAAAGGGGAAGGGAGCACAGCTCCCTCACAACAGGACTTGCAGCCGAGTCGTCCGGGCGAAATTCGACTCATCCGGGCGAGTTCCTTAGCCACAAACGGGCAGAAAATTAAGCAAACCCGCCTGGGCGAAGTTGGATCGGGTCTGTTTTTCTAGGTTTTTCTACAGAACCGTTTTGGGGTGTTTTAAGGCTCTTTGAAGAGGCTTTTGGTGGGTGGCTTGTGTTGGCTTTGAGAAACCTTGAAAAAGGCTTTGAGGGCTGATTTTCTAAGGGAGAACGAGAGCTTTCTTCTACAAGGGAGGAGGAAATTTTCTTGGTGATCGATCCTTGGCGGATAGATCGGATCGAAGCTTGAAGCTTGCTACTATCTTTAGTCGTTGAGCACTAGAAAGGAGGAAAGGGGTGTAGATCTAGAAGGAGGGAGAAGAAGGAGTAGGGTTGTACTCTCATCTTACTTGCCACCTTTGATAGTGAAGTCCGGCCTCCTCCGAGCATTTGCTCCTAGCATTTGTTCACTGTGGTTTTTTCCGCAAGGATTTTCACGTAAATTCCCGAGTCGTCTTTTATGTTTGTAGTTTGTTTATTTTGCATTTGTGATTGTTGTTGCTTATTCATCTTGGTATCGTCTCATGGGGGAGAGATCGTCGGTGATCTTGGTTGAGTCTGTGCTGTTTCCCCATCAAGACTATCCTATCTTGTATTGATGGTGGTCCCCCATTGGAGAGAAATCATCACCCACGTCAAAATGGCTCTGGACGTACTCTTTTAGACAAAAAGTCATGTAATGATGGTAGCCACTCATTGAAGTGGAAATGCTAGGTAGCCAACTTGTCGATCTATGATGAGTCTCTCTCTCACTGTAATGGGTCTCGATCAGTTTCTCCCTCTTCACTGTTCTGGTCCTCTTCTGGTTCATGACGGCCCGTAACAATTGTAGTTGTTTAGTTCCCCCTGTAATCTCAATTTACTTAATAATTACTCAAATGAATGTTCGATCATATATTTTTCTTTATTATCTGATGATCTAGCTATCTGAAGTGGTTCCAATTAGCTAGTTCTGAGGCTCCACCAAATTAATTACCATCCAATTAGATGCACATCAGAGTGTTGATCTTAAGATATGATGGAAGAGGTATGAAGACCAAGGGAGTCTTTCACACCATTATTTATTGATCATCACCCCGGCCGTCGTACAGTGACCCATACAGAGGGATCGATTGATGGCCGGAGGGAATTAAGATGACATTGTTGTAGTACGTAGAATATTATTGGTAGTGACAGCAGCAGTAACAGTTGGATGAAAAAGGGGGGTGAAAGCTCCTAATACACCTGCGATTCCATCGTGATGCACCTCTTAGTCCAGCAAATGCAGGCGAAGCCCAGGCACGCGCCGCCCAAGGGGTACTTGTTCATTTTGCAGTTCCTATTGCAGTTATCCCCAACAATGCAGAACCCGAAACTTTCATTCCAGTCGTAACAAGGATTTTTTGTTTCCGTAAACTCCTCTGCATCCGACTTCTCCTCCACCCCGACCATCTCACGCGTCCCATTCACTCCAACAATCTCATCTACGTAAGGTAAGTACAGATCCATCAGTCCATCAGAACTGTTACGAGAGTGAAGAGAAAAGAGAGAGAGAGAGAGAGAGAGAGAGAGAGAGAGAGTCACCCATAGAAACGAGGACGAAGGAGACGAGCAGAAGGAGAAGCACCGAAGAACCCTTGGTCATGGAACCCATTCTCTCTTTCACTCACCTGGCTATGTGTGTGCTATGTGATGTGAGACGCGCACGGCATCCCCTTATATAGTGTCCACTTGATCACCGAGTTGATGGAACCCTTCCACAACCGGGCCACCAATGTGAAACACGAGAACAGTACGTACTTGCCATGTGGCCAGCAAGCACACAGTGAGGGTGATGCTGTGGAAGGATTGCATAGGAGTGGGGCCCATATTGTCCAAAAATAAAATATCTAAAGCATTGTGTGGTTTGGAAAATAACAAAATATATATATATATATATATATATATATAGAGAGAGAGAGAGAGAGAGAGAGAGAGAGAGAGAGAGAGAGAGAGAGAGAGAGAGAGAGAGAGAGGGAGAGAGAGAGGGAGGGCTGATCTAGTGAGAAACCTCTTATTTGCGAAACCTTGTGCGAAACCCCTCTAGAGGTTTCAGAATTTGATGAAACTTGGTAGGCATGTTACCTATGCCATGTTGATCATCCTCACAAATTTCATCAAATTCTAAAACCTCTAGGGACATCAAATGTTAGAATATTTGCCGACCGTTCATAAAAACCGTTAATTTGATTATCAAATTTGATGCCCCTAGAAGGTTTAGAATTTGATGAAATTTTTTGTGAGGATGATCAACATGGCATAGGTAACATGCCTACCAAGTTTCATCAAATTCTGAAACCTCTAGAGGGGTTTTGCACAAGGTTTCGCAAATTAGGGGTTTCTCACTGGATCGGCCCTCTCTCTCTCTCTCTCTCTCTCTCTCTCTCTCTCTCTCTCTCTCTCTCTCTCTCTATATATATATATATATATATATATATATATATATATATATATATATATATATATATATATATATATATATATATATAAAGAGAGAGAGAGAGAGAGATAAAGAGAGAGGGGGGGAGGAAAGCCACAATACTTTTTTTTTAAGATAATAATTATATTAAAAGTTTAAAGAGAAAGAATTATATATCTAAGCTATATCCAGAGTGGCAAACCTTAAGACTTAAAGTTCAACACATACACTACAACAAATTGCATGTTTTCTGACGAAAAAATACATCGGTAATAGTCAATATAACGTCGGGAAAAGATTTTCCCGGCGCAATCTCTATCGTCGGCACCGCGTCGAGAATAATGCGTCTGGAAAAGAATTTACCGACGTGGTGATGTAGCGTCAGCAAAAGGTTGACGTTCGCCGACGCAATATGCGTCGACAAAAGTTTTTTTTTTTTCCGGCGCAAAGGGAAAGCGTTGGGAAAAAACCTATCTATGCCGACGTCATATGTTTTACTAAAAAATTTTAAATAAAATATTTATAAAACCTTTTCCGACGAAAAGAGCTAGGCGTCGGCAAAAGATTAATCATTGTCGACGAATATTGCGTCGGTAAAAGTTCAAATTTGCCGACACACGTTCAGAGCGTTGACAAATGTGCACTTTTACCGACATAGTAATCGTCGGCTATAGTTAAAATTATCTTTAAAAATATCCTTTGCCGACACATGTTGCGTCGGCAAAAGCTAAATATATTTTTTATTTTTTTTAAAAAAACCCAACAATAGAATAACAATAAACCTATAACATTCACCAAACAACAATAGACCTGTATCATTCACCAAACAAACAAGAACCTATACCATCCAATCATTCTAATACTTCCCATTATATAGAATAAAGATCCAATATATCTATTTAAAAGTTCAAATAGGATTAAAAGCAAAATAAAATTATAGTATTTTCAAAACATCCCAACAATAGAATAACAATCCAATATATCCATTTAAAAGTTCAAATATAATTAAAGCAGAATCAGACTAGTATATTTCCAAAACATCCAACCATCCCAATATTCCAATACATCCAACAAAAATCAAAATCTCGTTGCTTGTTGATGTCCGCATCACTAGAGATATAGATGCTCGTCTGCACCACTTGCCCGAGTTTCTATTTGTAGCATTCAGTGCAATAAGTCCACCAGGAAGAAAACAATGATCACCTACAAAACCAAGTGCAAATTAGTTAATACAAAGTTTGCATTGTTTAGAGGATAATGTCATATCAGATAGTAGACTAAGTGCAAAATCTGTACTCGAAATAAATTCATACTCGTACCATTTTCGGGTATGAGTATGGATACCAGATTCATACTCGTACCATTTTCGGGTTTGGGAATGGATATACCTTTGCCGAAACCCGAAACCCAAACTCTAACAATACACTACATCTACAGATTGGTGAGATCACAGAAGGTAAGGGAATCAAGGGATTGTGGGTTTTTATTTTTCAGTATTTCTAGAGATCGCAGGAATTAAAGGGACAATTACTTCACTTTGATTGCGCAATCCCAATTCATACCCGAACCGAAACTTGAAACTGGAGTGGGTATGGGTCAGGTTTGGACCCTCCCATACCCGAATGGGTATGTGTATGGGTAGGGGTAGGGTCCGACCCGAACCTGACCTGTTGCCAGCCCTATCCGCATCCAATATCACATACCCATTAAGAAAATAATAATACAATAATTAAACAACACAAGTCTCCCACGGTCAAAAACTTTTGCGATACTATTTTTACGCCGGCAAAAGTAATATACAAGAGAGATAAAAAAATTAATTTTAAAAAAATAAGATTTGTCGACGCTATATTAGTGGCGCCGGCCAAACCAGTCACTTTTACCGGCATAAGCTAGTTTGCGCCAAAAAAGGTTTCACTTTTCCTGACGAAAACAAAAAACGTCGGAATTGAAATAATTATATTTTTGCCGACGCTATATTATTTGCGCCAGAAAATGTATCACATTTGGCGGCACAAACTTTCTAACGTTGGCAAAAGTATCATCTTTCCCGACAACAAATAAAGCGTTGGCAATAGTTTTATTTTTAACGGCGCTAGTAAGATAGCGTCGGTGAAAGTATACATATTGCCAACTAAATTAGTATTGCGCCGGAAAAATGCGTCGGGAAAAATGCAATTTGTTGTAGTGATGGCATCGCGGTCTAGGGTTCGTAGAGGCAGGGGTGGGCTAGCTCGGAGCGCTCCGGCTGCCACCCCAGGGTCCGAGGCCAAGCCCTCCGGATCTGCTAGTGTTATTCCTCTCTCCACACCAGCTCCTGAGGTCGCAGCCTTCGGAGCTTCGAGCAGCGCTCAGTACTTGGCTACAGCGTCTACGCCCACAGGTAATGTTTAGATCTAAAGTTTTATACATGTTGTAAATACTTGTTCAGTACTGATATATATTTTATTTACAGGGTCGAGGATCGTCAGGCACGTAGGCGATCGGGGCGTGACGACGGCCCGACGCTTGTCGAGCTTACACGAGCTGCTTTCCCTACAGTGGAGCGGCAAGTCATTTGTGGATGACCACGCTTCTGATGCCGCCACGTGGATCGGTATGATAGTACGGGAGGAGAGGAATGCTCCTATTGTAGGGATAAAGGGGTGGAAGAACATTGATGCATCCTATAAGGAGAGGATGTATCAGGTCTTTTTGGTACGTTAGTTTCATTAAATTATTTTAGAATAATATCGTACTTCTTTATAATTTGATTTGATAAAATTACTTGTTTCTAAATTGATTTTACAGGAGAAATTTAAATGAAGAACATGGAAACCGACACCCACCGGGAGGACTTATGGAAGACGATGAGTGAGCGGTACAGGGATTACCGTCACGAGCTCTACCAGCTCTACGGTTACTTGGTCGGCGAGCCGGCTGAGGAGTTACAGGCTATGACCATGACGAGAGACGCGCCACCGCTACATGTTCTACAGTTTTTGGTCGCTCACTGGGCCACCCCTCAGTTTCAGGTATAATTATTATTTTGTTGATTCGTACTTGTTTTAATGTTATACTAAAAATTTATATTGATGTTTGAAAATTTAATCAATTGACACAGGCGAGCTCTGCTAAAGGCAAGCAGAATAGAAATACCTCGACGACACCTGCTCCAGTGAGAGGGAGGACCTCCATGCCCCAGCTTGCCCAGCAGCTGGTAAATGATACAAACATTTCATTATTTAAAGCTCTATAAATCTTATATTAACTTATCTATTTATTTTATATATCAAAAAATAGACACAGTCCTTGGGCCACGAGCCTAATCGGATTGATCTTTTTGAGGCCTCCAGAAAGCGGCGTACCGATGGGGCATTTCTGGATGACAGGGTTGCCTCGCAAGTCGTAAGTAATTAAATTACTGTTAATATATTCGTATACGTATGCCATCAAATATCATTGAATATCATTGATTGTTTACATATAGGAGAGAATACGACTTATGGTGACCCCGTCGGGCGAGGCCGGCTCCTCCTCCAGTTCAGTATCTGTCGACACGGCTATGGATATTGTGCTCAGACCTGCCACACACGGCCGCGTCCTCTGTACGGGCCTTGGAGTCATGCCCTCCTCCTACTTTGGACGAGAGGGATGCGCTCGAGGGCACGGGACACCCAGACTGGTGTTATCACTCAGTTGCAATCTGTGCTAGACACGGAGCGTGAGCAGAGGCAGGCCCTCGAGCACAGGGTTGAGGCGGAGCGCGTGCAGAGGCAGGCCCTTGAGCACAGGGTTGAGGCGGATAGGCAGGCCCTCGAGCGGCGAGTTGAGGAGGAAAGAGAAGCTCGCAGGGCACTGGAGCGTCGGCTTAATGAGGTCATGAGCCGGTCTAGCAGTGGTTCATTCTCATTATCAAGTACTTATTAATTTTTATAATATTAATATAAAATATAGATCTTACTAATTTGAGTTTAAATCATATTATCACGCTAATACGCTAACTTATGATTTTTCAACGCGTAGACTCTAAATTTGTTAATCGAATGTGAAATTATTAAAATATCTAATTAAAACTTGCTCGCAAGTCCGAAATACGAAAAAAAATCCAAGTACAAATTGTCGAATGCCGATCCGATGCCGATCCGATCGAATCCAAACCAATTTCAAATCCGAAACACGCAAACTTATAATTTTTCAACGCTTAGACTCTAAATTTGTCAATCAGAGACGAAATTGTTAAAATATCTAATTAGAACTTGCTCGCAAGTCCGAAATACGAAAAAAATCCAAGTACGAATTGTCGGATGCCGATCCAATGACGATCCGACCGAATCCAAACCAATTTCAAATCCGAAACATGCTAACATTATGATTTTTCAACACATAGACTCTAAATTTGTTAATCGAAGACAAAATTGTTAAAATATCTAATTAGAACTTGCTTGCAAGTCCGAAATACAAAAAAAAAACAAGTACGAATTATCGGATATCGATCCGATGATGATCCGACCGAATCCAAAATAATTTCAAATCCGAAACACACAAACTTATGATTTTTCAACACTTAGACTCTAAATAGGTCAATCAAAGACGAAATTGTTAAAATATCTAATTAGAACTTGCTCACAAGTCCCAAATACGAAAAAAAATCCAAGTACGAATTATCGGATGCCGATCCGATGACGATCTGATCGAATCCAAACCAATTTCAAATCCGAAACACGCTAACTTAGAATTTTTCAACGCGTAGACTCTAAATTTGTCAATCGGAGGCGAAATTGTTAAAATATCTAATTAGAACTTGCTCGCAAGTCCGAAAGATGAAAAAAAAATCCAAGTACGAATTGTCGGATGCCGATCCAATGATGATCCGACCGAATTCAAACCAATTTCAAATCTGAAACACACTAACTTATGATTTTTCAACGCTTAGACTCTAAATTGGTCAATCGGAGGCGAAATTATTAAAATATCTAATTAGAACTTGCTCGCAAGTCCGAAATATGAAAAAAATCCAAGTACGAATTGTCGGATGCCGATCCGATGATGATCCGACCGAATCAAAACCAATTTCAAATCTGAAACACGCTAACTTATGATTTTTTAATGCTTAGACTCTAAATTGGGCAATCGGAGATGAAATTGTTAAAATATCTAATTAGAACTTGCTCGCAGGTCCGAAATATAAAAAAAATCCAAATACAAATTGCCGGATACCGATCCGATAACGATCCAATCGAATCCAAACTAATTTCAAATCTGAAACAAGCTAACTTATGATTTTTCAACGCGTAGACTCTAAATTTATCAATCGGAGGCGAAATTGTTAAAATATCTAATTAGAACTTGCTCGCAAGTCCGAAATACGAAATAATTCCAAGTAAGAATTGTCGGATGCCGACGGAATTTAGATCTTACTAATTTGAGTTTAGATCATATTATCACGCTAATATGCTAACTTATGAATTTCCAACGCTTAAACTCTAAATTAGACAATCGGATGGTAAATTCTTAAAATATCTACTTAAGACTTGCTCGCAAGTCCGAAATACGAAATAATTCCAAGTACTTATTGTCGGATGCCGATCCGATGACGATCCTATCGAATCCAAACCAATTTCAAATCCGAAACATACTAACTTATAATTTTTCAACACGTAGACTCTAAATTTGTCAATCAGAGGCGAAATTGTTAAAATATCGAATTAGAACGTACTCGCAAGTCCGAAATATGAAAAAAATCTAAGTACAAATTGTCGGATTCCGATCCGATGACGATCCGATCAAATCCAAACCAATTTCAAATCCGAAACACGCTAACTTATGATTTTTCAACGCTTGGACTCTAAATTTGTCAATCGGAGGCAAAATTATTAAAATATCTAATTAAAACTCACTCGTAAGACCGAAATACAAAAACAATCTAAGTACGAATTGTCGGATGCCGATCCGATGATGATCCGATCAAATCCAAACCAATTTCAAATCCGAAACACGCTAACTTATGATTTTTCAACGCTTAGACACTAAATTTGTCAATCGGAGGCAAAATTGTTAAAATATCTAATTAGAACTCGCTCACAAGTCCGAAATACAAAATAATTCCAAGTACGAATTGTCGGATGACGATCCGATCGAATCCAAACCAATTTCAAATCCAAAACACGCTAACTTATGATTTTTCAACACGTAGACTCTAAATTGGTCAATCGGAGGCAAAGTAATTAAAATATCTAATTAGAACTCGCTCGCAAATCCAAAATACGAAATAATTCCAAATACGAATTATCGGATACCGATCCAATGGCGATCCGATCAAATCCATACCAATTTCAAATCCGAAACACGCTAACTTATGATTTTTCAACGCGTAGACTCTAAATTTGTCAATCGGATACGAAATTGTTAAAATATCTAATTAGAACTCGTTCGCAAGTCCGAAATATGAAATAATTCCAAGTATAAATTTTGGATGCCGATCCGATGATGATCCGATCGAATCCAAACCAATTTCAAATCCGAAATACGCTAACTTCTGATTTTTCAACGCGTTGACTCTAAATTTGTCAATCGAAGGTGAAATTGTTAAAATATCTAATTAGAACTTGCTCACAAGTCCGAAATATGAAAGAAATCCAAGTATAAATTATCGGATGCCGATCCAATGGCGATCCAATCGAATCCAAACTAATTTCAAATCCGAAACACGCTAACTTATGATTTTTCAACGCTTAGAATCTAAATTTGTCAATCGGAGGTGAAATTGTTAAAATATCTAATTAGAAACTCGCTCGCAAGTTCGAAATACGAAAAAAATCCAAGTACAAAATATCGGATGACGATCCAATCGAATCCAAACCAATTTCAAATCCGAAACATGCTAATTTATGATTTTTCAACGCTTAGACTCTAAATATGTCAATCGGAGGCAAAATTTTTAAAATATCTAATTAGAACTCACTCGCAAGTCCGAAATACAAAATAATTCCAAATACAAATTGTCGAATGCCGATCCGATAACAATCCGATCGAATCCAAACCAATTTCAAATCCGAAACATGCTAACTTATGATTTTTCAACACATAGACTCTAAATTTGTCAATCGGAGTCAAAATTGTTAAAATATCTAATTAGAACTCGCTCGCAAGTCTGAAATACGAAATAATTCTAAGTATGAATTATCGGATGCCGATCCGATGATAATCCGATCGAATCCAAACCAATTTCAAATCCGAAACTCGCTAACTTATGGTTTTTCAACGCGTAGACTCTAAATTTGTCAATCGTAGGTGAAATTGTTAAAATATCTAATTAGAACTCGCTCGCAAGTCCGAAATACGAAATAATTCCAAGTACAAATTATCAGATGTCAATCCGATGACGATCTGATCGAATCCAAACCAATTTCAAATCCGAAACATGCTGACTTATGATTTTTCAACGCGTAGACTCTAAATTTGTCAATCGGAGGTGAAATTGTTAAAATATCTAATTAGAACTTGCTCGCAAGTCCGAAATATAAAAAAATCCAGGTACGAATTGTCGAATACCAATCCGATCGAATCCAAACCAATTTCAAATCCTAAACATGCTAACTTATGATTTTTCAACGCTTAGACTCTAAATTTGTCAATCGGAGGCGAAATTGTTAAAATATCTAATTAGAATTCGCTCCCAAGTCCAAAATACGAAAAAAAATCCAAGTACGAATTGTCAGATGTCGATTCGATGATGATCCGATCGAATCTAAACCAATTTCAAATCCGAAACACGCTAATATATGATTTTTCAACGATTAGACTCTAAATTTGTCAATCGGAGGCAAAATTATTAAAATATCTAATTAGAACTTGCTCGCAAGTCATACAAAAAAAGTCCAAATACGAATTATTGGATGTCGATCCGATAACGATCCGATCGAATCCAAATCAATTTCAAATCTGAAACACGCAAACTTATGATTTTTCAACGATTAGACTCTAAATTGGTCAATCGGAGGGTAAATTATTAAAATATCCAATTAGAACTCGCTCGCAAGTCTGAAATACAAAATAATTCCAAGTACGAATTATCGGATGCCGATCCGATGATGATCCGATCGAATCCAGATCTATTTCAAATCTGAAACACGCTAACTTATGATTTTTCAACGCTTAGACTCTAAAATAGTCAATCGGAGGTGAAATTGTTAAAATATCTAATTAGAACTTGCTCGCAAGTCCGAAATACAAAAAAATTACAAGTACAAATTGTCGGATGCTGATCCGATGACGATCCAATCGAATCCAAACCGATTTCAAATCTGAAACACGCTAACTTATGATTTTTCAACGCTTAGACTCTAAATTTATCAATCGGAGATGAAATTGTTAAAATATCTAATTAGAACTTGCTCGCAAGTCCGAAATATGAAAAAAAATCCAAGTACGAATTGTCGGATGTCGATCCGATGACGATCCGACCAAATCCAAACAAATTTCAAATCTGAAACACTCTAACTTATGATTTTTCAACGCTTAGACTCTAAATTGGTCAATCGGATGTGATATTATTAAAATATCTAATTAGAACTTGCTCGCAAGTCCGAAATACGAAAACATTACAAGTGCGAATTATCGGATGTCGATCCGATGACGATCCAATCGAATCCAAACCAATTTCAAATCCGAAACACGCTAACTTATGATTTTTCAACACTTAGACTCTAAATTTATCAATCGGAGATGAAATTGTTAAAATATCTAATTAGAACTTGCTCGCAAGTCCAAAATAGGAAAAAAATACAAGTACGAATTGTCGGATATCGATCCAATGACGATCAGACCAAATCCAAATAAATTTCAAATCCGTAACACGCTAACTTATGATTTTTCAACGCTTATACTCTAAATTGGTCAATCGGATGTGAAATTGCTAAAATATCTAATTAGAACTTGCTCGTAAGTCCGAAATATGAAATAAATCTATGTACAAATTGTCGGATGCCGATCCGATGATGATCTGATCGAATCCAAACTAATTTCAAATCTGAAACATGCTAACTTATGATTTTTCAACGTGTAGACTCTAAATTTGTCAATCAGAGGCGAAATTGTTAAAATATCTAATTAGAACTTACTCACAAGTCCGAAATATGAAAAAAATCCAAGTTCGAATTGTTGAATGCAGATCCGATGACGATCCGATCGAATCCAAACCAATTTCAAATCCGAAACACGCTAACTTATGATTTTTCAACGCTTAGACTCTAAATTTGTCAATCAGAGGCGAAATTGTTAAAATATCTAATTAGAACTCGCTCACAAGTCCGAAATACAAAAAAAATCCAAGTACAAATTATCGAATGCCGATCCGATGATGATCCGATCGAATCCAAACCAATTTCAAATCCGAAACACGCTAACTTATGATTTTTCAACGCTTAGACTCTAAATTTGTCAGTCGGAGGAAAAATTGTTAAAATATCTAATTAGAACTCACTCGCAAGTCCGAAATACAAAATAATTCCAAGGACGAATTTTCGGATGATGATCCCATCGAATCCAAACCAATTTCAAATCCGAAAAACACTAACTTATGATTTTTTAACGCGTAGACTCTAAATTGGTCAATCGGAGGCGAAATTATTAAAATATCTAATTAGAACTCGCTCGCAAGTCTAAAATACAAAATAATTCCAAGTACGAATTATCGGATACCGATCCGATGACGATCCGATCGAATCCAAACCAATTTCAAATCCGAAACACGCTAACTTATGATTTTTCAACGCATAGACTCTAAATTTGTCCATCGGAGGCGAAATTGTTAAAATATCTAATTAGAACTCGCTCGCAAGTTCGAAATATAAAATAATTCCAAGTACAAATTTTTAGATGCCGATCCGATGATGATCCGATCGAATCCAAACCAATTTCAAATCCAAAATACACTAACTTATGATTTTTCAACGCGTAGACTCTAAATTTGTCAATCGGAGTCGAAATTGTTAAAATATCTAATTAAAACTTGCTCGCAAGTCTAAAATACAAAAAAAATCTAAGTACAAATTGTTAGATGCCGATCCGATGACGATCCGATCGAATTCAAACTAATTTCAAATCCGGAACACGCTAACTTATGATTTTTCAACGCTTAGACTCTAAATTTGTCAATCGGAGGCGAAATTATTAAAATATTTAATTAGAAACTCGCACGCAAGTTCGAAATACGAAAAAAATCTAAATACAAATTATCGGATGCCGATCCGATGACGATCCGATCGAATCCAAACCAATTTCAAATCTGAAACATGCTAAGTTATGATTTTTTCAACGCTTAGACTCTAAATTTGTCAATCGGAGGCAAAATTTTTAAAATATCTAATTAGAACTCGCTCGCAAGTCCGAAATACGAAATAATTCCAAGTACGAATTATCGAATGTCAATCCGATAACGATCCGAACGAATCCAAACCAATTTCAAATCCGAAACACGCTAACTTATGATTTTTCAACGCGTAGACTCTAAATTTGTCAATCGGAGGCGGAATTGTTAAAATATCTAATTAGAACTCACTCGCAAGTCTAAAACACGAAGTAATTCCAAGTATGAATTATCGGATGCTGATCCGATGATGATCCGATCGAATTCAAACCAATTTCAAATCTGAAACACCCTAACTTATGATTTTTCAACGCGTAGACTCTAAATTTGTCAATCGGAGGCAAAATTATTATAATATCTAATTAGAACTCGCTCGTAAGTCCGAAATATGAAATAATTCCAAGTAAAAATTATCCGATGCCGATCCGATGATGATCCGATCGAATCCAAACCAATTTCAAATCCAAAACAGGCTAACTTATGATTTTTCAACGCTTAGACTCTAAATTTGTCAATCGGAGGCGAAATTTTTAAAATATCTAATTAAAACTAGCTCGCAAGTCTGAAATACGAAAAAATCCAAGTACAAATTGTCGGATACCAATCCGATCGAATCCAAACCAATTTCAAATCCAAAACATGCTAACTTATGATTTTTCAACGCTTAGACTCTAAATTTGTCAATCGGAGGCGAAATTGTTAAAATATCTAATTAGAACTTGCTTGCAAGTCCGAAATACGAAAAAAATCCAAGTATGAATTGTCGGATGTCGATTCGATGACGATCCGATCGAATCCAAACCAATTTCAAATCCGAAACACGCTAACTTATGATTTTTCAACGATTAGACTCTAAATTTGTCAACCGGAGGCAAAATTTTTAAAATATCTAATTAGACCTCGCTCGCAAGTCCGAAATACAAAATAATTCCAAATACGAATTATCGAATGCCGATCCGATAACGATCCGATCGAATCCAAACCAATTTCAAATCCGAAACACGCTAACTTATGATTTTTCAACACGTAGACTCTAAATTTGTCAATCAAAGGCAAAATTGTTAAAATATCTAATTAGAACTCGCTCACAAGTCTGAAATACGAAATAATTCTAAGTATGAATTATCGGATGCCGATCCGATGATAATCCGATCGAATCCAAACCAATTTCAAATCCGAAACTCGCTAACTTATGGTTTTTCAACGCGTAGACTCTAAATTTGTCAATCGTAGGTGAAATTGTTAAAATATCTAATTAGAACTCGCTCGCAAGTACAAAATATGAAATAATTCCAAGTACAAATTATCGGATGTCAATCCGATGACGATCCGATCGAATCCAAACCAATTTCAAATCCGAAACACGCTGACTTATGATTTTTCAACGCGTAGACTCTAAATTTGTCAATCGGAGGTGAAATTATTAAAATATCTAATTAGAACTTGCTCGCAAGTCCGAAATACAAAAAAATCCAAGTACGAATTGTCGAATACCAATCCGATCGAATCCAAACCAATTTCAAATCCTAAACATGCTAACTTATGATTTTTCAACGCTTAGACTCTAAATTTATCAATCGGAGGCGAAATTGTTAAAATATCTAATTAGAATTCGCTCCCAAGTCCAAAATACGAAAAAAAATCTAAGTACGAATTATCAGATGTCGATTCGATGATGATCCGATCGAATCTAAACCAATTTCAAATCCGAAACACGTTAATATATGATTTTTCAACGATTAGACTCTAAATTTGTCAATCGGAGGCAAAATTGTTAAAATATCTAATTAGAACTTGCTCGCAAGTCATACGAAAAAAGTCCAAATATGAATTATCGGATGTCGATACGATAACGATCCGATCGAATCCAAATCAATTTCAAATCCGAAACACACAAACTTATGATTTTTGAACGATTAGACTCTAAATTGGTCAATCGGAGGGTAAATTATTAAAATATCCAATTAGAACTCGCTCGCAAGTCTGAAATACGAAATAATTCCAAGTACGAATTATCGGATGCCGATCCGATTGAATCCAGATCTATTTCAAATCTGAAACATGCTAACTTATGATTTTTCAACGCTTAGACTCTAAAATAGTCAATCGGAGGTGAAATTGTTAAAATATCTAATTAGAACTTGCTCGCAAGTCCGAAATACGAAAAAATTACAAGTACGAATTGTCGGATGCTGATCCGATGACGATCCAATCGAATCCAAACCAATTTTAAATCTGAAACACGCTAACTTATGATTTTTCAACGCTTAGACTCTAAATTTATCAATCGAAGATGAAATTGTTAAAATATCTAATTAGAACTTGCTCGCAAGTCCGAAATATGAAAAAAAATCCAAGTACGAATTGTCGGATGTCGATCCGATGACGATCCGACCAAATCCAAACAAATTTCAAATCCGAAACACTCTAACTTATGATTTTTCAATGCTTAGACTCTAAATTGGTCAATCGGATGTGAAATTATTAAAATATCTAGAACTTGCTCGCAAGTCCAAAATACGAAAAAATTACAAGTGCGAATTGTCGGATGTCGATCCGATGACGATCCAATCGAATCCAAACCAATTTCAAATCCGAAGCACGCTAACTTATGATTTTTCAACACTTAGACTCTAAATTTATCAATCGGAGACGAAATTGTTAAAATATCTAATTAGAACTTGCTCGCAAGTCCGAAATATGAAAAAAAACCAAGTACGAATTGTCGGATATCGATCCAATGACGATCCGACCAAATCCAAATAAATTTCAAATCTGAAACACGCTAACTTATGATTTTTCAACGCTTATACTCTAAATTGGTTAATCGGATGTGAAATTGCTAAAATATCTAATTAGAACTTGCTCGCAAGTCTGAAATACGAAAAAAATCTAAGTACAAATTATCAGATGCTGATCCGATGACGATCCGACCGAATCCAAACCAATTTTAAATCCAAAACAAGCTAACTTATGATTTTTCAACGCGTAGACTCTAAATTTGTCAATCAGAGATAAAATTATTAAAATATCTAATTAGAACTTACTCGTAAGTTCGAAATACGAAATAAATCTATGTACGAATTGTCGGATGCCGATCCGATGATGATCTGATCGAATCCAAACTAATTTCAAATCTGAAACATGCTAACTTATGATTTTTCAACGCGTAGACTCTAAATTTGTCAATCAGAGGCGAAATTGATAAAATATCTAATTAGAACTTACTCACAAGTCCGAAATACGAAAAAAATCTAAGTATGAATTGTTGAATGCCGATCCGATGACGATCCGATCGAATCCAAACCAATTTCAAATCCAAAACACGCTAACTTATGATTTTTCAACGCTTAGACTCTAAATTTGTCAATCAGAGGCGAAATTGTTAAAATATCTAATTAGAACTCGCTCACAAGTCCGAAATACAAAAAACTTTGTGCGATCGAACGTGTCTTATCTTCAGTTAGTTGAGGTAAAGCTCTTACCAACCCAACCGATTATGGAGTACGTAGCAAGTGCCTTTGAACGCTGGCTAATCGTAGGTAAACCCTGTGCAATCAAACCAACGAAAGAAAACGGAGCATGTACCTTTGCGTTTGCTAGCTGGTCATGGGGAGACCCTTTGCGATCAAACTAGTCTTATCTTTGGTTGGTCAAGACAAAGCTCTTACCGACCCAACCGATTGTGGGATACGTAGCAGGTGCCTTTGAACACTGGCTAATCGTAGGGAGACCCGTGTGACCAAACCAGTTAAGGGAAATAGAGCATGTACCTTTGCGTTTGCTAGCTGATCGTGGGGAGACCCTGTGCGATCAAACTAGTCTTGTTTTCGGTTGGTCGAGGTAAAGCCCTTACCAACCCAACCGGTTATGGGGTATGTAGCAGGTGCCTTTGAATGATGACTAATTGTAGGTATACTCGTGCAATCAAACCAGCGAAGGGACACGGAGTATGTATATTTGTGTTTGCTAGCTGATCATAGGGAGACCCTGTGCGATCGAACTAATCTTGTCTTCAGTTGGTCGAGATAAAGCTCTTACCGACCCAACCGGTTGTAGGATACGTAGCAGGCGCCTTTGAACACTGGCTGATTATGGAGAGATCCTGTGTGACCAAACCAGCGAAGGGACACAGAGCATGTACCTTGCATTTACTAGCCGATCGTGGGGAAATCTTGTGCGATCGAACTAGTCTTGTCTTTGGTTGGTCGATGCAAAGCTCTTACGGACCCAACCGGTTCCGAGGGTACGTAATTGGTGTCTTTGAACACTGGCTGATCGTAGGTAGACCCAGTGCAATCAAACCAGTGAAGAGACACGGGGCATGTACCTTTGTGTTTGCTAGTTGATTATGGGGAGACCATATGCGATCGAACTAGTCTTCTTCGATTGGTCAAGACAAAGCTCTTACCGACCCAACCGATTACGGGATACATAGCAGGTGCCTTCTAACACTGGCTGATCATGGGTAGATCATGTGCGATCAAACTAGCAAAGGGACATGAAGCATGTACTTTTACATTTGTTAGCTGATTGTGGGGAGACCTTGTGCAATCGAATGAGTCTTGTCTTCGGTGAGTCGAGGCAAAGCTCTTACCGACCCAACCGGTTATGGGGTGCATAGCAGGTACCTTTAAACGCTAGCTGATTGTGAATAGGCCTTGTGCGATCAAACCAGCGAAGGGACACTGAGCATGTACCTTTGTGTTTGCTAGCTAATTGTAGGGAGACCCTATGCAATCGAACTAATCTTGTCTTCGGTTGGTCAAGGCAAAGCTTTTACCGACCCAATCGGTTAAGAGATACGTAGTAGGTGCCTTTGAATATTGACTGATCATGGGGAGACCCTATGCGACCAAACCAATGATTGGATATGGAGCATGTACCTTTGCGTTTGATAGTGGTGAAGTATTGGTTGATCAAGAGTTTAAGAATGACTTGTATACAGATAGCGATCAGTTGTCATTTTTTCGATAACTCGGAAGATGTTACATCATGGATTTCAGACGAGTGATATTTCCATGTTGTAGATAATCGGTGGCCTTCTACTCTGATCAGTCAATAAGATGCTTCCCCTTTAGTTGACTCTGTCGGTTCCTGGAACCATGGATTTTGCAAGTTTCTCTCCCATTAAGTGAAGAGGGGTTGTCCTGACAAGATCTCTGCCCTCCTTTGAACTCTTGAAGGTGCCCTCCTACTAAAGGTCTTCCAAATGGTATGAGAGAGACTTGCATTTCGCAGTTGGATGTCTATGGCATTGGTAGAATCCACAGTAGACCGATTTATTTGTCGTGTACTTGCTGGAGAGGGTTTGGTCACTCGAGGAAGTCTTCGTGCTAGATCTGCACGAGTATCTGATCTACCAAGAGTTCACGACAGGTTGATGATCAAGCCATTGTTGGGCTGTCTCATGCCTACGACTCAAATAGTGGGTCGTAGGCTGTTGCGAATCGAGATGCATATAGCTTCCCTTCGACTATTCCACGGGTCGTGTCTTCGCTATTTGGTTATAAAGATTGAGACAGACAGATTGCTCGGGCTATCGGTAGTTGCAGCATGACGGATTAGAGATGGAAAGCTAGAGGTTGCAGATTGATTGGGAAGGATCACACAGACGGCACCACACTGTGGGGGGAAATTACTACCGTCATACGATCTCCCTCCAACAATCAATTGAGGGTTGAGTTATTTTTTTTTTTGAAAGGTAAATGAATTAATAAAACTGCCAAAAGCAGGTAAAAAACAAAACCAGAGAGAAGATCCCACAGTTAGTCAGCCCACATGGCCGCTACCTATGGGTTCTACGCCCTGAAGAGCAACTTAGACTGTCCCTAGCCATACAAGCAAAAACAAAGAAGAAAACCTGGCTACCACGACACATGACAACAAAGAAGGCCAACTGCCAACAAAGTGCGGCTAACCTAAGGTAAGAAAGTACCTCCACTACTTCCAAGAAGAGGAAGAGTGTCTTCCGAATCCAAAGGACTTTTGAGTCTTCCCAAAGCCAAGCTCCAGATCCAACGGACACAGTCCAACTTTGGCTTCAAGCTTGGCCCTCAGCCAACTAATGGTAGTGAGGGTGAGGGACAAGAAGGGCTTGGGCCCTCCGTTGGCTGTAAAAGTGAGGAATAAGAAGGGCTTGGGCTCTCCACCGAGAAGACAAATCAGCAACTGTCAGTAGTGAAGGTGAGAAATAAGAAGGGCTTGGGCTCTCCCATTGCTGCAGGTTATGTGAGGAACACAATGAACATAGGCCCTCCAGGAACAAACCAACCACTCCACTCCACTACTCCCAAGCAGAGGAAGAGTGTTTTCCTCTTCAAAGAATCTTTAAGGCTCCCCAACTCCAAGCACCAGATCCATGAGGCATCAGTCCCACTTCTTCTCCAATAGAAACATAATGGTGTAGCATATATCCAAACTGATGGTGTTCAGTTTCCAAGGAGATACTCACCCTCCACTGCTCCCAAGAAGAGGAAGAGTGTATTCTGTTTCCAAGTGTTTTTTACACTCCCCAAAGCCAAGCTCCAGATCCAAAGGCAACAGTCCCAATTCGTCTCCAGTAGATACAAATTGGGAGTGAGCCTCCAACGCAGACCGAGAAAACAGACAGCATTTGTTGGAAGTGAAGGTGAGAATTCCTCTGCTCCCAACAATTAGATACTCCCCAAAGCCAAGCTCCATATCCATAAGCCGCAGTCCTGCTTCTTCTCCAAAGAACACAACTAAGGGGAGCAAGAAAAGCCTGGCCTTCACCCAACACAGGCCACGTGAGAGCAACAACTGCAAAGTAACCATTAATCTGGTGAAATTCCATGAGAAGCCACTGATCCAACACTAATTTCCCATAGCATGATGTGGTGTCCAGTAATAGGGATATCAACCTTTCTAATAATAGATTTGAGAATCTCCACATATCTATAAGAAACTCTAGAGAATATATCCGACGAAATGCAGTACAGATCCTTATGTACCCGACTGTTTCTCTCAACCCATAGAGAGAAAACAATAGTGGTGAGCAAAATCTTAGCCAACAATCGAGGGTTGAGTTTTAAGTGCGATGCACTATGGAGTGCTGAGCTGTCACTTGGTTAGTTGTCACGCATAAGCTATTAAACATAGGAAGAGAAGAGGTGGAGCAACGAAGGGGGAGAGAGAGTTGACATAGGATATCGTGATGAAGTTCGGCTGAAGTCTACGTCTCCGTGCTTAAAACGCAATCTTTGAATCCACTAACTCTGAAAAAAGTAAATCTATTCTCGACAGGCTGAGTACCACTGATATAAGTAAACAGAGAGTGGAATAGACTTGACTAGAGTCTTCTTGCCAGAAGGCTCGAGGAGCTCTGGAAAACAGTAAGTAGAATGGGAAATAATCAATTCCGGTCTGGATTATTTACTGGATCTGCTATTTATAGAGTTTTGAGAATATCTGGGGTTTTGGTAAAAATCCGGGGGGGATTTACTAGACCCCAAACAGTGTCTGTGGGCCCTAAGTAGGGCTAGCAGATCCCACTTTCGTCTTTATGGGCCCCAGGCAGGACTGGCGAATCCCACTGTCGTCTTCGTGGGCCCCAGACAGGGCTGACAGGTCTCACTGTCAGCCGTTAGCCAGACAATAAGTCCTTTTTGAGAGATGACTTTTAGTTGTAGGACATGTTAATTTCGAAATATAACTCAAGCTCCTCCTGACGAATATATACTCTTTTCTGAAGACGAATGTATACTCTTTCTGAAGACAAATATATTGGAGTTAGTGTGTTCTAAGATTGTAAAGCTCTATTTTGATCTACTAATAAAGAATTAATAGTATTATATAAGATGCATGGTGGTTTCGTAATATAGTTACGTGTTCTTGTGAGAAGAGAATGTCATGGCTATATAATAGTCCACCGAGTTGAAGACTAAGTGGATTGGTTCCATATAACCTAAATAAGTTCGCAGCTATGATCAGGTTGGTCGCCTTATCATGTTAACCCATTGGGATGATAGTACATGGGTGTCTTCACCATGGTCATCACTAGGTATAGTGTCTATGGCTGAATGGAACTAACACAGTGCATAGATTGGTGAGCAGACACAAGTGCACAAAGCCGAGTTTCTATTAATGGTAAAATGGTCATAAACCCTAGGGAACCATGATTGATGGGCTAACTAGTTGTATAGTGCTTTAGCACATCATTATGTGTGGGTACGGTTACGTAACCCAAAACCATAATGTGCTAGGTTACTCAGCTGGTATCGCATCAGCATGGCACTCCTACAGGATATCCATACCCCTAACAGGAGGTGCGTTCCTTGGTCTGCCTTGCATCGTATTAAACATAGGCCTGGTGATTATTTGTTGAACTATTAACCGAATCCGGTTACTTGGCAGGGTAATCAGAGATATAATGTATGCAATTAACCTGAAAGGAACCGAGTCATATAAGCACTCGAATATGATAGTATTCTCCACCGCTAGAGTCACATCATGGCACCAATTGGAGGGATAGTGGGTTTAGCACTACTAAGCAGAGAGCAGAAGTATATAGGAGAACATAGTAAGTCCAAGGGAAATATAATACAGTCTGCATCGCACTCTGGGTGGTTATGCAGATTAACTCAGATTCAGAGGATCAATGGTACACTCGGGTAGTGTATCGATCGAGTTCAAGTTGGAAGCTATGAACCCTGGTCCCTAAAGGTTCAACCTTATTGACATTATATACGGTTTTTATACCATCTCCTTGAAACAAAGGACATAGTTAGAGGAAATGGAAAGTCTAATCCTATGCTCCGTGTGTGCTTCACACTAGTGCACGGTAGATGTGTAACTTCGTGTGTGTACTAAGGAAAAACCCTAAGGTAGTATGGAGACACACGTAGTCATCCCTTACAATAAGTGGACTCCGCCACATGGGTACGATGCACCGGGACATATTGTGAGTTAACTAGTTGACTTTGCTAGGGGCACCCTATGTGTTTACTAAGGGCACCCTGAGTGAATAGTAAATTACTAGTGCACTCCACTTATGTGTGTCATGCAAGTTCTCGTACACGTAGGATGACCAATTAGTATCAAAGGGGTATTTTGGTAAAATCAAATGTCACTGTGCACTAAGGGGGGACCGGCCCTATGAGTCGAAGAACATGCATAGCCGACCCTCCTTGATTATAGAAGTGGGGAGCTCCTTAACAGGGGCTAGCCTATTAAATAGGGACATATGGATTTGAGTTGGGGTTAACTACCCCTAGAAGCAAGGGAACAAGGGAGAGAAGTTAGAGGCTGGCCCTAGCAAGTTGCATGTGCAACCTAGGGGAGCCAACCTCATCAAAGGAGCAAGGGGAGAGGTAAGGTCGGCCAATAGTGTACATAGCATACCTGCCCCCTTCTATAGTTCTCCATCTCTCTTCTATCTCTCGTCTCCATCGCTTGCGACTTCATCTTCCTCGCGTGATGTCTTCGTAGACGAGAAGGGGGCACTCATAGACCCTTAGTTGGCATGCCGTGTATCGTGTGACATCGAGTGAACATTGAAGACTTTGTCTCCAGTGTATCGTAGGCTTCTTCGTGGACTATCTTCGGTCTCCATTGACAAAGAAGATAATTCTCTACAGTTAAAAGATCCGCACGAAGGTATGCAATATCCTAACTCGAAGATCTAGCACAGAATTTAATTGCATGCTAGTTAATTCGCATCTCTAGATTGCCGTTAGGATATTCAATTCACGTATACATACATGCACACACAAATAGATTAGTTTCAATAAAAATTTTAATCATGCAATACGCACCACGCACGGTCTTTTGACTGGCAAATCACTTCCGTTGCGAGCTTCTACCATTGGATTTTTTCCAACAATTGGTATCAGATTTATGCTAATGGTATGCATTTCATGGCTTTACATGAAACTGTCATGTGTGCGTATGGTGAGCGTGAGATCATTAGGGTTCCTACGCTTAGATCATGTATATTCATATATGTTGCTTGTTTTATGATCATGCTTGCAAAGCTCTGCTATAAATATATCTGGATGTGATTGTTTGCTACTTGGGGTCGGACCCCTTGTTAGCCCTTATCTGGAGTTGCTCTCTTTGTGTGTGGATAGTTTTAGAGCTGTAGTCGGGTGAGTGGTGAACATTGATCACCCTCGTTTCCTAGGCCTTTTTCTAAGGTGTGTTTTTTTTTCTTTCTAGAGAATTGTGTACAAGCGAGTACTTGCTCAAAGCATACTAGTATTTTCAGTTACAGATCGAGGAAAACTTGTCGAGCTGATCCATCACTGAGAGGACGAGTGAAACCTTGGAAGACAAAAAGGAATCTGGCAAAGTGTTCGCGAGGGCGACAAAGGAGCTGGATTGATGAGCCTTGCGAAGGAAGTCAGAGAGCCTATGTTGTACTAGTCAGGTTCAGGGGGACTCTAAACTTGATTCAGTTATTTGGTTGCTTCATTTTATTTATTCTTTATGTTTTATATTGAACCCCGATGAGATAATTTTTTAATTATCAATGTTTTATATTGAACCCCGATGAGCTGGATTGACGAGCCTTGCGAAGGAAGTCAGAGAGCCTACATTGTACTAGTCTGGTTCAAGGGGGCCCTGAACTTGATTCAGTTGTTTGGTTGCTTCATTTTATTTATTCTTTATGTTTTATATTGAACCCCGATGAGATAATTTTTTAATTATCAATGTTTTAAAGGGATGCGTTTCCCCTCGGGTCCAAGATGATAGCATGTGTGGGTGCAAAATATAGCTAACGCCCAACGGTGGGACCCGTAGCCCTGCCTAAGACCCACGGAGATGACAGTGGGACCCACAGTCCTACTTAGGGCCTACGGAGATGATTGTAGGACCCACAGCCTTGCTTGGGACCTACAAAGATGACGGTGAGACCCGCATGCCTGCTTAGGGCCCACGGGTACTATTCAGGGTCTGGTAAATCCCCCTGGATATTTACCAGAACCCCCGATATTTCCAAACCTCCTCGACAGACATTGTAGGTCCAAAATTCCAAACCACATTCCTATTTTTTGTTTTTCCGAGCTCCTCGAGCCTTCTGGTGATCAAACTCAAGTCAATCCTACTCCACGCTCTGTCTACTTGTATGAGCACTCCTCAGCCTGTCGAGAGTAGCTCTACTTTTCTAGAGTTAGTGGATTCAAAGGTTGCATCTTACCGCACGGAGATGTAAGCTTTAGTCGAACTTCATCACCACCTTCTGTGTCAACACTCTCTCTCTCTCTCTCCTTCGGTCAAGCAACAACCACCGATTTCCCAAGCAATCTGTCTATCTCCATCGTTATACCAAAATTGCAAAGACAAGACCCATGGACCAGTTGGAGGGAAGCAACGCCTATCCGGACAACCAATGTCCTATGACTCGCTCTAAGAGTCGTAGGTTCGCGACGAGACAATACCCGAAATAGCAGCCTATTGTAGATTCGAGGAGTCATCGGTCATCTGATCACTCCGCTCAGACTCAACCTCGGCTATCTCCTCATCCAATCAACGCTACTACTCAACATCCGGGGAAATCACACGTCTCGCCCGCTGCCGATTGTAATATCCGGTACGTTTAATTTCAGGGCAGCCCAGTTATATTTTTTTTTTATTTGTTGCTAAATTGATTGATTTGCTTTCGTATTTATGATCGTCGATGGTGTGTGTTTGAACCTGAGTTGGACCGGGCAGTGGGCCCCGGGTCCGGGTCGCTAGGCGACAATGGAGGCATGGTTTGAATGTTTTGGTAATAATTTAAAATTAATTAAAGTAACAAGTTTTATGGCCAGTCTGTTGAACTCGTAAGGTTTGCGCACCGGCCCGTCATGGTACGATGCGAGCTCGAGTGCGATCCACGCTCAACTGCGTGCTTATTTGCCAAAAAAAAAATACAAAAGATCTAAATTTTAAAACCCAAACCCCATCTCAACCCAACCCAACCCAACCGAAACCCCACCTTATCCTATTCAAATCTGTACCTTTTTTTTTAACCAACCCTTTCAACCAACCCATCTCAACCATCCATCTCTCCCTCTCATCTCCACCAATAAACCCGAAACCCACCCAGATCTCTCTCCCTCTCAAAACCGTTCTCTCTCCCTCTCTATCTCTCTCTCCTCAAATCCCACTCTCCATCCCCAACCGATCTCTCTCTTCCCTCTATCTCTCAATCCCGATCCTCTCCCTCTCAAACCCGAATCACCTCCCGAAATCCCTACGATTTTTCCCCAACGGATCGATCTGATCTCGTCAACCGCAGCCCCAATCCCCTCTGAAATCTCGATCCCCTCTCTCATCCCTATCCCGTCGGGCCTCTCTTCCCCTATAAATAGAACCACCCGACCCGATCCCCCTCATCTCTCTCAAATCTCTCACCCCGTCTGATCTCTCTTTCTCCTTCGGATCTCCCTCCCCTTTTGATCTTCCCTCTGTGGTCTGTGAGAGCGGCAGCCGACCGGGGAGGAGTAGCCGGCGCTGGGGAGGAGCAGCCGGAGGAAAAGCCATAGTCGACGACCCCCGACTGCACCAGGTCAGCCTCCCCTTCATCCCCTGTTTTTTTTCGGCTCTGTTGAGACCAACCCGACGAACCCCTGCCTTTTCTTTTTTTTTTTTTTTGTGCTAATCCGACCGGCCACCATCGACCCGCCCCTCCCTTCACGGCAATGTCTGTGTCTTGTGCCCGATGGCCCAACGAACACAGTCAACCTTTGGCCTTGCATAACCGCTGACCTGCCGGTTTTGGCCGAGTACTCGAAGCCGAAAACCTTGGGTGGAATTGCTGTATTTATTCTTTTGGTGGTATTGTTGTTGGCAGTTGGCCCGATGGCGGATTCGCCAAGCCAAACCAGATCCCACCCTAATAGCAACACCTTCCCCATTTGGGGCGACGACGTTGTCGACGACTCGACGGGAAGTTAGAGGCAAATCAACAGGAATCGACCGACGCCGCTCTTGACCGCCAAGGATTCCTTTTCTATTTCTCCGGTTAGATCCGGAGGAGGGTAAAATAATTGATTGCGGTATTCTAGTTCGCTCGATCGTTTAAGCCCTGTATTGATTTAGTGGTGACACCATTGTACTCTCGCCTAAGCTTTCTTTGTGCCGCTAAACGGGTTGTGTCAGTTGCATGACCATGCACCCACGCTATCGATTTCTACTCGTTGTTTGCAATCCCGAGAGTCCATCGGGTGGGACTCAATGCTTGTTGCCAACCTGAGCATAGGCTCAGTAAGGCTTGTCAGTTTTTCACTTCTTTAAACCGACCAAATCAGTAGACGTGTAATTTAGATTTATTCAACTTACCAGTTCGTACCGGGACGATCCAGCCGTGGACGGAGCAGAGGCCAGAGACAGGAGTCCGTGCACGTCGACCAGGTGACACAGCACGCTTTCTTTAATAATTAATAATGTCGATATAGAAATTAAGGGTAAGTGTCCATAACGCTGCATGCGGGTCCCGCCGGACGTCGTCGCATATGGTCGAGTGGACCCCGCCTTGCATGCGGAGTCGCGAGTCCGGCGACGCATGCATAAAAAGTTAAGAATTTAATAATAAATATTCTATTGGTTGCATGGACACCATAGATAGGTTTTTCCTTAATTTGAATAAATAAATAATTAAAGAATTATCAGGACCCACCCTCCTGAGAGGAGCGTGGTAACCCTAGTAAAGGGATTTTGGACGAGAGTGCTTTATGATATTTAATTTTGATGCTGGGTTGTGAGTGGGTGCGAATCCTGGGGTAATCCATCGCAAATGATTAAACACTGTTTAGTTCATTCAATGCCATGTGTTATGTTAATTATTGTTAATCTACCTGGTTAGAGGGTAGAGACCCCGTGCGCGCAAGGGTCGTGAACCACCTTGCGCGTACAGCCGAATTAAGTAGGTTAGGGGTCACGGGCAAGGGTTGTGGTAAAGCCAATAGGAGGTGCCCTCGAGTAGGGATTGGCCTAGCAACCCTGTCCCGGGGAGTTGAAGTCCCCATAGTAAAGCAAGTTGGGCGGTAGAGCTCCACCGTGAAAGACGGGAAACCCCTTATGATCTTCTGGGTGAATTGTGCATGGAGTTGGTGGATGCACGGTGAGAGAGTTGGCCCTCTACATCGAAATAAAAGGCCCGATAGTAATGCCCGACCGGGGGCAGGTTGAACAAAATATCCGGGATTCATGTTTGGATGTATAATTGTTTGATTATTAAATTTTTAATTGTATGACTGTATACACGATGACCTAGTGACACTAGGATTTGCATGTGAATGTAGAAATTGCATGGACACATAGGACGTAATTTAGAACATAGCTTGGCAATTAGGTTAATCAATAATTTGTCTTAAAATTTGAGCGTTGTTAGTTATTAAAATTGTTAGCTTGTCACTAGCCATTTATTTGGCTAATCTCCCAAATGTATTTTTGGGGGCTACTCATTCCCACGAGTAGACTCTTCTGCAGGAGCTGAGGCATCGGAGCAGCAGTAGGAGTCCAGGAACGTGTTTAGGGTTGCAGCCTTTTTCTTTTAATTCTAGTAGGTCGATTTTATCAGTAGTCTTTTTTTTTCGATGTAATCTATTGGATTGGATTAAGATTTTATTAGTTGATTAATTTGATAAGTGGTAATGTGCCAGCTGAATTCTTTGGGTAGGCCTCTCCTCAAGGCCCCAAGCCTAGTTTAGATCACCACAAAAATATAACAAGAAGAATTGACCTAATTTGACAGGCCCAGTAGATAGGACCTCCAGACAGATGCAACGAGTGTTAGGGAGCGGGTGAGATACTTGGCTTGCCGTCGGAGGCTTGAGCCTCGTGCTCCTTTAGAGGATATTCTGTCAGTATGTTGTGACACCGTTGGGTCGCATGTACTGAAAGGATATCCCTTTTAAAGGTCGAGCCTGATTTTTTGTTTATCCCCCTTCTTTCATTTGCTTGTGTGTGAGCATAGAAATAGCCCAGTGAGAATCCTAAATTGGCATAGTTAAGTAACCATACCCAGAACCCTCTTCCTTTTCTTACCTCACACCCCAGGAATCGGTCTTCAGATTTCTGGGGCGTGACAGCTGGTATCAGAGCCTAGGGATATGTTCCTAGGGGTTAGTTTCTAGGATTATGAGTCAGTCTAGAGTCTAAATAGTTGGTTAGTAGATAGTTGACGTTAGGGCTATCTTTTCTTTTCAGATGGCGGGTACTAGGAGTAGAAATGGTGCGAACAACGGAGCAGGATCGTCCTCTGCGTCTGATAGCACGGCGAGGATGATGGAAATGCTCTAGGGGATGGCCACCATGGTCTAGCAGCAGCAGGCTGCTGTTGCGCAGCAGCAGACGGCTGCTCAGCAGCAGGCTGAGCTAGCACAGGCTGCTCTTGCCCAGGCCCAGGCTCGTCAGCAAGCTGAGGGCGAGCGGCAAGGGAAATTACTGAAAGACTTCAAGGCAATGGGACTACCGAGCTTCAAGGGCGAGCCAGACCCCATAGAGGCCGATCGATGGTTCCAGCAGACTGAGAAGATACTGAACGCGTTGGGCATCACCGATGATAGGAGAGTGACCTTCGCCTCGTACCAGTTTGAGGCTGAGGCAGACTTCTGGTGGCAGACTGTCCAGCGCACCAGAGCAGCAGATCGAGGAGCGATTACATGGCAGGAGTTCGAGGAACTCTTTCGGAAGAAGTTCTTTTCGGTTACCATGCAGAACCGGATGGAGATGAAGTTTCTGGCGCTCTATCAAGGATCTCGTACTGTGACACAGTATGAGGCCAAGTTCTCGGAGCTTGCGAGGTATGCTCCACACCAGGTGGCGACCGACGGCAGGAGAGCCTTGCGCTTTGAGCATGGCTTGAATCCAGCGATCAGAGGTAGGGTTACCCCTTTCTTGGGGCAATCTTATGAGGAGTTGGTCAACCGGTCCCTGGCAGTGGAGCAGGAGTTGAAGGAGTCCCACGCTATCATGGAGAAGCGGAGTGGCAGCAGTCGCAACGGTCCACCGACTCAGAAGAGGTTTAGGCCTATGGAGACTCGACCCCCGTCGCGCCAGCCTCAGAACTTTCGTGGTCCTCCAGCTCTTGGACCGCCGCGGCATGGATGTTTTCAGTGCGGTTCGTTTGAGCATCTGAAGTGGAACTGTCCACAGCTTCGTCGGCAGCCACTCCTACCAGCTCCACCCCAGAGGCCTGCTCTGCTGCCACCACCTGTGCAGCAGCAGAGGCCTCCACAGAGAGCTCAGCAGCAGCAGCGTCCTCCCCAGGCACAGCAGCAGAGGTCTTTCCCCCGTCAGGGCGGAGGAGGCAACCAGGCTCAGGGAAGGACGTACATGCTAGTTGGTCAAGACCCAGAGGCTTCTGGGGGAGCGATCGAAGGTAACCCTGAACTTAGAATTTCAATTCGTAGATGTATTGGTGTAGTTGTCTTTGCTATTAGTTTTGACTCGTTAGAACCTGTAGCAACCAGTAGCTAGATTAATTTCTTACATGTTTCCGATAACGCTAGGTACCCTTCCTGTCTTTTCGACCCTTGCTTTCGTTCATTTCGATAGCGGGTCTACTCACTCCTATATCGTCCCTAGTTTTGTCAAGACTTTGGGACTGGAGTCGGTTCCATTGGGTCATACTCTGTCGGTGTTTTCACCGCTCGGGGTAAGTACCGATGTGGACCGGATCTGTCGGGACTGCATCATTCATATAGAAGACAGAGAGCTCTTGGCAGACCTTATTGTCCTGAACTTAGAAGGAGTGGACGTACTACTTGGGATGGATTGGATGTCAGCCTATCACGTTACCCTTGATTGCTTTACTAAGAAGGTCACATTCTCACCTCCGGGGAGCGAGGCTTTTTACTTCTTGGGAGACAAGCAGAAGATCTTGTGCCCGGTACCGCTGCAACAGATAACCCTCAGCTTACTAGCACAGCTACCGAGTAGAGATAAAGATGGGAATCCAGTGGTGCTACCACCGATGGTTCGTGAGTTTCCGGATGTCTTCCCAGAGGAGCTTCCAGGCTTGCCTCCACCTCGAGAGGTTGAGTTTGCTATAGATTTGGCACCGGGAGCAGCACCGATCTCGGTTGCTCCGTATAGGATGGCTCCCGCGGAGCTAAAGGAGCTGAAGACCCAGTTAGATGAGTTACTCGATAGAGGCTTCATTCGTCCCAGCACATCTCCTTGGGGAGCCCCAGTTCTTTTTGCTCAGAAGAAGGATGGGATGAAGAGGCTTTGTATCGACTATCGTAAGCTGAATAGCATAACGATCAAGAACAAATACCCTTTACCTCGAATTGAGGACCTATTTGATCAGTTGAAGGGGGCTTGCTATTTCTCGAAGATCGACCTGAGGACCGGATATCACCAGTTGGCTGTGAGAGCAGAGGATATTCCGAAGACGGCGTTCCGGACGCGATATGGGCACTATGAGTTCTTGGTCATGCCCTTCGGTCTAACGAACTCTCCTGCATCATTTATGGATCTGATGAACTGAGTCTTCAACATGTTCTTGGACAGATTCATAGTGGTGTTTGTGGACGATGTTCTCATTTACTCCAAGACGGAGGGAGATCATCGGGAGCACCGTAGTGTTGTATTGCAGACCCTCAGAGACCACCAACTGTATGCCAAGCTCAATAAGTGTGAGTTTTGGATGCAGGAGGTGAAATTTCTCGGACACGTTGTCTCGCAGGAAGGTATCTCCGTGGATCCGTCAAAGATAGAGGCCGTGATGGACTGGGAGCAGCCGAAGAACGTATTTGAGATTAGGAGTTTCTTGGGGCTAGCAGGCTATTATAGACGTTTTATGGAGGGATTTTCTCGTCTAGCAGCACCTAGCTCTCACCCGTCTGACAAAGAAGGGTGTCAGGTTCGAGTGGTCGAAAGATTGTGAGAAGTCCTTCCGGGAGTTGAAGAGGCGTCTTACTTCGGCCCCAGTGCTTACGATTCCGGCCAGTGGCAAAGGTTATGTTGTCTTCACCGATGCCTCACTGATGGGGCTTGGAGCTGTACTGATGCAGGATGGTAGGGTGGTAGCCTATTCCTCTAGGCAATTGAAGACTCACGAGAGGAACTATCCCACCCATGACTTGGAGTTGGCTGTAGTGGTTTTCGCCCTGAAGATATGGAGGCACTACTTGCATGGTGAGGAGTTCGACATGTTTTGCGACCATAAGAGTCTGCGATACATCGGGAGTCAGAAGGATCTGAATATGCGTCAGAGGAGATGGATCGAGGTCCTGAAGGATTTCAATTATTCGTTCTTTTACCATCCTGGTAAGGCGAATGTTGTTGCAGATGCCTTGAGCCGAAAGTCCCGTAGCCAGCTTGCTAGATTGGTGACTGATCGACAGGACTTTCTGGCCACGATAGAAGGCTTTGATTTGTGGGTTCAGTGGGAGTCCTCTCATACCGTGTTGTGCACTATGCGAGTGCAGCCTAGCCTACTTCAGAAGGTGATTGTAGCACAGAGGTTGGATTCTGAGTTGGAGGAGATTAGAGTGCGGTGCGACAGTGGGGAGTCTGTCCCTGATTAATCGATCGATACTGATGGAGGTCTGAGGTTTCGGAGGAGGTTGTGCCTCCCTGCTGATGAGGAGGTTCGAGAGGAGGTGTTGTCAGAGGCGCATCGATCCAAATTCTCGGTGCACCCTGGCGGCACCAAGATGTATCATGATTTAAGAAGACAGTTCTGGTGGAAGGGCATGAAGCGTGACGTGGCCGCCTTTGTGTCTAGATATTTGACTTGTCAGCAAGTCAAGGCTGAGCACTAGAGACCGGCTGGATTGCTGCAGCCGCTTCCAGTAGCTGAGTGGAAATGGGAGCACATCACGATGGACTTTGTTTCGGGGTTGCCTCTGATCCGGAACAAACATGACTCAATTTGGGTAATCGTGGACCGACTGACGAAGTCGGCACACTTTCTTCCGGTGCGGACGACGATGACATCTAACGACCGAGCGAAGTTATATGTGAGAGAAATTGTCAAGCTGCACGGAGTTCCAGTTTCCATTGTCTCGGATCGAGATCCTCGGTTCGTTTCTCGATTTTGGGAGAGCCTGCAGACAGCTTTGGGGACGGAGCCCAGTTTTAGCACTGTGTTTCACCTGCAGACGGATGGCCAGTCAGAGAGGACAATTCAGATTTTGGAGGATATGTTACGGGCTTACACAATAGATTTTGGAGGCAGTTGGGAGGAGCACCTACCTCTTGTAGAGTTCGCCTACAACAATAGTCACCAAGCTAGCATCGGCATGGCCCCCTATGAAGCTTTGTACGGGAGGCCATGTCGGTCACCTCTTTGTTGGGCAGAGGTAGGAGAGCGGAGTCTCTTGGGGCCAGAGCTTGTCCAGGAGACGACTGAGAAGATCCAGCTGATTAGAGAGCGACTTAGAGCGGCGCAGAGTCAACAAAAGAGCTACGCAGATGTGCGTCGATGCCCGCTCGAGTTTACTGTTGGAGACCATGTCTTCCTGAAGGTTTTCCCTCGGTGAGGCATCACCAGATTTGGGAAGAAAGGAAAGTTGGCTCCGAGGTTCATAGGTCCTTTCGAGATCTTGGAGAGAGTTGGCGAGGTGGCATATCGTCTGGCACTGCCCCCGTAGCTCTCTAGCGCCCACGGTGTCTTTCACGTGTCAATGCTTCGGAGGTATGAGCCAGACCCGTCACACGTGTTAGATTGGCAGGACCTGACCCTCAGTTCAGACGCATCCTATGAGGAGCGATCGGTCAGGATCTTGGCTAGTGAAGATCGAGTGCACAAAGACCATCCCCATGGTAAAGGTGCAGTGGCAACACTATAGTGAGGAGGAGGCTACGTGGGAGCTCGAGTTAGCGATGCGGTCCCAGTACTCTTCTTTGTTTGATGATTAGTGTTAGTTAATTTTTGGGACGAAAATTTTAATAAGGTGAGTAGGATGTAATATCCGGTACGCTTAATTTCAGGGCAGCCCAGTTATATTATTTTTTTTATTTGTTGCTAAATTGATTGATTTGCTTTCGTATTTATGATCGTCGATGGTGTGTGTTTGAACCTGAGTTGGACCGGGCAATGGGCCCCGGGTCCGGGTCGCTAGGCGACAATGGAGGCATGGTTTGAATGTTTTGGTAATAATTTAAAATTAATTAAAGTAACAAGTTTTATGGCCAGTCTGTTGAACTCGTAAGGTTTGCGCACCGGCCCGTCTTGGTGCGATGCGAGCTCGAGTGCGATCCACGCTCAACTGCGAGCTATGCTTATTTGCCAAAAAAAAAAATACAAAAGATCTAAATTTTAAAACCCAAACCCCATCTCAACCCAACCCAACCCAACCGAAACCCCACCTTATCCTATTCAAATCTGTACCTTTTTTTTTTAACCAACCCTTTCAACCAACCTATCTCAACCATCCATTTCTCCCTCTCATCTCCACCAATAAACCTAAAACCCACCCAGATCTCTCTCCCTCTCAAAACCTTTCTCTCTCCCTCTCTATCTCTCTCTCCTCAAATCCCACTCTCCATCCCCAACCGATCTCTCTCTTCCCTCTATCTCTCAATCCCGATCCTCTCCCTCTCAAGCCCGAATCCCCTCCCGAAATCCCTACGATTTTTCCCCAACGGATCGATCCGATCTCGTCAACCGCAGCCCCAATCCCCCCTGAAATCTTGATCCCCTCTCTCATCCCTATCCCGTCGGGCCTCTCTTCCCCTATAAATAGAACCACCCGACCCGATCCCCCTCATCTCTCTCAAATCTCTCACCCCATCTGATCTCTCCTTCTCCTTCGGATCTCCCTCCCCTTTCGATCTTCCCTCTGTGGTCGGTGAGAGCGGCAGCCGACCGGGGAGGAGCAGCCGGCGTTGGGGAGGAGCAGCCGGAGGAAAAGCCATAGTCGACGACCCCCGACTGCACCAGGTCAGCCTCCCCTTCATCCCCTGTTTTTTTTCGGCTCTGTTGAGACCAACCCGACGAACCTCTGCCTTTTTTTTTTTTTTTGTGCTGATCCGACCGGCCACCATCGACCCGCCCCTCCCTTCACGGCAACGTCTGTGTCTTGTGCCCGATGGCCCAACGAACCCAGTCAACCTTTGGCCTTGCATGACCCCTGACCTGTCGGTTTTGGCCGAGTACCCGAAGCCGAAAACCTTGGGTGGAATTGCTGTATTTACTCTTTTGGTGGTATTGTTGTTGGCAGTTGGCCCGATGGCGGATTTGCCAAGCCAAACCAGATCCCACCCTAATAGCAACACCTCCCCCATTTGGGGCGACGATGTTGTCGACGACTCGACGGGAAGTTAGAGGCAAATCAACAGGAATCGGCCGACGCGGCACTTGACCGCCGAGGATTCCCTTTCTATTTCTCTGGTTAGATTCGGAGGAAGACAGGGGTAAAATAATTGATTGTAGTATTCTAGTTCGCTCGATCGTTTAAGCCCTGTATTGATTTAGTGGTGACACCATTGTACTCTCGCATAAGCTTTCTTTGTGCCGCTAAACGGGTTGTGTCAGTTGCATGACCATGAACCCACGCTATCGATTTCTACTCGTTGTTTGCAATCCCGAGAGTCCATCGGGTGGGACTCAATGCTTGTTGCCAACCTGAGCATGGGCTTAGTAAGGCTTGTCAGTTTTTTACTTCTTTAAACCGACCAAATCAGTAGACGTGTAATTTAGATTTATTCAACTTACCAGTTCGTACCGGGACGATCCAGCCGTGGACGGAGCAGAGGCCAGAGACAGGAGTCCGTGCACGTCGACCAGGTGACACAGCACGCTTTTTTTAATAATTAATAATGTCGATACAGAAATTAAGGGTAGGTGTCCATAACGCTGCATGCGGGTCCCGCCGGACGTCGTCGCATGTGGTCGAGTGGACCCCGCCTTGCATGCGGAGTCGCGAGTCCGGCGACGCATGCATAAAAAGTTAATAATTTAATAATAAATATTCTATTGGTTGCATGGACACCATAGATAGATTTTTCCTTAATTTGAATAAATAAATAATTAAAGAATTATCGGGACCCACCCTCCTGAGAGGAGAGTGGTAACCCTAGTAAAGGGATTTTGGGCGAGAGTGCTTTATGATATTTAATTTTGATGTTGGGTTGTGAGTGGGTGCGAATCCTGGGGTAATCCATCGAAAATGATTAAACATTATTTAGTTCATTTAATACCATGTGTTATGTTAATTATTGTTAATCTACCTGGTTAGAGGGTAGAGACCCCGTGCGCGCAAGGGTCGTGAACCACCTTGCGCGTACAGCCGAAGTAAGTAGGTTAGGGGTCACGGGCAAGGGTTGTGGTAAAGCCAATAGGAGGTGCCCTCGGGTAGGGATTGGCCTAGCAACCCTGTCCCGGGGAGTTGAAGTCCCCATAGTAAAGCAAGTTGGGCGGTAGAGCTCCACCGTAAAAGACGGAAAACCCCTTATGATCATTTGGGTGAATTGTGCATGAAGTTGGTGGATGCACGGCGAGAGAGTTGGCCCTCTACATCAAAATAAAAGGCCCGATAGTAATGCCCGACCGGGGGCAGGTTGAACAAAATATCCGGGGTTCATGTTTGGATGTATAATTGTTTGATTATTAAATTTTGAATTGTATGACTGTATACACGATGACCTAGTGACAGTAGGATTTGCATGTGAATGTAGAAATTGTATGGACACATAGGACGTGATTGAGAACATAGCTTGACAATTAGGTTAATCAATAATTTGTCTTAAAATTTGAGCGTTGTTAGTTATTAAAATTATTAGCTTGTCACTAGCCATTTATTTGGCTAATCTCCCAAATGTATTTTTGGGGGCTACTCATTCCCATGAGTAGACTCTTCTGCAGGAGCTGAGGCATCGGAGCAGCAGTAGGAGTCCAGGAACGTGTTTAGGGTTGCAGCCTTTTTCTTTTAATTCTAGTAGGTCGATTTTATCAGCAGTCTTTTTTTTTCGATGTAATCTTTTGGATTGGATTAAGATTTTATTAGTTGATTAGTTTGATAAGTGGTAATGTGCCAGCTGAATTCTTTGGGTAGGCCTCTCCTCAAGGCCCTAAGCCTAGTTTAGATCACCACAAAAATATAACAAGAAGAATTGACCTAATTTGACAGGCCCAGTAGATAGGACGTCCTGACAGATGCACCGAGTGTTAGGGAGCGGGTGAGATACTTGGCTCGCCGTCGGAGGCTTGAGCCTCGTGCTCCTTTAGAGGATATTCTGTCAATATGTTGTGACACCGTTGGGTCGCATGTACTGAAAGGATATCCCTTTTAAAGGTCGAGCCTGATTTTTTGTTTCTCCCCCTTCTTTCATTTGCTTGTGTGTGAGCGTAGAAAGAGCCTAGTGAGAATCCTAAATTGGCATAGTTAAGTAACCATACCCAGAACCCTCTTCCTTTTCTTACCTCACACCCAGGAATCGGTCTTCAGATTTCTGGGGCGTGACACCGATCCTCAGGTGACGTACCAAATCACGACGGAGGACTTCTAACTCCTCACCCTTATGACGTAGAATGTTGCTTTCATGGTTGAAAGGGACTCTCTCCGACGAGTCGCCACCGAAGCAGGAGCCAATCCCCTGAAGTCGACAACTGGCATCAATGACGAAGTAGACGTTCACCGGTTGGTCGACCCATCTCCCGCTCCTTCCCGAAAATCTATCGCTGACACTTCGCGACGATCCCTCGGGCCCCTCTCGAGAGGACCTAGACCAACAGTCTAGGAGCATCTCAACGAGTCTGCTCGTCATCCCGAGCTACTCGGTTCCGTGTCATCCTCTAATCCCTATATCGTGAGGGATACTCGGAACTGCGATCGTCATCCTAGAGTTCGACAGCATAGCAACAACTACCGAGCTCTGGCAAAGTATCAACGGCGAGAGCAACTCCAACGCCTTCGATGCCTTCTCTCCTTCCGAGACGCCTCTCAGACCGACGAGGTAATCGTCGGAACACCCATGCCTCCGAGGGACCCTTCATCGACAAATTCTTTAAGCACCTTTCCCTCGGAGCTGGAGGACTCTATCTCTCCCCAAGTTCAACTGCCTAACGGGAGATCTGATGCTACACGCCCTTTCTTTTAAAAAAGTATTGACGCAGCACAACCACAACCACCAAGTCCTGTGCCACACCTTCGCAGGCAGCCTTGATGACCTGTCCCTCGACTAGTATCACCATATCCCGGCATACTCTGTCAGCTGGCAGACCTCTTTGTTTACCACTATCAACTGAACCTCAAACCAGAGAAGAAACTAGACTCCCTCTACCGGCTCAGGATGGAACGAATAAAACCCTTCGAGAGTTCACTCAGAGGTTCTGGAATGAGCACATTGTGCTATTCGAACGCCACCTCGATGATGAAGCATTTGTGCTGGCATTCCAGAATGCCCTGTGCTATGACCTCTATATCTACAACGACCTCATCCGCAATCATATCGCCTCCCTTGGTACTCTATTTGATCAGATCCAGAGGGAGATCGAGGTGAAGGATGGTCAAGTCACTCGTAAAGGGATTGACATCAAGAAACGCCTCTCCGAGAAGGAACTAGCAAGACCAACGGCCCGAGCTCACAATGCTCAGGCCAAAGGAGACAGATCTTCCAAAAGGCCAAAGCAGGCAGGCGATAGACCCGCTAAGCCTCAGATGACCGACTTCACAAACTGGAATCTACCAATAGACGTTATCCTTGAGCAGGTCCAATATGAGGACTACCTCAGGAGGTCCGGCCTTCTCCAGCCTTGCACGAAGCAAACGGCAGACAAGTCGGTCTACGGTGACTTCCACCAGTGTCATGGCCACTCCACCATCCGGTATTACCACTTGAAGTATTACCTGGAGGACCTTTTACAAGAAGGCCACCTCCAAGAGTTCAAGGCCGATACCGGCCCAGCAAACGATTCAATTCCTCCTCTCTCCCTCCTCAAAGGGAGAATGATATGTGTTGGATCCGTTTGGTAGAAAATCAATCGACCCCTCTCATGATTCAAGCAAAGATCTACAGTATCCATGGTAATCTCCATCGCCAGACTCCGACTCAGAAAGAGGTCGAGTGCCAAGTGTGACGTGTTCATCACGTGCGCATTATGGCTCAAGTCGAAGAGTCTTGGATCGAGAAGCCCATCAAAGGCCTCCCTTGGCTAGCGATCATGTTCACTGACCAAAATCTCAACGGAGTTTGCACTCTGCTTTGAGACCCCCTAGTCCTTCGCCTCATCATTGACAGGAACTCCATTAACCCAAGCATCATTGACACTGACTGCTCCATTGACATTATGTTCTCCAACTGCTTCAAGCGACTCGGATACAAGTATGAGAGCCTTGACATAGTCCCCACCAACATCATCGGCTTTAACAACGTGTAACGTATGACCATGGGGGATGCAAGGTTCACGCTCGATCTTGGGCAGGAGATACGAGCAACGGTTCAGTTTGTCATCACCGAGGGGACGTCAAACTACAATGCCATCCTTAGCAGGCCTTTCCTCCACCATATTAGCGTCGTCTCCTATATTCATTGGTACCGGTCTTATTGACGCAGAAGCGCAATAGATAATATCACTCCTTAAGTCCAACATCGACGTATTTGCTTGGAGCTTCGAAGATATGATCAGGATTACTCCGGATGATGTATGTCATTGGCTCACAATCAATGAAGGGGCGAGTACAGTCAAGAAGAAGCCTCAAATTATCAGAGCAGAATGGTTGGTTGCAGTTTGGGAAGAGATCGTCAAGTTGCTTGCGGTAGGCTTCATTCGTGAAGTAGAGTACCCAACTTGGATCTCAAACATCGTTGTCATCCCAAAGAAGAATGAGAAGATCAGAGTCTGCATCAACTTCACCAACCTCAACAAAGCCTGTCTTAAAAATCCATTCCTTATGCCAAGGATAGATAGACTCGTCAAAGCCATCACCGGGCACAAGCTACTATCTTTCATGGATAGATACTCAGGCTACAATCAAATTCCTCTACATCGGGACGATCAAGAGAAAATATGCTTCTTAACAGACAGAGGCATCTACTGCTACAATGTCATGCCCTTCGGTCTCAAGAACGCGGGTCAATCTGCCAGAGGCTAGTCACGAAGATATTCAAGGACTAGATCGGCCATAATATTGAAGTCTACGTCGATGACCTGCTCACCAAGAGTCAAACTAGAGTGAATCATCTCTCCGACCTTACCATGACGTTCCAAGTTCTGAGGAAGTACTGCATGAAGCTGAATCCAGCTAAGTGCATCTTCGGAGTGTAATCGGGTAAATTCCTGGGTCATCTTGACGAGGAGGGGCATTGAAAAAAATCCAAAACAAATTCGAACAATCCTCAAAATGTCATCGCCTTTCAACCCGAAGAAGGTTTAGCGCCTCACGGGAAGGCTGGCAGCACTCAACCGACTCATCTCCAAGTCCTCAGACAAATGCAAGTCGTTCTTCAATAAGCTTCGTAAGGTAAATACCTCGGGATGGGACTCAGCCTGCAAGCAAGCATTCCAAAGCATCAAATTCTACCTTGCACGAGCTCCAAGTCTGATCACGCTAACAATAAAAGAACCGCTTTGGGTTTATCTTACCGTCACCAATCAAGCCATCAGTATAATCTTGGTCAGCAGAAGGGATGTCGTCGAACGTCCTATCTACTACATCAGTTATACCCTTCTGTTTGTTGAGACTCGCAACTCAATGATAGAGAAGGTTGCCTTGGCTTTACTCATAGCCTCCCGACGACTCCATCTCACACTTGGTCACCGTCACCTCCAAGCACCCTCTCAAAGACATCCTCGATAAGGCAGGTTGAGCCAGTTGGATGACCAAATGGATGATCAAAATGAGTTCACTCGGTATCCAATTAGAGCCTCGAAACTTCATCAAAGGGCAAGCCATCGTTGAACTTCCTTATCGATTTCCCCATGAAGGATCCTCTCGCCCTTGAAGACGATCCGAAGATGCACCTCGATGACAATAACGAGCCACACTTCGATCCAGGCTTTGAGGCCTTCAATATGAGCATTGAGGCTCCCTCAACAGCAGTTGCGCTATGGAAGCTCTATACCGATGGAACTTTAAGTTCTATCAGCTCGGGAATTAAGATAGTTCTAATATCCCTCGAGCTCGATCACCTGGAGAAAGCTATCCTCCTCGAATTCAATGCTTTCAACAACAAGGCAGAGTACAAAGTGTTTATCTTTGGATTGTAAATTACTCAAGCTCTTGGGGTAGATCATCTCATGGTCTACAGTGATTCCCAGTTGGTGATAAGGCAGATCAACGGGGATTATGTAGCATGCGGAGAGATAATGCAATACTATTTAGTCCTTGTGCAACTTCTCAAGCAGCAGTTCTCTGATATCAAATTTACTCAAATATCGAGGGTAGAGAACCGTGAAGTTGAAGCCCACACCAACGCTTCTTCGGTACTCAGAGATCCTATCGACAAGCATCAAATTCAAATCGACTACCAAGAGCAGCCCAAAGCTAGCCTCAATCATCACCTAGTCACCACAGCGAAAGATAACAAAGGTTAGAGACAGCCAACCCTCAAATTTGCCCTGGCCGACATTCAAATGGATTGGAGACAATCAATCCTCAATTTATTCAGGCACAGAAGAATGCCTGAAGACCCAATTCAAGCCAGACGGCTGCAGAAAAAACTTCCTCAATACCGCCTTCAAAGAGAGGACCTCTACTTCCAATCTCATGGTGGATTACTTCTCAAATGTTTCAACCTTGATCAAGCAGAAACGATCTTAGCTGATATCCATGCTGGAGCTTGCAGTACCACCCCGGCGATAGATCCCTCGAGGGAAAGTTCAAGCTTCAAGTCTACTACTGACCTACCATGGCTAAGATGCTCGTCGGTTCATCCAGAAATGTGAGCCCTATCAATGGTACGCTTGGGTGATCCATCTTCCTGTAGATGAGTTTCATCCTCTGGTAAGTCCTTGGCCCTTCCACCAATGGGGGTTGAACTTCTAGGTCCATTCCCACCATCTCCAAACAAGAAGAAGTACTTGGTGCTAGCGACGGACACTTCACAAAGTGGGTCGAAATTATTCCTCTCTTCTGTGAGACAGACGATAAGGTCATCAAGTTCATAAGACAATACATCTTTTCAAGGTTCGGCACACCCCAAGTGCTCATCGCCGACAATGGAGCTCAGTTTGATTCAGACAAGTTCTAGGAATTCTGCCAAACCTATGGGATCAAACTCTTGTACTTTACCCCATGGTACCCTCAGTGCAACGGTCAAGCCGAAGCCTTCAACAGAGCCATACTCGGCACGCTCAAGAAAAGTTAGATGATAAGAAGGGACTATAGGAGAAGGTCCTTCCCGAGAACTTGTGGGGTTATCGGACCACACCTCATCGATGGACTGGGTTCTCACCCTTCCGTCCGACTTACGGATCGGAGGCAGTTCTGCTAATAGAAATCGTCTGCCCAACTCTTAAGACCCTTGCAATTGAGCAAGGAGTTAACGAGGAGCTTTGCATCAACGACCTCGACCACACAAACAAGATCCGTGATCAAGCAGCTATGTGCATCACCAATTACCAATAGAAGATCAAGTCAGCCTATGATCGCAAGGTTAGCAGAAGGCGTTTCAATATCGGTGATTTAGTCCTCAAAGCAATCTTCCCAAACACAAAGGAGTACAACAGTGGCAAATTCGCCCCAAACTGGGAAGGTCAGTACATCGTCGAGTTAGCAGGCGGGAAAGATTCATATAGCTGGTCTCACCAGACGGACAATGACCTCCGAGGGTGTGGAATGCATCACATCTCAAGAATTTTTATCAGTAAATGTAACCACCCTCGGGCTATCAATAAAATGATTGTTATTTTGACTTCTACAAAAAAGACTATCAAATTCTATTCAAAGCTATAGTTAGTTCAGTTTGAGTTATGACACGACCGACTAATCTGCAATAGTACAAAGCTACATGCCCCAGACTTAGGTTCGACTGAAACGGCATTACACCTAAGTCCAACTGATACAAAGGCACTACGCTGAATACTCAAAATCATTGGCATTGCACAAGCTCCCGTTGTCACGTAAGGACACTTGCACTTGTGCCTCGCTAGAGTTAGTTTGGTTTGGGTTGTGATACGATCGACTAACCTGCAATAGTACAAAGCTATGTAACCCATATTTAGGTTCGACTGAAACGGTGCTATACCTACGTCCTACTGATACAAAGGCATTACGCTAAGTAATCTAAATTATTGATGTTGTATATGCTTCCGTTGTCACATAAGGACACATGCTCCTGTGCCTCACCATAGTTAATTTGGTTTAGGTTGCGACACGATCGACTAACCTGCAATAGTACAAAGCTATGTGCCCCAGCATAGGTTTGACTGAAACAGCACTTCGCTTAAGTCCAACTGATACAAAGGCACTACGCTAAGTACTCAGAATCATTGACATTGCACATGCTCCCATTGTCACGTAAGGATACATGCTCCTATGTCTCGCCACAGTTAGTTCGGTTCAGGTTGCGACATGACCGACTAACCTGCAATAGTACAAAGCTATGTGGCCCAGATGTAGGTTCGACTGAAACAATGCTACGCCTAAGTCCAACTGATACAAAGATACTACGCTGAGTACTCCAAATCATTAGCATTGCACATACTCCCGTTGTCACGTAAGGACACATCCTTCCGTGCCTTGCCATAATTAGTTCGGTTCGGGTATTGATACAGCCGACTAACCTACAACAGTACAAAGCTACGTGCCCCAGACATTGGTTCGATAAAACGGCACTACGCCTAAATCCAACCGATACAAAAGGCACTATGCTGAGTACTCCGAATCATTGGCGTTGTATATGCTCCCATTGTCACGTAAGAACACATGGTCTCGTGTGATAAATGCTTTTATTCTTATGTCATTGTATTTAGTTATTATCAAAAACCAATACCTGCATATATAAATCAGAGAGTTTAAATAGTATAGGGCAGAGTATAGGATCAAACCTCACATAAATATGATGCCTAGAAAAGATAAATCACAAGTGAGACTAAAATAATTTTAAGGGAGTTCAGATTTTTCTAAAAGTTGTTTTCTTTTAGAAAGTAAATCGTAGAACTAATGCTACAAATTGATAGTTTTAGAAAATATAAAAAGGAAATCCGCCTAGGAGAGGGATTTATAAACCATGATATGGAGTTAACTTCTCTTGTAATGTTGCTATCTATTATCCACACTCAAGAGCGGAAGTTTTACCGACTCAAGCAGAAAGTTTAGAGTTAAAGCATATATTATCTAATTTCGTTATATAATACCCTTAAAATTTTAAGCACAAAATCCTTCTTATAGTGAAGAAAGACAACTGGCTCAATTGTGAGAATTTATATAGTGAAAGTTAGATCCGAAAATAATAATGTTAACCATCTTAGTCACACATTCAATGTTGGAGTTTTGAACCATCACCCGAATCTCTAGTAGAGGATGGATGATATTCATTCTCACTTGAGTATTAAAATCAACTAAGTGGTAAAAATATGAAGCGCAATCGAAAGCAACTTATAAGAGAAGAAACTCACTATTTATCATGGCATAGACTCCCTCTCCCTAACGGAAGGGAGTTTAGCCTACTATGATTATTGTTACGATAAACGAAGTAAAGTAAAATATTATGGAAGAAGAAAGCATAAGCATAAAATGAATAAAGAGCTTCTATTAAAATAAAAAGTATGATTACACCCAACGACCTTAGAACCTTCCTTTAGAAAATAGACAGTACTACAAACCCACACAGTGCACACACACTTCGCACTATCTCTGCAGAATTTTGTTGAAAACTCTTTAAAAAATGGATAATCCTCTTCTTGCCCAGGTCCCTCTTTTTATAGGGTCTTCTAGCTTGCACCCCAAGACTTCAGATTTGGTAAAAATGACTTGGGTTGGTATGAAGTAAAGGAAAAATAAAGGGGAAGAATTTGAGAGAGAAGAGAAAGGGTCAGATAGGACATGAAAGGAAAGAGAGAGTAAATGAGAGAGAGAAATGGTAAGGAAGAGAGAGGATCGTGCATGGTTTCATGGATCACAGAAGAGAGGGGAAGAAGTGAACGGCTGTAATTAAGTTGAATAGGAAAGAGAGTAAATGGGTGATAGAGAAAGAGAGAGAGTAAGAGAAAAGACAGAGAAACAAGTAGAAAGAGAGGATTGAGATTAGGTTTTCAGTTATGGAAAAATAAGAGAGATAAAGAAAACCAGAGATCCGGGTAGAAGAGATAGATAGAGAGAATCCGATGCTAAAGAGAGAAAGAGAGATATAAGGAACGAGATGAAAGAAAGGAGGAAATAACGGAAGCAGTTTTAGAGAGAGAAATAGGGGGTTCAGGATTTCTGTGTGTGTCTCGAGTACAGCTGGGGTCGCCCGAGGGAGTAATCTGAGAGTCTCTGCATGGGTTTGGACGGTTGTGGTTCAGTGCAAGGGAAGGTGAGATCAAGGTGTGGGTTTCGGTTGGTACATTTAAAGAGGGAATCGATGGGATTTCCATTGGGATCTTGGGTTTAAAAGAGAAGAAAATAAGAGCCGAAATGCATGGGTTTTTGCATGCATGGGTTGGTTTTGGATAACACAAATGGCTGCCATGGGTTGTTAAGGAAGCCGGATAGAGATCTAGAGAGAGAATAGTATAGTTATGGAAAGAGAGAGAAAGAAGGAGATGATCGGGAGGGGTGCTGCATGAGGATCGGATCGGACGGCTGTGATTTGACTCTCCTTGGTTGAGATTTAGAGAGAGAAAAAATGGATAACAGTGCAAGCATGGGTGGATTAGTGAGAGAAAAATGGGATCCGAGCGGCTAACATCGGGTGCACAAACGGCTACGATGCTTGAGGAGATGGAGTGCATGCATGGGTGTCACGTGAATGGGTGTTGGATAAAATGGGAGGCTTTTGATCAGCTGCAAGGAATGGTTGTGATGCATGCATAGTGGGATTAGATGGATAGAGAAGACTGGTCAGCCGGGTTTGTATTAAGCAAAGAAAGGGTTGTTGGGTTATATGGGTCTCGGGTATGAATGAGTCAATGGGGGCTAGGCTCCGGTGTTGCGCTCGGGTGCCATCCACCTTTGTTGTTGTGGGGGCAAAATCTGGCTAACACCCAATGGTGGGACCCACAACCCTGCCTGGGGCCCACGAGTCCAATGGTGGGACCCGCAGCCCTGCTTGGGGCCCATGGGTAAGACGGTGGGACCCGCAGCCCTGCCTGGGGCCCACTTGCACTATCTGGGTAAGACGGTAGGACCCGCAGCCCTGCATGGGGCTCACTTGCACTATCTGGGGTCTGGTAAATCCCCCCGGGTATTTATCAAACCCCGGATATTCCTGGGAATATTCCTGGAATATTCTTCAGATAAACTAAGCCCTTATAAATAGTAAGCCCTGTAAATGATTCCAGATCCCAAAATCCAAACCGTAATCCCACTTTCTATTTTCCAGAGCTTCCTGGGCTTTCTGGTTTTCAGATCCCCTCTCTACCCTTTGATTACTTGTAAGAAGCACTCATCGGCCTGTCGAGAGTTGCTCTACTGTTTATTTAGAGATAGTAGATTCAAAGGTTGCGTCTTACCGCACAGAGACGTAGGCTTCGGCCGAACTTCGTCACCACATCCTGTGGCATCTCTTCCTCTACCTTTCTACTCTACAGTGCTTTTGTGACAGCCTAGCAAGTCACCACTCAGCGCTTCGAAGCGCACCACATCCCGAAGGGTAAAACCTTCAATCGACTGTTGGAGGAGGGTCACGTACGACGGCCGAAATCCTCCCCCACAGTTTGGCGCCATCTGTGGGATTGAGATCCTCTCAACTTATAACTTCTAAGCTTCCAAACTCCTTCAATAGCATCTACTGGTTGCCCGGGCAATCCGTCTGTCTCCATCGTTAAACCTAAATAGCGAAGACACTGATGGACCAGCCAGAGGAAAGCGGCATGCACCCAAATGCTCAGCATCCGACGACTCGATCAATGAGTCATCGGTTTGCAACAAGCCAACATCCGGAACAACAACTCGCTGCCAATTCAAGGAGTCACCCGTCGGTTGATCGTGCCGCCCAGGCTCAACTTCGACAGTCACCTCAACGAGCCGACCAAATTCCTCAACCCTTGGGGAAAGTGCATGTCTCTCCTGGTGCCGATGCTCAAGCGTCATACCAAATCACAGCAGAAGACTATCAACTCCTCACCCTCATGAAGTAGAACGCCGCTCTCATAGTGGAAAGAGACTCCCTCCAACAGGTTGTCGTTAAAGCAGGAACTGACCTCCCATGGTCTGCCACTGGCATCAGAGACGGAGCAGACGTTTGCCGGTCGATTGATAAATCTCCTGCTCCTTCCAGACGATCCGTCGTCGACATCCCTCGACGTTCTCTCAAATCCCTCTCGAGAGGACTCTCGCCTATTCCTCCCAAGCCGACTGTATGGGAGCGTCGCAGCAAGTCTACTCGCCATCCCACGTCGCTCGGCTCTGAGTCATCCTCCAAGCCCTGCATCGTGAGGGATGTTCGGGATGATAGGCACAGCTCCAAAGTTTGGCAATATTATAATGGCGATCGAACCCCAGTTGGGCATCGGACAACGAGATGGACTCCAACACCCTCTTTGCCTCATCTTCCTCCAAGATGTCTCTCCGACCAGCGAGGTGATCGTCGGAACAATCACGCTTCCGAAGGGCCACTTCATCAGCACATTCTCCAAGCCCAGTTTCCTCGAAGCTGGAAAGCCCCCACTCTCCCCAGGTTCAACTGTTTAAAAGGAAATCCGACGCTACACGTCCTCGCCTTCAAACAAGCATTGACACCATATGACCACGACAATCAGGTTCTATGTCGCACCTTTGCTGGTAGCCTAGATGATATGTCGCTGGACTGGTATCACAACCTTCCTACGGCCTCCGTAAGTCAATTCAGGGATCTGGCGGACCTCTTTGTTCAACACTATCGACTGAACCTCAAGCCGGAGAAGAAGCTGGACTCCCTCTACTGGCTCAGGATAGGATCAGACGAAACCCTCCGAGAGTTCTCTCGAAGGTTCCGGAATGAGCATGCTGCGCTCTCCGGACATCACCTCGACGATGAAGCCATCATGCTCGCATTCCAGAATGCCCTACGCTTTGACCTCCACATCTACAATGACCTCATCCGCAATCCTCCTGCGTCCTTCGGAGTGCTATTCGATCGAATTCAAAAGGAGATCGAGGTGGAGGATGATCAAGTCGCTCGCAAGAAACGTTACCTCGAGAAGCGCCTTCCTGATAAGTCACCAACGAGACCAACAGCTCAAGCTCGCAACGCTCAGGCTGAGGAAGATGGAACCTCTAAGAGGCCGAGGCGTACAAACGATAGACCCGTGGAGCCTCAGAAGACCACGGACACCAAAGGGAAGTAGCCCGTCAACCGATCAGAGTCAAAGATCGCCGACTATCAATAACTCGGAAGATCCCTCATCTGAAATCCATGATGTAACATCTTCCAAGTTATCAATGAAATGACAGTTATTTCAAGTTCTATCGAAGACTATCAAATTCTATCTCGACTTCTACTCAACGCCACAGTTAGTTCGGTTCGAGTTACAACACGACCGACTAACCTGTAACGGTACAAAGCTACGTGTCCCGATATATAGGTTCAACTGAAACGGCGCTTCGCCTACGTCCAACCGATACAAGGGCGCTACGCTGAGTACTCTGAATCATTGGGGTCGCACGTGCTCCCGTTGTCACGTAAGGACACATGCACTAGTGCCTCGCCACAGTTAGTTCGGTTTGCGTTGCGACACGGTCGACTAACTTGCAACGGTACAAAGCTACGTGTCCCGATATGTAGGCTCGACTGAAACGGTGCTACGCCTATGTCTAACCGATACAAGGGCGCTACGCTGAGTACTCTAAATCATTGGCGTCGCATGTGCTCCCATTGTCACGTAAGGACACATGCACTAGTGCCTTGCCATAGTTAGTTCGGTTTGCGTTGCGACACGGCCGACTAACCTGCAACGGTACAAGGCTACGTGTCCCGACACGTAGGCTCAACTGAAACAGCGCTTCGCCTAAGTCCAGCCGATACAATGGGCGCTATGCTGAGTACTCTGAATCATTGGCGTCGCACATGCTCCCGTTGTCATGTAAGGACACATGCACTAGTGTCGATCGCCATAGTTAGTTCGGTTTGTATTGCGACACGGCCGACTAACCTGCAACGGTACAAAGCTACGTGTCCCGATACGTAGGTTCAACTGAAACGGCGCTTCGCCTAAGTCCAACCGATACAAGGGCGTTACGCTGAGTACTCTGAATCATTGGCGTCGCACATGCTCCCGTTGTCACGTAAGGACACATACACTAGTGCCCCGCCATAGTTAGTTCGGTATGTGTTGCGACACGGCTGACTAACCTGCAACGATACAAAGCTACGTGTCCCAATATGTAGGTTTGACTGAAACGGCGCTTCGCCTAAGTCCAACCGAAACAAAGGCATCACGCTAAGTACTCCAAATTCTTACCCCCCGTCAATCAGTAAGTCCAAGGTCCTATCCTCGGCATACAAAGACAAAGCCCGAGACGGCAACATCGTCTCGGCCCAAGGTGACAGCCTTGGCATTCAAAATGCAAAGTCCGAGGTAGGCTTCAGCGCCTCGGCACCTGACGAAGCCCGAGACGTTAGCACCATCTCGGCCCGAGGCAACCTTTGCCTCGGCATTCGAAGACTAAGCCCGAGGCAGACTTCCCCACCTCGGCACCTGACGAAGCCCGAGACGTTAGCACCGTCTCGGCCCGAGGCAACCTCCGCCTCGGCATTCGAAGACTAAGCCCGAGGCAGACTTCCCCGCCTTGGCACCTGACGAAGCCCGAGATGTTAGCACCGTCTCGGCCCAAGGCAACCTCAGCCTCGGCATTCGAAGACAAAATCCGAGGCAAGCTTCGTCGCCTTGGCACCTGATGAAGCCCGAGACGTCGGCAACATCTCGACCTAAGGAAACATTCGCCTTGGTATTCAAAAATAAAGTCCGAGGCAAGCTTCGCCGCCTCGTCACCTGACGAAGCCCGAGACAACGGCAACGTCTCAGCCCGAGGCGACCTTCGCCTCGGCATTCGAAGACAAAGTCTGAGGCAGGCTTCACCGCCTCGGCACCTGACGAAGCTCGAGACGTCGGCAACGTCTCGGCCCGAGGTGACATTCGCCTTGGCATTCAAAAACAAAGTCCGAGGCAAGCTTCGCCGCCTCGGCACCTGACGAAGCCCGAGACATCGGCAACGTCTAGGCCCGAGGCGACCTTCGCCTCGGCATTCGAAGACAAAGTCCGAGGCAGGCTTCACCACCCCGGCACCTTACGAAGCCCGAGACGTCGGCAACGTCTCGGCCCGAGGCGACATTCGCCTTGGCATTCAAAAACAAAGTCCGAGGCAGGCTTCGCTGTCTCGGCACTTGACGAAGCCCAAGACATTAGCACCGTCTCGGCCCGAGGCAACCTTCGCCTCGGCATTCGAAGACAAAGTCCGAGGCAAACTTCGCTGTCTCGGTACCTAATGAAGCTTGAGACGTCGATACCGTCTCGGCCCAAGGCGACCTTCGCCTCGGCATTCAACAAAGCCAAAGGCCCTGCCCTTGGTGTTCGAATACAAAATCCAAGGAGACAGCCTTTAGCACTCGACGACAAAGTTCGAGATCCAAGCCTTGGCATCCAACCAGTGACATCGATCCCCTAGACTGTAATCAGTCGACAACGACTGATCGGATAGCACTTGACCGGGGGTCGTTCATATCAATCCACACACTCAGTTATCGTGGGTAGATGACGTTGCATCAAACCAGTCATTCAGCATGGCTGCCAATAGCAAGCTCCATAACAACAACGGCTGGGATTTTCACTCATCAACAAGACAGACGCTCCTCTTCTTTGATGGCATGATCGGCAGTGACCCCTCGACGAGCAGCTTCTTCTCGAGCTGCAATCCGATCACGGCATCCGATCACCGCATCCCGGGAGCATATCATCAACGAACGGGATACACATTGATAGTGGGACCCCATTTCAGTACAGAAGACATCTCCAACTAAAGATCGAGAAGGGATCTCACTCTGACCACAATTTGGGCAAAGAGCTGCCATTCATTGAGTTGATCGGATGAAATTTTGTCCAAAGCCATGCAAAGAACCCAACAACAACGGCCGTTTTGTTCTCAAAAAAAAAAAAAAAGAGAGAAAGAGAAGAGAGAGTGAGAGTGAAACAAAGAGAAGACAGAGTGAGATCTAGAGTGCCTGAGAGAATGAGTGAGAGGGTGAGCACGAGAGAGAGAGAGGGTTAGAGTGAGAGAGTAAGACAGTGAGTGAAAGGATGAGAGAAACCATCCTCATCACTCCACCCGACCAACCCCACCCCCCCCCCCTCCCTCCTCAAACCCGACCAGCTCACCCGACCAACCCACCCAACCAGCCCAACCGACCAAATAGTTACACTTTACCCGACCAGCCAAACCCCCACCTCCTTGCCCCTTTGCCCCTAAAACCGAGGTCGTCCCCAGCTCCCCCTTGGGGGGTGCGCTAAATACCCTACCTCCACACCCATCGGGGAACTTACACCCATACGGGACCCTCTCTCCCCTAACCCGACCAGCTCACCCGACCAGCCCACCCGACCAGCCCAGCCGACCAAATACTGACATACTACCCGACCAGTCAAACCCCCACCATCCTTGCCCCTTTGCCCCTAAAACCGAGGCTGTTCCCAGCTCTTCCGTGGGGGGTGCGCTACATAACCTACCTCCCCGCCCATCGGGAAACACGCACTCATAAGAGACCCTCCTCCCCTTCACCCCTACATCAAAATACTAGTTGGGTGCCCCGGACCAAAACAAACATTTGAGTTGTTTAAACTCGCGTTTTATTGTTTTCCCATCTCAAAATGAGGGGCTCATTGGCTTCATTCTCGCCTGAACTCTAGATTCCCTTGTAGACGGCCATCTGAGGATCGCTCGGGCTCTAACATCAACAAATTTCGGGTCCAGATACACATGGTAGCTCTCGTCGTACATGGCTCCAGGTCGCGATTTCACATATTTTTTCTCCGCCATTCGAGTTTTTAACTCGTGTTTTATCATGTTTTCCCATCGCGCAATGATGGGCTCATCGGCTTCATTCTCCCCTCAGCTCTAGATGCCCTTGTAGAGGGCCATACGAGGATCGCAATGGCTCTGAAATCGGCGGATTTCGTTCCCGGATGCAACCGCTATGTCTCGTCATACGTAGCTCCGGCTCGTAATTTTCTACCCTTTTTTCCTATATTTGCAATCAACCCCCCCCCCCCCCAATCTTTTTCGTTTTGCAACCGACCCCCCATCCCCCTTTGTTTGCATTCAACCCCCCTTGGGCAGTTTTCGCCTACCCTGGCCCCAGGGGGTCCTCTCAACATGACTCCGCCCCTCTGCCGGCATCAAACCCCCGACCCCTGCCGGCTAGGTGCCGACCCGTTCGCACCAGGGCGTCCCAACTAACTAGGTGGTAGCGAGGGTATACGTACAGTCGGCAGACACACACCCGATCGGCCCCTAGCAAGAGGTTGGCGGGCGTGACGGTCAGCCTTGCGCAACGGGTTGGCAGGCAGACGACGATCGGCCCCGGACAGGGGGTCGGCAGGCAGACGAGGGTCGGCCCCGCACAACGGGTCAGAAAGACAGACGATGGCCGGCCCCAGGCAACGGGTCGGCAGACGCACACCCAACCGACCCCTGGCAGGGGGTCGGCGGGCCCAATGGTCGGCCTCACGTAGCTGGTCGACAGACAAACGATGACCAACTCCGCATAGGGAGTCGGCAGACAGACGACGGTCGACCCCGCACAAGGGGTCGGCTGGCAGACAATGGTCGACCCCGCACAATCGGTCGGCAGACAGACTATGGTCGGCCCCACGCAACGGGTCGGCAGACGCACAGCAGTCAGCCCCGCGCAACAGGTCGGAAGACAGACGATGGTCGGCCCTATGCAACGGGTCGGCAGACACACACCCGATCGACCCCTGGCAGGGGGTCGACGGGCCCAATGGGCGGCCTCACGTAGCTGGTCGGCAGACAAATGACGACCAACTCTAGACAGAGGGTCAGCAGACGAGTGGCCGACTTTGCACTAGAAAATCCCAACCAGCTAGGTTAACACCTATCTAGCTGGGAGGGGGTAACTATGGGTGCAAAATCTAGATAACACCCAATGGTAGGACCCACAGCCCTGCCTGGGGCCCACGAGTCCAATGATGGGACCCGCAGCCCTGCCTGGGGCCCATGGGTAAGACAGTGGGACCCGCAGCCCTGCCTGGGGCCCACTTGCACTATCTGGGTAAGACGGTAGGACCCGCAGCCTTGCCTGGGGCTCACTTGCACTATCTGGGGTCTGGTAAATCCCCCCAGGTATTTATCAAACCCCGGATATTTCTGGGAATATTCCTATAATATTCTCCAGATAAACTAAGCCCTTATAAATAGCAAACCCTGTAAATGATTCCAGATCCCAAAATCCAAACCGTAATCCCACTTTATGTTTTCCAGAGCTTCCTGGGCTTTCTGGTTTTCAGATCCCCTCTCCACCCTTTGATTACTTGTAAGAAGCACTCATCGGCCTGTCGAGAGTAGCTCTACTATTTATTCAGAGATAGTGGATTCAAAGGTTGCGTCTTACCGCACGGAGACGTAGGCTTCGGCCGAACTTCGTCACCACATCCTGTGTCATCTCTTCCTCTACCTTTCTACTCTACAGTGCTTTTGTGACAGCCTAGCAAGTCACCACTCAGTGCTTCGAAGCGCGCCACATCCCGAAGGGTAAAACCTTCAATCGACTGTTGGAGGAGGGTCACGTACGACAGCCGAAATCCTCCCCCACAGTTGTCACTTGTCTTTGTGCTAACTTTTTCTTTCTTTAATTGAACATGAGCTAATACAATGTCTTCTAGGTGTTGGTGTCATCGATGCCACGTCTAATTGATGTATCTGCTCTTCTTTTGTATTGTGGTTGCCATGGGATCCATCATCGATTGCATAACTGTAGAATGATACATAGAAAAGAAGTATCAGAACTTCTATAACACATTTATCAAGAAAAGGATACAGTTGATTATTAGGCTTTGTAACTTTCTTATATGAGATGTATCTGAATGGTGCAATATGCCATTGTGTCCGTATCAAAGTATACAATGCAACGGTGAATAGAAAATGATACACTTTATGAGTAGTATGAAAGTTTTACGTAAGAAACTGACGCTATGTGTATGATACTAAAAAGATAATTTGCACCACATGGACGCTCAACATCATGCCTTGCCACAGTTAGTTCAGTTTTGGTTATGACACGGCCGAATAACCGGCAACAGTACAACGCTACGTGTCATGACGTTGGCCCGACCGAAATAGCGCTTCACCTAAGTCGACTGACACAAAGGTACTACGCTGAGTACTCCGAATTCTAACCTCCATCGAACAATCAAGCCCAAGGCTCTGCCCTTGGCACTCGAAGACAAACCACAAGACGTCAATACGGTCTCAACCTAAGGAAACAGCCTTGTCATTCAAAGACAAAGTCCGAGGTGACCGTCGCCTAAGCACTCAACAAGCCCAAAGCCCTACCCTTGGCACTCGAAGATGTTCAAGGATGTTCCAAACATCATTTATTTAGAAGCATTGAATAAACACTCAAAGAAAGACAATTTAAGCAAGATGTCTAACTAGAAGGTGTTCTTTATTTCCAAACCATAAGATTGATACATGGCGCAGAAAAAGGAGAAGAAGACATAGAACATGAGGCCCACCAGACCTAAGGAGCATAGCGGAACCCCTTCAAGCGACCTCTGTCGGCTGTCCTCAATGAAGTCTCTAAGCCCCTCGAGGCTGCCCCGATGGCTTGCGAGCCGACCATCACTAATGCCTCTTTAGTCATCTCTTTCAAGCTAGCGTTCATCATCTGAAGCTCTCGGATCAGCTTCTCCTGCTCCTTCTCTATCCTCTTCATCACCAGAACATGACCTAAGCTGGCCTACATCTCTTCTCAGAGAGCTTGCATCTCTGCATGGAAAGAACTTCCATTTCAAAGCAGTGATTGGCCAACCTCCTCAAAGCATCATCACGCTAGTCAACAGCCTCAGAAGTGCGGTCCTGGAAAGCTCATAGCACCACCCTCATCTCCTCCAGCTCAGCCTTGAGGGTGGCGATCACCTCTTCGGCCCTCATCCGCTCCTCCTTCTCCTCGAGATGGTGACTCCTTCCGATAACTTGCATCAGCACCTCAATTTGCAAACAAACAAGGCATGTCAGTAGAAGCAACACTAAATGAGCGTTGAACAACATGAGTACTAGCTAAGCACATATGAGACGCGACTGGTGACGATGTAAGAGGGAGTGTCGAATGCTTCGGTTAGACCCTGGACAACCAGAATGACATAATCAATGTCCTAGTCCTCTATAGCCCTCTTAGCAGATGCAGTCGACTTGCGCCTCCTTTGCTTCTTCTCCTCCTGAGATCTCCTCCCAGATCCACTCGAGGAAGAGAGTGACCTCGCCAGTTGCTCCATTACTGGAGCCTCCATAGGCTCCTCTATCGGCTTAGGTGAGAAGCGTGCCGACGATGAGGTGCCAATTTCCGAAGCCATCAAATGTAGCAGCGGCTGAATCCCCCTTCTTCAGTCGGGCATCCTTTAGAGCCCAGAGCTGCGCTACCGCTTCTACAAGTCCAGCAGTAGGCACGCCAGTGTCACTGGCAAATGACACTGGGACAGGCTCCTGTCTTTGCCCTTCGACCCTAACATCAGAGGGACAAAGTCATAATGAGGTTTGAAAGGAACCTCGGGATCCTCTTTCTCCTCCTTCTCTTCCAGATGGTGGGCGAAGGCCTCCATGTCAGCCGACATCCTCCCCTTGCTGCGGCAGCGAGGCACCTCTCTCACCGTGGGCACTGGTATCTCGTCTCGACTCTTCTCGCCCTCGCTAGACCTGGAGCCGTCAGACTCCTCTCCATCTGTGGGTGTAAATTTTGACCAAGTGCTTCACACACTGCAGGACCCACCAGCCCTGTCTGGGGGGTCCACGGAGACACACCGCGGGACCCATCAGCCCTGTCTGGAGGGTCGACAGAGACGATAGCAGGACCCACCAACCCTGCTTGGCGGATCCCCGGATACAACGGCGGGACCCACCAGCCCTACCTAGGGAATCCCCGGATACGATGGCAAAAACCGCCATTTGCCCAGGATTTCCTCCCAAGTATTTCTATAAATAGCAGCCTCTTCGAATGTAAAAGGATCGATTTCTGAAATCAGATTCCAGAGATCCAAAATCCAGAGAGAAAACCTCAGAAGCCAAAGCTCTAACTTCGATATTCCAATCCCTTCGATCTTCTTTATGAAGAGATCAGTGACACTCGGCCTGTCGAGGTCACTTCGAGCGAAGTGTTAGTGAATTCGGGTTGCACCCTATAGCACGGAGACGTAGGCTTTGGCTGAACTCTGAGATCATACCTTGTGTCAATCGTCTTTCTGTTTACATATTGAAAGTATTAACTCAGTCACCAAGGCATTGACCTTCGAACCTACTTTTCAGTCAACAGATCGATCAAAGACCTTCGACTCAACTTCAATTGACTAGTTAGGCGGAGTCTTCAGATCGACACGAAGATCATCCCCCACACCATCATCGCAACCCTCCTCATCCTCGTTGCCTTCATCCTCCTCGTCGGCAAGATTCACTTTGTTCCGAGGTAGGGCGTGACCTTCGTCACCGGTCACCTTCTTCTTTCATGCTCGTCGCTTCTCCATGATCATCAACTTATGGGGCTTCTCCACCATCTCCGACCCCTCGAGAGCAGCCCACTTTCTGTTCCATGACTCATCCTCATAGTCTGAATACACGATTTTGTTGTGCTCATAATGGTTCACAAGGCAATGCATCAGGTACTTCATCCCATACCGTACAGGACAGAAGCGGAATTGCCTCCATGACCTACTGCCCCAAGTCAGCTCGAGGAAGATGTTATCGATGGTCGCTGCACACTACGACGACCAGGCCAAGTCCCCGCTATCCTGGTAGCACCACACCTCCTTGTTCACGAGCCACATTGACTCCGACATGCTAAGCTGTGACCATTCTCCAGTGATTGAGATCAGCCCCTGAGCGTAAGACTTGTCGGAGTCAGGCGGATCTAGGAGTTTCCTCATAGCCGATACCCCCTAGAGGTAGAAGAAATGGCATCTGGCAACCTTGCTCATCTGCCACTTGTAGTGGTAGAAGAAATACTCCAGCTCGATGCGCACTAGCTCACCCTTCTTCAAGCCAGTATAGCACATCCGAAGCTCTGCCTGCAAGTCTAACTCCATGCGACAGAAGGCGTAGATCACACGCCACGCATTCCCCCTACCTGCCCGAGAGTGATACCTGACGTGTTTAGCAGACGGCCAGCAAACGGCAGCAGCAGATGCCTCATCCCACAATTCAAATGGCCAACCGAGATGATCGTCCTCGAGGCCTTCTCCATGCTCAGCTTGCTGAGAGAGATGACTCGGGGGGTCGATCCCGAAGACCTTTTGAATCATGACGAAGCTCGGCATTTGGGAGTGCTTCTTGAAGAGCTTCACCAGTTCCACTCAAGCTTCCCGATGCTTCTCTAGTGAGTGGTAGCCTCTACCATATCGGTAGAGAGTCTTCTCCTCCATCGGCATCAAGGGCCCCGGCTCGCACACCATGCAAGGAATCTAAGGAGGCTTGCAAGGAGTAGACCACCCGGTAGAGCCTCTCCTCAACCTCTTCTCCATCATCCTGGCTGCCGACTCTGTCTAGGAAGATTTTCTCTTCTTCTCCAAGGTCTTCGACTCAGGGCGAGGAGGCTTCCCCTTCTCCTGAGTCCTCTCCTCTGGTTGAGGACCCTCGACCTCTGACGAACCCTTGAAGAGATCCTTCATACATTTCTTCAAGCGAACGACCCTCTTATGCCCCATCAACCCAGTAGCATCGCCAAAAGACAGCAAGTGAAGGGGCAGACGAGAGTTTGGAGGACTTGAGAGTTGAGAAGTTTCAAAAAAAATTTAGTACGGTGGCAAATGAAGACAGCTTGAGCTCTATTTATAGGCTCGATGCAATCACCCATTGTTAATTTCAAGAAACGTGGGGGATTCCCTGACTTCCTCTAAAGCTCAAGCAGACCGTCAGGGTTAGGGGGTTAGAGGTCGGGTCAAGGGTTTAAGATTTAGGTTAGGGGATGGGTTTAGGGTTTAGGTTAGGGGGGTGGGTTTAGGGTTTAGGGTTTAGGTTAAGGGAGGGTTGTTAGGGTTTAGGTTAGAGGGGTGGGTTTAGGGTTTAGAGTTTTGGCTAGGGGTGTGGGTTTAGGTTTTAGGTTAGGGGTTGGGTTTAGGGTTTAGGTTAGGGGGAGGGGGGAGAGTTTGGGCTCGGTTTAGGTTTAGGGGTTCAGGTTGGGTCGAGTCGGGTGGGTTTAGGATTTATAGTTAGGCTCTAGGGGGAAGGTAGGCTAAGGTCCCCTAACCCATCACCATTGCCATCACCTAACCCATCATCACTGCCATCACCCAATTACCACCACAACCATCACCCCAACCATGCCACCAACTTACTGGAGGGGGGGGGGGGGGGGGGGGGGGGGGCTCAGCCTCCTTGCAACCAACCAACGCTTCATCCCCTTGCAACCGATCGGGGGAAGGGGGCTCCCCCTCCTTGCAACCGACTGGGACCCCCTACCCTTGCAACCGACCGGGACCCCCTACCCTTGCAACCGACCGGGACCCCCTCCCCTTGCAACCGATCGGCCACGCGACCGGCCGGCCACGCATCTGATTGACCCCCCTCCCCCCCTTCGCTGCCGACCGACCGCCAACGCCCCCTATGGAACCAACTGTAATTTTATCATAGGTCGATAACGACTAACCACCGGCCGACCGATTGGCAGAGCTGCGGGCATGGGCAAGGTTGCGTGTGCGGGTGCCGGCGCGAGAGTTGACGCGGGCACGGGCACATGAGTGAACGCAAGCAACAAGGGCTGTCTGATCAGGACCAACCGACGAAGCACGGACGCGGGTACAAGCATGGGCCGTCCGACCGGACATTGATCGACCTGACTGAGCAACACACCTAATGCTAGCGCACTACGATCGCCGCTCGTCGTGTTCCTCGACAAACAAATAATGGCCCTCCCCTTGCAGGGGATCGGCGAGAGCAACAGTCAACCCCGGATAGTAGGTTGGCAGACGCACACTCGGTCAGCCCTTGGCAAGGGGTCGGCAGGCGCAATGGTCAACCGCGGATAGCGATTTGGATAACGAGCATCCGATCGTCCCTTGGTAGAGGGTCAGTGGGTGCGACGGTCGGCCCCGAACAGTGGGTCAGCAGGTGCACACTCGGTCAACCCTTAGCAAGGGGTCGACGAGCATAACGGTCGGCCTCGGACAGTGGGCTCGCAGACGCGCACCTAGTCAGCCCTTGGCAGGGGGTCGACAGGTGCAACGGTCGGCCCCGGATAACGGGTTGACAGGCGCATACTCGGCTGGCTCTTGGCAGGGGGTCGGTGGGTGTAACGGTCGGCCCTGGACAGCAGGTCGATAGACACACCCCCGGCCGGCCCTTGGCAGGGGGTCGATTGGCGCAACGGTTAGCCCCAAACAGCGAGTCGACAGACGTACATCCACCCTGCCCTTGGAAGGGGGTCGGTAGCTGCGATAGTCGACCCCGGACAGTGGGTCAGCAGACGCGCACCCAACCGGCCCTTGGTAGGGGGTCGACGGGCGCAACGGTCGGCTCTAGATAGTGGTTCAACATGCAAACATTCGGCCGACCCAACGATGGACCCCGGACAGCAGGTCGACAAACACACACCCGACCGGCCCTTGGCAGGGGGTCAGCGGACACGGCGGTATTCCCCAGACAGGGGGTCGGCAAACGTACACCCAACCGGCCCTTGGCGGAGGGTCGACGGACACGACGGTCAGCCCCGGACAGCGGGTCGATAGGCGCACACTCGGTCGACCCCCGGTATGGGGTCGGTGGGCGTAACGGTCCACCCCGGATAGTGGATCGACAGATATGTACCCGGTCGGCCCTTGGTAGGGGGTCGGTAGGCGTAACGGTTATCATCGGATAGGGGGTTGACAGATGCACACTCGATCGGCCCTTGGTAGGGGGTCGACATGCACGACAGTCGGCCCCGGACAGCGAGTCGGCAGATACACACCCGGCCGGCCCTTGGTTGAGGATCGATGGGCACGACAGTTGGCCCCGGATAGGGGATCAGCAGAAGCATACCTGGCCAGTCCTTTGGCAGGGGGTTGGCGGGCGCAATGGTCGGCCCCGAACAGGGGGTCATTAGACGCACAGTCAGTTTTTTGCACCATAGAGTCCCAACCAGCTAGGTTGGCAGCTGCCTAGCTTGGAAGGGGTAACTGTAGGTTCAAAATCTAGCTAACGCCCGATGGTGGGATCCGCATCCCTACTTGAGGCCCACGGAGATGACAGAGGGACCCGCAGCCTTGCCTTGGACCCACGGAGATGACTATGGGACCTACAGCCCTATATGGGGCCCACGGAGATGATGGTGGTATCCACAGCTCTGCCTTGGGCCCAAGGTTACTATTCGAGGCCTAGTAAATCCCCTTGGATATTTACCAAAATCCCCAGTATTCCGAAACCTCTATAAATAGCAGACCCGACAAACATTTCAGATCCAAAATTCTAGACCATATTCCTATTTTCTATTTTCTAGAGCTCCTCGTACCTTCTGGTAATCAGATTCCAGTGAAAGCCTACTTTACCCTATGTCTACATGCATAAGCACTTCTCAGCATGTCGAGAGTAACTCTATTTTTCCAGAGTTAGTGGATTCAAGTTGCGTCTTACCACACAGAGATGTAGGCTTCGATCAAACTTCGTCACCACCTCCTGTGTCAACTCTCTCTCTATATCTATCTCTATCCATAGTGCTAGTATGATAGCTCAGCACATGACAGCTCAGCGCTCTACAGTGCGCCACATCTCGAAGGTCAACACCTCCCATCGACTATTGGAGGGGGACTGTACAACGACTATAATTGTCACACCCCGGATCTGACTATAATGTAAACCAGCTAGACCTAGGATGTGATGGGGGTTAAAAGGGTAAGTCAAAGGAGTAAAAGGGTTTTGAGGTTGTTTTAACCATTTAATTTATTACTATATTATCATTAACTAATTACTATATGATGGGGGATGGCTTTGAGGGAAAGCCTACCGGGCTTTACGAAAAAGCCTACCAAATGAAAAGGAAAATGGTACTGATATTTATTCAGAGCATCTAACACCATCAAATAAGTCTGACCACTTATTACATGATCAACTAGAAATGAAGATAACTAACTAAAACTTCTAGAGTCCTATCCCGATAGCTATGCTCCTTAAGGAGGCGCCTGAGAAGGGTCTCCAGTACCTGAAAGAGTATGCAACAACGGGGTAAGTTTACAAAGGTAAACTCAGTGAACAACTAACCATAAACTAACTAGGGTAAACTACAACCACATTCTGCCTATCTCGAGGTTAACGAGGACAGCATTAAATATCAATTTTAAATAATATTGTTTAGTTTACACTAACACGATTGCAAGCAAAAGATACTACTATATATGATTACAATGTTAAATTACAAGTTACGATGATAGAATATATAATCATTTACATCTACAATTATGATCATGAACAAAGCAAGATAGATCTAACCTACTCCTAGGATGAACTGACAGTTTTCTACCTGATTTTGCCAACATACAACACCTAGTCCCAATGTATCTGGTCAACCAGAAAATACCCATATGGCCATAAGGGGACTTGGTCTTTCACCATGGGGCACTCCCGCCCAACTTGCTTCTTCAGGGTCATTACCCAGGGGTAGACTACTAAGCCACTCGGGCTTTACCGCATATCCAACCCTATGACCCTACCTACTTTATTCGGATTATGCACAGACGGTAGTGCACGTCCCATCCTGTGCACACGGGTCCCCTACCCATGCCCATGGGTAGTCGGTCCTCCCTCTAGGAAGACGACCTCAACTGAGGTAGTGTCTCAACCAGTCTCTCTACCGAGACTGCCAGCCCTCGTTACTCTGTGGTAACTCGGCTGCACCATGTGTCCCATTGTCACTAGGATTCAGGTTCAATAATCAACATTTATAATATATATATATATATATATATATATATATATATATATATATATATATATATATATATATATATATATATATATATATATATATATATATATATATATATATATATATATATATATATATATACGAAGAATTTACTGGTTTGCATGCATCCTACTGTAAAACTAGATTGCAGCTGACTACTTTCGATGCTACAAAGAATTCTACACATTTATCATATGTGATAAAAGAAAATACATATATTTTCAGGGTCGTTCAGGAGCAAGGGATAATATGCCCACCTCCTACATGCAGTACCGGTTATCTTGCCTACATGCATTGGACATACTATAACCACATGCAGTGATTTTCTTATTTAATTATCTACTATACTATGCATACGATCATAGTTTGGACTAACTAGAGTAGGGTCAGTCGTGTTCATTTGGATTATACTTAGTGATCCCCAAATGTCTCACCTGTGGATCCGATACTCGCTGAAAGAACAAGATACCAAAACGGGTCTAGGTAAGCGAAGGCCATCACTGTTAATCGTTATCTAAGCTCATAGTTCAAGCGTTGGCCATGAGAAGAGGGATCCAAAGGATCCGATTTTGCTAGAATCTGACATCGATCGGATGGTTTCGGGTCAAACCGCGTAGAACTGGTGAAACCGGTCGCATGGTTGGGTCACTAGGGTAGAAGGGTTATATTCTTGGGTCAGAAAGTAGGTCTTGATACTTTGAGTACGATGCTGCTAATTTCGTCCAAATCCGAGTTCTGACGGAGAAATGGCGGTCAAACCACATGCCATGACTCGATTGGGCCCATGTGTAAAACGAGATACTAAATAGCAGAATTATTGTACAAAACTATGGCCAACAAGTAGGATTTTCCGAGCCAGTCGTAATGGCGATGGTTTTGTCCGATTCCGAGTTCGGACGACGAAATGGTGGTTGAACTAATTTCTACTGGTTTACGGGTCTGGTTCAATTGAACCAGACCGGTCCAACCGGTGGTTCGGGTCTGCAGAGCAATAGGGTCGGGTTCATGGTGGTCGAGTTGGGTCTACAGGTCAGGTTGAGTCTGCAATGGTCGGGCCGGGACTGGGTTGATGGGTCGGGTCTGCAGTCTAAATTTCTAAATGGCCTTGGGCAGACCTGTTATTTACGGGTCAGCCACCCTCTTTTTCTTCCCCACGAGAACCAGCTGCGTGCTGGTTTTTGTGTAGTGGTGACGATAGTAGGCCGAGTTTGGAAGCAACATCGATGCCCGGCCGGTCTCCCCCGGATCACCCCCACGGAGGAGACAAAGGAGGAGGAGGCCGAAGCGCCATCAGAGCCTGGGATAGGCATGGCCGGAGGGGTTTCAGGCGGGGGTTTTTGCGGTCTTAGTTGTATCGACGGTCGCTGGCGGGGCTTGAATATTGGTCCTCTCGAAGAGGACCGGAGGTGGGGTTGCGGTGGCGTTCTCAACCCGAGTGGGCCGCGGCCAAGGGAGGAGGGAACGGTGGAGATGGGTTGGGTCACGGAGGAGGAGAGGATGAGAGGGGGTGGCTGACCTGTGAGGCTCACCGGAGTCGGGGGCGGTGCTCGCAGGGTGACTGGGTGGCTTCTCTCTCTCTCTCTCTAGTCCTCTTTCTCGATCTCTCTACTCTCTGCTCTCTCGATCTCTATCTCTATCTATCTCTAAATATATGTATTATTCCGTTCTTTCTCTCTCTCTCTCTCTCTTGATTTTGCCGTTCTTTCTCTCTCTCTCTCGGTTCTCCATAAAGAGGAGAGGGGCTGTTATGGTGGTAAAGAGGGTTGGGGGATCAGGTTGTTAAGACTTTTTACTCCTAATAAATAGGAGGGAATAAAGGAGGAAAATATCCGGTTTTATTATCTTAACTCTTTTCATTTCTTCCCATCCGAAATTAGAATTTTAAATCTAGGGAGAGAGATCTAAGAAACTTAAATCTAGCTACAAGGTTAGGAGACAGGTCCTAGGGATGGCCAGGCTCAATCCGAGACCTAGAACTAGGCTCGGTTAAAACCCAGGTGCGATTCGTCTACATACCGGGCTGAATAGAATAATTAGCCTTAACTCACAAACCGGATGTCAGAATAGGGACCAAGAGGATTTGTTCAAAAGATCTCATCGACACGAATGCGTCGGCTCTTGATATATATTTTTCTAACTTTTAGATCTCCAAAAAAAAAGAAAATACTCCAAAATTTAAAATAGTAATAACTCATCATTCGGATGTCGGATCGACCCCAGCTCAGGTTCATTGAAAAGCTCTCTCAGAGCCCCACCCAACATATTTAGCCTTGCTACGATATGATCACCCAATCTCCTCTAGTAAACAAAATAATTCCAAAGGTTGGCTAATTATTGATATTCTAGGGTTTTACTACCGGGCGGCCGAAACCAACTGCGCATACACTCAATTGTTGCACAAAGACACACCAATGAGACATGCTCGAAGTTATGGAGAAAGTGAATGTAAAATATTTCATGGGTTAACAACCCATTCTTCCGAAACAAGCTCAGAGAAAGAGTCTGATTGCAAAATGACAAAAAGGCCCAAGGAGGACTTTTATTATTCCCAAATCTAACACCACAGGTGTTACAACCTGCACACCTTAAAGAAATTTTCATCCTTGAAAATTAGTTAGAAGCATAAATCAACATCAAACATATCACGGTACAATTGTAACATCGGACTCTACCTCCCAAGTGGCCTCGTCCTTACCTCGATGACTCCACAAAATCTTAACCGTCATAATAGTCTTGGTGCGAATCACTCTATCTTCGGAAGCCAAAATGCAGATCGGTCGCTTCTCAAAAGTAGCATCGTCATTGAGCTCCTAGTTCTACCAATCTAGCACATGTGTCGGGGCTGGCATGTACTTCCAGAGCATCGACACATGGAATACTGGGTGCACTGCCAAGAGCCGTGGTGGCAAAGCCAGATGATACGCCACCTCTCCGACTCGATCTAGAATCTCGAACGATCCCGTAAAACTCAGTACTAGTTTTTCCTTCTTTTCGAACCGGAAGACGCCCTATTTAGGGGAAACCCGCAAAAAGACATGATCACCGACCTCAAACTCAAGGGCCGTCTATGAACATCTGCATAGCTCTTCTGCCTGCTCTGAGCTATGAGGAGCCTTTCTCTAATAACCTGAATCTTCTCCGTAGTCTCCTATACCAAGTCTGGTCCCAGAAGACTCCGCTCTCGACCTCTGCCCAATAGATGGGGGATCGACAAGGCCTCCCATATAGAGCCTCATAGGGAGCCATGCTAATGCTCGCCTGATAGCTATTGTTGTACGAGAACTCCACCTAGGGTAAGTGCTCATCCCAGCTACCTCCGAAGTCTATAGACCACGCCCGAAGCATGTCTTCCAAGATCTGCATGGTCCACTCTAACTGACAGTCTGTCTGAGGATGGAAGGTTGTGCTAAAGCTAAGCTGAGTCCCCAACGCGATCTGTAAACTCTTCCAAAACCCTGAGACAAACCTAGAATCTCGATCCGAGACAATGGTCACTGGAATCCCATGCAATCTGACTATCTCTGCAACGTAGAGTCTGCTCAGCTCTGACAAAGAAGAAGTTGTCCAGACTGGAAGAAAGTGGGCAACTTGGTCAGTCTGTCCATAATCACCCATACCGAATCATGCTTACTTCTATTTAGCGGTAACCCTGAGATGAAGTCCAACGTGTTGTGCTCCCACTTCCACTCTGCTACCAGAAGAGGATAAAGGGGTCTCGCAGACTTCTGGTGTTCTACCTTAACGTGCTGATAGATCAGGCACTTGGCCACGAACTCAACTATATCTCTCTTCATGCCATTCCACCAGAACAGGCTCTTCAAGTCCCGGTACATCTTAGTGCTGCCAGGGTGTACCATGTATTGAGAGCGATGCACCACTGCTAGGACGTCCCATTGAATCTCCAGGTCCGTTGGTAGACATAGTCTCTTCTTATACCTCAGCCTACCATCTGAATCAAACGACAAGTCCTCTACTGCCTCTCCCCTATCAGTCAAGAATGCATATCTTTCAATTCCTCATCATCTGCCTGAGATGCTATTACTCTTTTGACCAGCGTAGGCTATACCCGCACACTGAATAATCGAGTACATGCAGTATCTTCTCACACCAACAGGTCATGCCTTTCAACTGCTACAATAAAGCTATGTCTATTTGCAATCAGTCGAGGCATCTTGCTCTTGAACTTTCTACTGAGCGCATCCGCCACTACATTGGCCTTCCCAGGGTGATAGAAGAAGTTATAGTTTAAGTCCTTTAGGACCTCAATCCACTTCCTCTGTCGAAGATTCAAATCCTTTTGAGTAGAGATGTATCTCAGACTCTTGTGATCACAGTACATCTCAAAGTCTTCTCCATACAGGTAGTGGTGCCAAATCTTGAGCGCGAACACTACCACTGCAAGCTTCAAGTTATAAGTCGGATAGTTCTGCTCATGGGGCTTCAGCTATCTCGATGCATAGGCAATCACCTTTCCCTCCTGCATCAACACACATCCAAGTCCAGATGCGATGCATCTGTGTATACCATATACCCCTTCCCACTAACTGGAACTATGGGTACAGAGGTAGTGGTGAGTCTCTGCTTCAGCTCCTAAAAGGACTACTCGCACTCATCTGACCAGACAAACTTCACCTCTTTCTTCATCAACTAGTCAATGGTAACGCTAGCCTCGAGAAACCCTCTACGAATATCAGGTAGTATCCTGCCAAGCCCAGAAAACTCTGTATCTCAATAACATTCATTGGCGACTCCTAGTTTAGCACTACTTCTATCTTCGCTAGATCCACTGAGATGCCTCCTTTTGAGACCACATGCCCTAAGAATTTCACCTCCCTCATCCAAAACTCATATTTGCTGAGTTTGGCATAGAGTTGGTGATCTCACAATGTTTGTAAGGCAATCCTTAGATGCTCTGCATGCTCCTCCTCTAACTTTGAAAATCAGAACATCATCAAAGACTATAATGAATCGATCAAAATAAAGCCTAAAGACCTGGTTCATCAAGTCCATGAAGGCCACTAGGGCATTCGTCAGACTGAATGGCATCTATAAAAACTCATAGTGCCCGTATTGTGTCTGGAATGTTGTCTTCTGAATAGTCATCATTCATCCTAAGCTGGTGATACCCGGTCCTCAAATCGATCTTGGAAAAGAACTGGGCACCCTTCAGCTGATCAAATAGATCCTCGATCCTCGGGAAAGGATATCGATTCTTCACAGTAACTGCATTCAGCTTCCTGTAATCGATGTAAAGCCGCTTCGAACCATCCTTCTTCTAGGTGAATAGAACTGGGGCACCCTATGGAGAGACACTAGGGCGAATATACTTGAGACTCCTCAATTCCTCTAGCTGAGTACTCAACTCCCGTAACTCGATCGGTGTCATCCGATATGGTGCCACTGAGATCTGCGCCATCCCCAGAACTAGTTTGATACTGAATTCTACCTCTCGAACAGAAGGAAGACCCGGGAGCTGGTCAGGGAACACATCTGGAGATTCTCGTACTATTGGGGAGTGCTCCAATGGGTTCTCACCTTTGATCTCGTTGGCCAACTATGCTAGGAGACTAAGGTACATCTCTCATCGGGACATCGGGTTTAGAATAGCCAGCTTAGCTCCCGCAAAGAAGAACTCCGAGCTGTTGGGTGGATGAAAGGTGATCTTCTTGAAGAAGCAGTACAGTGAAGCATGGTAAGCTGCCATCCAGTCCATCGCAAGAAAGACATCCGACCCTTCTAGGTCAAGGATGATCAAGTCAGCCACGAGTTCATTGCCTCCAATGGAAAACACACATCTCTTACATGCTCGGTCTATATCGATGCTAGCCCCAAGTGGTAAGATGACTGATAGGACATAGCCATGTGACATATGACATGGTCGGTCCATATCTCTTACATACTCAGTCCACATCGATGCTAGCCCCAAGTGGTGACCATGTGACACATAGTGCAACCGAGTTATCACAGAGTAACGAGGGTTGGCAGTCTCGGTAGATAGACTGGTAGAGACACTGCCTCAGTTGAGGTCATCTTCCTAGAGGGAGGACCAACTACCCACGGGCATGGGTAGGGGACCCGTGTGCACAGGATGGAACGTGAACTACTGCATGTGCATAATCCGAATAAAGTAGGTAGGGTCACAAGGTTGGATAGGCGGTAAAGCCCGAGTTGCCTAGTAGTCCACCCCTAGGTAATGACCTCGAAGAAGCAAGTTGGGCGGGAGTGCCCCATGGTGAAAGAACAAGCCCCCTTATGGCCATATGGGTATTTTCTGGTTGACCAGGTACACTAGGACCAGGTATTGTATGTTGGCAAAATCAGGTAAAAAACTGTCAGTTCACCCTAGGAGTAGGTTAGATCTAACTTGCATTGTTCATGATCATGATTATAGATGTAAATGATTATATATCCTGTCATCGTAACATGTAGTTTGACATTGTAATCATAAGTAGTAGTATCTTTTGCTTGCTACCATGTTAGTGTAAACTAAATAATATTATTTAAAACGGATGTTTAATGCTGCCCTCGTTTACCTCGAGATAGGCAGAATACAGTTGTAGTTTTCCCTAGTTAGTTTAAGGTTAGTTGTTCACTGAGTTTACCTTTGTAAACTCACCCCGTTGTTGTACACTCTTTTCAGCTACTGTAGACCCTTCTCAGGAGCCTCCTCAAGGAGCATAGCTGTCGAGAGAGGACTTTAGAAGTTTTAGTTAGTTATCTTCATTTAAAGTTGATCATGTAATAAGTGGTTAGACTTGTTTGATGGTGTTAGATGCTCTGAATAAATACCAATACCAATTTCCTTTTTATTTGGTAGGCTTTTCCACAAAGCCCAGTTGGCTTTCCCTTAAAGCCATCCCCCATCACATAGCAATTAGTTAATGATAATATAGTAATAAATTAAATGATAAAAATCACATCAAAACCCTTTTACTCATTTGACTTACCCTTTTAACCTGCCTCACACCCCATGTCTGGCTAGTTTCCATTGTAGCCGAATCCGGGGCGTAACAGTAATCCTCCCCCCTAGCATGAACTCCTCATATTTAGTTATGCCATCATTAGGTCAATGACCGATTAGTCGAGAGTTCCTATTTGGCCAGTATCAAAACCAATAATGAGATGGAGATCCACTATGACATCAATCGTCAAATTTATAAGTAAGGCACCATAAAAGTGTGAGTCCTTTCCTATGAGTCAGACATTAGGATACGCTCCAGGGAACTAGTGTGATAGCCAGATTTGCGGAGCATTGATGTTCGCAGGATATATAATGTAATCCTCGAGTGGAGAAATCCATTTGAGGTAGGGACTATGATATTCCGAGTTTGATTATGTTTCGCGAAAGGCTTGAGCATAGTGGGAGCATGGTTTGACCATGGTCTAGTATATAGGTTGTCGTAACCTTAGAATGCATTCATACTCATAAAATAACCCTCAATCTTAATAAGGGATATAAGAGAGAACTCTAAGAGATCCTCTGGCCTCCACATCTAACCATTAATTTCATATTCGGGTAGGAAGGCGTAACTCAACATCCCCCTCGGGTGAGAGTTATGTTGATCCATACCGGATGACTTAGCGGTCTCTTTCTGGATATGGTGATTGTGGGTCCAGGAGAGGACTTTTCTTACCCTCGTGGAGGCCGTATGAACTCCCATGCCATAATTGCTTAGACTTGTGGTTAAGCATCTGAACTGCACATAAGGCTTTTGGTGCTTCGCATGGGGATCATGTGGCATTGGCTAAAAAATAGCCCTGGTTCATCAAATCCCTAATTGTCATATTTGGATTCGGTCAAGGAAAGACCAATGTGAGTAGATGACGCTGCACACTGCCCCCTAGGACAAGTGTGTCCGATTCCGAGATCTTGCCTACATGGTTAATTAAAACATGAAGATATCCTCGCTTTAGGGTAACACTGACACTTGGATATAATTAGCTTGTTTTAAAAATCTATAAAATAAGTTTTTATGCATTCTTACTATTTTATCCTTTGTTTTTCAAATGACCAAGTTAGACCCCTGGTTCACTATCCTGAATGACCACAAACTTACCAGTTCCAACTATGATGACTAGAAGCACAACATTTATTTTGTCTTAAGGATTGGTAAAAATATGGCAGCCCTTAATGACCCTGAGCCAGACTTACCGGGATCCAATGCTACAGAGACACAGATTAAGATGTTCACTAACTGGAAAGAATTAAATAAAATGTATAAGTGCCATATAATAGTATCCTTGCATATAATTCTGCAGAAGTAGGTTGAGGATATGCCCGTCGCTTCTGATATGATGTTGTACTTGAAGAAGATGTTTGAGGGTCACAATCATGTTACGCGATACCTCACCATCAAGAAACTCGTCGGCACTAAGATGTCCGAGGGGACGCTGGTTCGAGAACATATGATAAAAATGTTTGGATTCCAGAATGAACTAGCATCTATAGATATTGTGCTAGATAGAGAGGTGATGATAGACATCTTTCTCTCATCTCTGTCTGGAGCCTTTGAAGGCTTTGTACCAACTTTAATTTGAACAAGTTGGGGATGATAAATATAAAGTTTTCGAGAGCTCTCCAGGCAGCTGAGGATAGCTTCAAGCAGAAGGGCGAAGCACTGCACGTGCAATGCAGATCCTTCAAGAGGCCAGGTAAAACTCCGAGCAAGAAACACAAGAAGAAACCTAAGTCAGTAATTGTGCAAAACTCTACGGAGACCTCTAGATCTGGTGAATCAAAGAAGCCAGGCACCAAGTGCCTCCGGTGTAGCAAGGAGGGACATTGGAAGAAGGACTACAAAAACCTCAAAAAGTCGAGGAAGGTAATTTATAACTCTTCGTTGTTGAATCATTTCATTCAAGTAACAGTTCTTTTGCCAGTTGGATTATGGACTCTAAATCCACTAACCATGCATGTAACTCTTTTCAGGGGTTTCGAAAAAGTAGAAGGTTGCTTGATGGGAAGATGACCCTGAGTAACACATCAACCATGTACTAGTGCGACACACACACGGAGCTTATTAGGGTTGGAATTATTACTTCCTCTAACTGTATTTAATGAAATGAGGAGATAGATCAAGAACCGCACATAATATAGATAATATAGAACCTGTAGAAGGGGTTTCCCAATGCGCCGATCAGATGACGACACGTGTACAACTAGGCTACCAAGCTTGGCCTGACTTGAAGAGACGAAGAACCAGATTGGTCAAATCGAGTCCGACTCGGTCCAATCTGATCCACGGGTTGTACCCCCATGTAGGTATAGGCCCTTAAGAGAGATCGAGCTAACCCGAGCCTCAGGGCGAGGACAAGGTCGGGAAAAGAGTCGGGCAGGCAGTGGATCTGACTCGACAACCCAAACCCTCAAGAGACCTGACCTGGTCGGTGGTGGAGTGCCGCCCCTGGATGAGGAAAGATCAAGAGGTTCCTATAACGGCTATAAAGTTTCTGTAGCTGCCAGAAGATTCACCAGGCTGGAGGACCTTGGCAGTATCTCGCCTGTTATGATCGTGGGTTGTCCATGATCAACACCAATCCCACGATCAACGGGAGTATAAAAGGAAATATATAAAGGGCATCCGATTGGAAGGGACCCGCCATAATCGTCCTGAGATTCTTAGAGGTTATTCCGTGAGTGTTTCGCATACGTATGAGAAGATTTATAAAAGAACCCCACCTTTTTATGTACAGGTAAGCAATCTCTCACTCCCGAACCCACGACCACGCTTGTATTTGCTTCCTTCCCTGACTTGAGTGTCAGAGGGGCCTTGGCTCGGAGGTGAGCCTCGGTCTTCTTGCAAATACCACAGGAAGGAGGTGGAGGAGAGCTGCTCTATCTAACGATCGAGTATGACTAACGGGAAACCTCACCCCACATTCTCTGGCATCGTCTGTGGGGTCCACCCATTTGACGTAGATCTGAGATCTTTGATCTAGCAAGTCAGAAGTAATGGTGAAGATACGCCAAAGCAAGAAGAAGGCTCTGGCCCCAGTATCTTCCACCAACGTGCCCTCAAGCGACTAAACATGTTCGAACGCGGGAGAAAGAAGGTCTCATGACTTCCTCCCTCCGCGGCGACTGCTGGAGGTTCTCTTGGCTAACCAAGAGAATTCAAGAAAATGAACACTCTAGCGGAAGGAAACCAAGCTAATCGGCGGGTGAGCCAGCGGACTCACTACGATGAGGCTCAAGGACGGTCTGTGACTCCGACCAAGAGCCGATCTCAGGAGAGGTCGTCTTGATGCCATCACTCGCCAAGCTCCCGATATGATCGAGGACATGTTGTAGGACTTGGCAGGGCGAACAAGTGCTACCACTCGCCAAGCGCCTGAACCTGAAGAGAGAGTAAGGGAGCTTAGTGATTCCTATCTCAACGTCTGGGACTGCCTCGGCCCTGAGCTCGCCCTCGCGGTTGGGCGATGGCTTGCGTGGGCCCCAGAAGGTCACATCAGCAAGGCCCCCGCTAGAGGGTCGTCATCTAACAGAGACCCTCAACATCCCGCATGCCAAGGAGAAGGTGCAGCAAGGTCGGCATATCACCCGGCGATCCAAGCAGATGTCCCCCGACCTCTGACACCTACGACGCTCCCGGTGGAGCAAACCAGCCAGAGCCAGGAGGATCTAGTAAACTTGGTTATCCAGCAACTTGGGCATCGGGTCGACCTGATGGCGCAGAATGCCATTAAGGGGGCAGTGGAGAGCCCCTCACAGTGAGGGTGCTGGCTACCTACTACCCCAATAATTGGCGATCACCTCGATTCGAGAGGTTCGGTCGGTCAAGCAACCCATGTATTCATCTTCTGGAGTACAAAAATCAGATGAACCCACACGACTCGCTGGATGAGTTGTGCAGGATGTTCTAGCGGAGCCTAAAAGGGCCCGCGCTGGAAAATATGGTATTCCTGGCTATCCGTTGGTAGCATCGATAACTTTACTGACTTGGTTCGCCAGTTCCTGGACTAGTACGGGTGCAATCGAAGGCAGCTGAAGGGGATCGACTCCTTTTTCAACCTTCGGATGACTCTCCTTGAGTCCCTAAAGGATTTCACCATCCGTTTCAAGACGGAGGTCCTGGCCATCGACGATTTGATGGACCAGGGCGCAACGGTGGCAATGGCATTCTGGAGTGGGTTGAGGCCTAGCCATGTCTTCCGAAATTCCTTGGTCAAGAAGCCAGCCCTGAGTACCACGGAGCTATACCACAGAGCGGAGCACTACGTCCGGATGGAGGAGGATACTCAAACCGTTAAACCTGTCTCGCTTCAACAACATGAGATCAAGATGGCGACTGATCGACCATCCTGAGTCGCCGAACAAAGACGCCAAGTGGAAATACCTGGAATGCCCAGGACCGACAGAGGGGAGGAACATGAGGCCCCGAAGGAAGCTGGCCGAGCAGGGAGGCTTAAGAAGTGGGCGACTGAGCTGCTTCAGTACAGCATCAGGTACAAACCTCGCGTGGTATACAAGGGCCAAGTATCGACAGATTTCCTCAGTGACTTCCCAGTGGAGGAAGATGCTTGGGCCTTGACATGTGAAGAAGACCCTTGGCGAGCAGAAGAAGTCGATCTGGGGCTGAGCGAATGGGCCTCGTCTACCGAATGGAGATCTTCATTGACGGTTCCGCCAACAGTCTGGGCGTGGGGATCAGAGTGGTAATACTCAGAGAATGTCGCCATTTGAAAGTCGACACGCCGAGACTTCCCGGCGACCAACAATGAAGCGAAATATGAAACCTTGATCATGGGGATCGAGGCAGCTAAAGACCATGGGAGTCAATGAGCTGTCTCTCTTCAGCGACTCTCAGATCGTGGTGAATCAGGTGAACGATGTCTACGGCACCCATGAGCCTTGCATGACAGTGTACCTCTCGCTGACGACGAAGAAGCTGAGCAAGTTCGAGAAAGTGATATTGTACGAAAAAACCTATGCCCTCGATTTTATTAGAGCTAGGTCGAGTCGTCACCCACCGTGTGGTAAATCCACCACTCTAAGTAAAAGGGTCGGCCTCGCTGAGAGGGTCCCGACGAGCCTCTTCTTAGAGTCAGAGGTTGAGTCATTACTCATAAATCCTAAGTGTGTAAGAATTGAAGCCCAATCGTGTTCGTCGGCACTCGGGATCCTTCTTTCGAAGCTTTAGATCAAGTTGCCCTTGGGTGGCAGGCTTATTGTAAGCCCAAAGCCTTAGCTCAGTAGCCGATGAATTGGTCAAGGCATGGTGATTCTGAACCATAGTTCCTCACCGGTGATACGACCTGATGAACGATGAAAAGCCTGAATCCTTAGCTCGGCAGCCGATGAATTGGTTAAGGCATGGTAAGTCTGAACCTTAGTTCCTCACCGGCGATACGACCTGATAAGCCCAAAGCCTTAGCTCGGCAACCGATGAATTGGTCAAGGCGTGGTGAGTCTGAACCTTAGTTCCTCACCGGCGATACGACCTGATGAACGATGATAAGCTCGAAGCCTTAGCTCGATAGCTGATGAATTGGTCAAGGCTTGGTGAGTCTGAACCTTAGTTCCCCACCGGTGATACGACCTGATAAGCCTGAAGCCTTAGCTCAGCAACCGATGAATTGGTCAAGGTGTGGTGACTCTGAACCTTAGTTCCTCACCAGCGATATGATCTGATGAATGATGATAAGCCCGAAGCCTTAGCTCGGTAGCCGACGAATTGGTCAAGGCATGGTGAGTCTGAACCTTAGTTCCTCACCGGTGATACGACCTGATAAGCCCAAAGCTTTAGCTCGGCAACCGATGAAGTGGTCAAGGCGTGGTGAGTCTAAACCTTAGTTCCTCACCGGCGATACAACCTAATGAACGATGTTAAGCCCGAAGCCTTAGCTCAACATCTGATGAAGCGGTCAAGGCATGGTGAGTCTGAACCTTAGTTCCTCACCGGTGATTAGACCTGGTGAATGATGATTAGCCCGAAGCCTTAGCTCAGCAGCCGACGAATTGATCAAGTCATGGCGAGTCTGAACGATGGTTCCTCACCAGTGCTAAGATCCGATGAATGATGGAAAACCCAGAGCCTTAGCTCAACAGCTGATGAAGAAGCCAAGACACGACGAGTCTAAACAGTAGTCCCTCACTGAGGCGCGACTCTGCAACATGACAGAATATCCCCTGTGATTGTCGTCCCAGGTTGATACCAAGAAGGTCTAGATGAGACGGCGAGATAGGATGTGCGAGGTGAACAAACAAAAACCTTTAATTGAAGATACAATATAAGGTACATCGCATTCGATTAGATTACAATTCTGGGCTCATGGCCTATATTACAATCCTAAAGAACTGCAAAACACCAATCAACTCCGTATGAAGATCTACCTCCTGAAGCTCGAGGACAAACAAAGGGCCGGCCGGTTCTTCTTTATTAGGGGAGGATCCTGGTACCATGCCGATGCCTTCCTCCGACGGTTGTCAAAGTCCTCACCTCCTCCGCATTTGACGGGTTCTAAGAGGAAGTAGGGGATCCCCATCGCTGAAGGATCTCAGTGCTTTCTTCATGCTGGGTGAAGAGGATCACGGAGCTCGTCTTGCCTCAACGGGAAAGTAGCTCCCTCGGACAGCCCCTACGCCCCCCCCCCCTAAGCTATTCAAGGCATCTCAGCTCCAACTCAACTGGTTCAGCACAAAGGAGATGAGAGGAAAAGGATTAAGGCTGAAGGCCCCTCTTCCTACAGCTCTCGCAACCCTCTGTCGGATGGTGGAGACCGAAGGTAGAAGAGCCCCATGAGATCAGCCAAGGGTTGCTTACGTGCTCTCCTCTGACGAACAAGGGGAAGACAAGGATCGACCAAGCCAGGGGAGAACGGGAGATTCGCCAAAGGCAAAGCCATGGAAGGGTGATTTGAGGTGAGAGTGACTCCCACCCATCGCCCATTTATAGCCAGTCACACGGGAGAAGACGACAAGGCTCGAAAGTCAAATTGACGCATTGGGACAGAATGCTTTCTCGAGAAGAGCAAGCGACGAGACATAAAGAAATATGGTTCATGAAGCAACTTTGAAGTCAAAGATGATGTTGCCGCACGGTACACGATACAGGCTGGAAGACTAGAGGGCCTGATACCTCAGTATCCCCCTCAGGTCGTGAGAATGAAGACTAGAGGGCCTGATGCCTTAGCATCCCCCTCAGGTTGTGAAGAATGAAAACTAAAGGGTCTGATACCTCAGCATGCCCTCAGGTCATGAAGAATGAATATTACAGGGCCTGATGCCTCAATATCCCCCTCAGGTCATGAAGAATGAAGACTAGAGGGCCTTATACCTTTGCATCATTCTCAGGTCATGAATAATGAAGACTAAAGGGCCTGATGCCTTAGCAACCCCCTCAAGTCATGAAGAATGAAAACTAAAGGGTCTGATGCCTCAACATCCCCCTCAGGTCATGCAGAATGAAAACTAAAGGGCCTGATGCCTCAGCATCCCCCTCAAGTCATAAGGAACAAAGACTAGAGAGCATACTGCCTCAGCATCCCCCTCGGGTCATGAAGAACGAAGACTAGAAGGGTTGATGCCTCAGCATCCTCCTCAGGTAGTGAAGAACGAAGACTACAGGGCCTGATGCCTCAGCATCCCCCTTAGGTCTTGAAGAATAAAGACTAGAGGGCTTGATACCTCAACATCCCCCTCAGGTCGTGAAGTATGAAGATTAGAGGGCCTGATGCCTCAGCACTCCCCTCAGGTTGTGAAAAATGGAGACTAAAGGGACTGATGCCTCAGCATCCCCTTCAAGTCGTGAAAGATGAAGATTGAAGGGCTTGATGCCTTAACATCCCCCACAAGCCGTGAAAGAAGAAAGCCGAGGGATCTGATGCCTCCCCGCAGGCTGAATGAGAAGAAAGCCGAGGGGTCTGATGCCGTAGCATCCCCCGCGGACCGAATAAGAAGAAAGCCAAGGGGTCTGATGCTTTAGCATCTCCCGCAGGTCGTTGAGATGAAAGCCGAGGGGTCTGATGCCTTAGCATCCCCCACAGGCCGAATGACAAGAAAGTCGAGGGGTCTGATGCCTTAGCATCCCTCACAGGCCGAATGAGAAGAAAGTCAAAGGGTCTGATACCTTAGCATCCCCTGCAAGCCAAATAAGAAGAAAGCTGAGGGTTCTGATGCCTTAGCATCCCCCGCAGGCCGTACGAGAAGAAAGCCGAAGGGTCTGATGCCTTAGCATCCCCCGCAGGCCGAATAAGAAGAAAGCCTAGGGGTCTGATGCCTTAGCATCCCCCACAGGCCGTGCGAGAAGAAAGTCGAGGGGTCTAATGCCTTAGCATCCCCCGTAGGTCGTGTGAGAAGAAAGCCGAGGGGTTGATGCCTTAGTATCCTCCGCAAGTCGAATGAGAAGAAAAGACAAGGGGTCGGATGCCTTAGCATCCCCCACAGGCCGTACGAGAAGAAAGCCGAGGGGTCTAATGCCTTAGCATCTCCCGCAGGCCGTGCAATAAGAAAGTCGAGGGGTCCGATGCCTTAGCATCCCCTGCAGGACGTGCGAGAAGAAAGCTGAGTGGTCTGATTCCTTAGCATCCCCCGCAGGACGAATGAGAAGAAAGCTGAGGGGTCTGATGCCTTAGCATCCCCCATAGACCAAACAAGAATAAAGCCGAGGGGTCTGATGTCTTAGCATCCCCCGTAGACCGTGCAAGAAGAAAGCCGAGGGGTTCGATGCCTTAGCATCCCCTGCAAGCTGTTCAAGATGAAAGACGAGGGGTCTGATGCCTTAGCATCCCCCGCAGGCCGTGCAAGAAGAAGCTGAGGGGTCTGATGCCTTAGCATCCCTCGCAGGCCGTGCGAGAAGAAAGCCGAGGGTTCTGATGCCTTAGCATCCCTCGTAGGCCGTTCAAGATGAAAGCCAAGGGGTCTGATGCCCTAGCATCCCCCGCAGGTCGTTCGAGACGAAAGCCAAGGGGTTTGATGCCTTAGCATCCCTTGCAGTCTGTGTGAGAAGAAAACCGAGAGGTCTGATGCCTTAGCATCCCCCGCAGGTTGTTCAAGATGAAAGCCGAGGGGTCTAATGCCTTAGCATCCCCCACAAGTCGTTTGAGATGAAAGATGAGGGGTCCGATGCCTCAACATCCCCCTACAAACCATTCGATGGGATTACGGCCCCCACTACAATAGTTCGAGAAAGGTGGTGATGATTGCCCATCATATCCATGAGCTATTGCCCCGGATTAAGGGCACGCGGTGAAACCCTGATGAACGAAACTTTCAGCCCATGGTCTCTAGACACAAGGACTGAAAGGGGGCCTTTGTAGAATGGGTTTCCCAACGCGCCGACTAAATGATGACATATGTATAATGGGGCCACCAGGCTTGGCCTGATTTGAAGAGCCAAAGAACCGGACCGGTCAGACCGGGTCCAACTCGGTCCAATCCGATCCATGGGCTGTACCCCCACACAGGTACATGCCCTGGAGAGAGATCGAGCTAGCTCGAGCCTCAGGGCGGCTCAAACCCTCAAGAGACCCGACCTGGTCAACGACGGAGTGCCGCCCCTGGGCGAGGAAAGATCAAGAGGTGCCTGTAACGGTCGAAAAGTTCCTGTAGCTGCCAGAAGATTTGCCAAGCTAGAGAGCCTTGGCAGTATCTCGCCTGTTATGATTGTGGGTTACCTACGATCATCGCCAGGCCCACGATCAACGAGAGCATAGAAGGAAAGAAATAAAGGGTGCCCGATAGGAAGGGACCCGCCATAACCATCCCGAGATTCTCGAAGGATATTCCGCAAGCGTTTAGCATACGTATAAGAAGACTTATAAAAGAACCCCACCCCTTTATGGGTAGGTAAACAATCTCTCGCTCTCGACCCCATGACCACGCTTGTATTTGCTCCCTTCCCTGACTTGAGCGTCGGAGGGGCCTTGGCTCGAAGGTGAGCCTTGGTCTTTTTACAGGTACCACGGGAAGAAGGTGGAGGCGAGTTGCTCCATCTGACGATCGGGTGTGATCGACAGGAAATCTCCCCCCACAGAACCTTCAGGGACCAAGGTTCATAGCTTCCAACTTGAACTCGATTGACACACTACCTAAGTGTACCATTGACCATCTGAGTCTAAGTTAACATGCGTAGCCACCTAGAGTGTGACGCAGGCTGCACTCTAATCCCCCTGGACATACCATGTTCCCCCGTATACCCCTGCTGTCTGCTCAGTAGTGGTAAACCCGCTATCCCTCCACTTAGTGTCATGGCGTGACTCAAGCGGTGGAGAATACCGTCAGACTTGAGTACTCATATGACTTCGTTCCTTCCAGGTTGATTGTTTACATTGTACCTCTGATTAACCTGCCAAATAATTGGATCCGGTCAATAGTCCAACTGATGACCACCATGCCCGGATTTATTACAACGTAACTCATGCCAAGGAACGCACCTCCCGTTAGGGGTGTGGATAGCCTGCAGGAGTGACATACTGATGCAACGCCAGTCAAGTAAACCAGCACAACGTGGTTTTTGGGTCACGTAACTGAACCCTCACACATTGGTGCACTAAGGCACCATACAACTAGTTAGCCCACCAGTCATGGCTCCTCAAGGTTTAAAACCGTTTTACCCTAAGTAGAAAACATGGCTTAGTGTAACGATGTCTACTCACTGATCTTTGCACTGTGTTGGTTCTATTCGGCCACAGACATTGTACCTGGTGATGACCATGGTGAAGACACACATGTTATGTCATCCCAATAGCTTATCCTGATAGTGCGACCAACCCTAATAGAGCTACGAACGGCTTTAGATTACATGGGACCTGTCCATTGAGTCTCCCACTCAAGTGGATTACCATATAGCCATGACTCTCTATTCTATAATTAGATCACGTATTAAGGTACGTACCAAGATGCAATCTTAAGCTATCAACCATATACAGCTAAACTACAACCTTGTACGAGCTGTAAACCTCATCAATTCCAATATGAGGATCCTCTCCGCATCACTGGAGACCCAACCCTTCTTCTTGCCAACGAACTTGGTCAGGATCTTTGCCTTCCTAGGCCATTCAATCATCTCTAGAACTTGAGCACCTCCAACCGCTCTCCCAGACCACTCTTCGTCTTCGTAGTCGAAGTAGAGGTTCTTGTTGTCCTCGTAACAGACCGGCAGACGATGCCCTCCTACGACAAATCTATTCAAGTTCCACCGGCTGCTAGCGGCCGATCGATTGATCGGTCATCAAATTCGATCCCCGCAATGATCGGCCTTTCCTAGGATCGATCGCCCGGAGCCCTTCTACATCCGATCTCTTCAAGTTCTACAAGCTACCAGCGACCGATCGATCCCGATCGATCGATTGGTAGTCAGATCTGATCCCTGCAATGATCAACCAAAATTTGCCTTGGATCGGTTGCTAGGAGCCCTCCTGCGATCGATCCCTTCAAGTCCTACCCCGCTGCCAGTGAGTGACCGACCGATCAATTATCAATTCTGATCCCCGCAATGATCGACCACAAATTCCCTTGGATCGGTCGCTAGGAATCCTCCTGCACCGGCTACCAGTGACCGATCGATCAATCGATCGCCAAGAACTGATCGATCGGCTACCACCGACCGATCGATCGACTGTTAGTGACCGATCAATCGACTGCCAACAACCGATTGATTGATTGGTTGTCGACAACCGATCGATCAGCCCGACTCTTCGGTCGCCCCTTGGAAGTGGGTCGGCATACGACTTCCCCGGTCTGACCTTGGTAGGGGGTCAACAGACAGCTTCTATGGTCGGCCCTTGGCAGGGGTCGATAGACTTCTTTGACTCGTTTCATCATGCAGGCTCAACTTCAACAAACAACCCACAAGAGACAGCCTCAACTTTACTCCAAGTGTCCCAGTCAACTAGGTTATCACCTGGCTAACTCGGAAGGGGTAAATGTGGGTGCAAAATATGGCTAAGACACAAAGGTAGGACTCAAGCCCGACCTGGGGCCTACGACAACAGTGGGACCCTCTAGCCCTACCTGGGGCCCACGACAACGTAACGGTGCTACCCTCCAGCTTTGTCTGGGGTCCACGACGACAGTGGGCCCCCAGCCCTACCTGCGGCCCACGACGACACCTACGAGACCCACCAGCCCTACTTGGGGTCCATGATGACCCCCTACGGGACCCACCAGTCCTACATGGGGCCCACGAAGATGGCGCAGGACCTGGTCACTCGTCTACGGGAAACCACCTCGGGACCCGGTCACACCTAAAAGCTCTATAAATAGGAGGGCGGCACATAATCTAGAGGGAGATTTCTTTATTCTAAATCGGAACTAAGAGATCCGAGCTTTGATTCTAGAAATACTCTATTCCCTTTTTTCTCTTTCTTTCTCTGATTGCTTATTCAAGTGACACTCGGCCTACCGAGGGATTCCTCAACGTTTCAAAGATAGTGGATTCAAGGTTGCGTCTTACCGCAAGGAGAAGTAGGTTTCGGCCGAACTTCGTCACCTCATCATTGTGTCTACTCTGTACAGTGCACGCATTACACCTCAGCACACTACAGTAGAAGCACACTACGGATAGCTGTGATCGGGTATTTGTAAAACTTTCTGGTTGAACGGTAAGCGTGTCACTGAATCCCAAATCAACCTCAAAACCAGTTCGACTTGGCGAACCCGGATCTGGAACCAATCCTCAGTTTGGCGAGTCTGAGTTGCACCTACATATTTATTTATTATTTTTAGTGAATAAAAAATTTAGAGAGAGAGAGAGAGAGAGAGAGAGAGAGAGATGAGGGGGGGGGGGGGGGGGGGGGAATAGGTGTGCGCTGCTGCATGTGCTTTGTCGCCTAAATGTGATTGATAAATCCGGTCAGACCGCGAGGGTCTGCACCCCCTTCCCCTCCCCGCACTCCACCGGCTAATATAGCCGACCTCAACGAACCCAAGAAAATACCGACAACGAGAAGAAGAGCGATAAAGCGTCGGAGAAGTGGGACTTTCTTCCCCCCCAACCTCCAGACCGAGCCGTCACAGACAGCAAAGAAGGCAACATGCCAGCTCAGAAGCGCCCGCCTCCACCTCCGTCGGACCACTGCCCGGACTCCGACGACTCTCCTCCTCATCCGCCGCCGCGGCCCCCGCCCGACCAGCAGCAGCAGCAGCAGCAAGTGGAAGGAGAACAGCAACCGCCTGCAAATCAGCCGCAGGAGCAGGACGGTAACATCCCCTCCCTCCTTCCCTCCTCATCTCACCATCTCCACCACCTCTTCCCATCTCACGCCGTCTCCCCCGTTGTCGGCCTCCCTCCAGATACCGACGGCGAAGGTGGCAGCCCGTCGTCCCCCAGCACGGCCGACAAGGACGAGTACGTCCCCTTCTCCTCCTCCTCCTCCTCCTCCTCCTCCCGTTTCATTTATGCTTTGGGGTTCTTTATCGTTATCATGATCGGAACTGGAGCTGGCTTCGTAGCCTCATGCATCTCATAGTTGTCTGTGATATGTTTGTTTAGTGGATCCACCCCGCCCACACCGTGCCCCATCACTACCTTCTCTATCCTGCCTCCTTTCCTTTGAAATGCGGTTGCTGTGTCCAACAACTACGCCAAGATTCTTTGGCACTACTGACGGGTCGCCCCTCAGATGTCGTACGCGAAGAGTTCCGTGTCTTCATATACCCGTTGCTCATGACTGGTTTTGAGGGGGCAGGGGGTTCGCGACTATATAAAAGCCGTGGTTCAATCTAGAGCTTGTTGCATTCACAGAGGGACGCTGGAGTGAGGGAAATTCCTGCAATGGAGCTCTGGGAAATTGTGTATATGCCCGCCGATCAATTGGATGTTCTGATGCCATCTTGAAGGAAGCAGCTGATAAATGTGGTACATTTGTCGTGACAATCTGCTACCCGAGTTGTCCCACGTGCTCCACAGTCTTGCTACCACTTGCTCACCTTGTTCTTGACATTCCAACACCCTTTCTCTTGATCGAGCATTGTTTATTGTGGCCGTACTCCAACTATCACTCCCTTGGTCTGATTCAAAGTTATGTTGCTCATTGTTCTATCTTTCTTTGGAACACTTCAAGATTGGCTTTATGCGCCCCACATCGCAACGGTTTCCTTTCCAAGGTCAATTTTGCTAGAGCAGAAACCGTTTTTACATCACTTGTCGTCGCTTCCATTAACGTATTCTATAGTATCCTCGTTCTAAATCTGAGATGCATTTGATGTACTCTTTCTTAGCACAACCCTTCTCAGTATCTCCAACCTTAAAATTCATATTTCTCTATGCTTCGAAGAAACAACCATTAAATTATATAGAAATGATACAACAAGGCATCCCGTACGTAAGGTGACGGGCCCTGATTCATCAAAGCCATTCGATGGCATGCAACACGACAAGTGAATGACACTCAACCCAAACCAAGGATGTAGATGAATCAGTCCCACCACCTTACGGTACATGACACCTTATGGTATCACTTCTCTAAATTATACTGTAGAAGTGCAACAAGCAGTTTTAATCATTTGACTCAGAAAGGTGGGGCTAGTACAATATATGTCATCAGTGTCGGTTTCTACTTACTGAAATTTGTTCCCAAACTTTGAACACAATTGCATTGGTTCTGTTGTGATGTTTTATTTCTGTAATGAGCCAAACATGTTCCTGAATTTGTGGATGTTTATTTTAGGGCTGGCAACTATCTCCTCTTTTATAGATCCACTAGCTACACAACATCAATGGTTGAATATGAAAAAAAAAACTAGAGCGAGGACATGTCAATGTGGTTTATGAGTGACATTAGAAAAAACATATCCAAAGAAGATATGATGTAGAAGTCCATAGATATCATGTAATAGGAGTGAAAGTGGATTGGATATGGATCAAATATGGGCAGTATCCATACCCACTTCTGATTCCTAGAAACGAGTACAGATGAGGACATGGATAATAGTCCGATACTAAATTCTCTATAAAAAATTGTTCAAATTTCTTAAAGAATGCAAATATGATCCTATTCTGTGAGATCCATATTTTTTTAATACTGAGTATTTCCGTTTCCGTATGCACATTATAGGGCAAATGCGGATTTTATAGTGGCTCTCATACCAACACAATTATCCATCATAAATGAAAAACGACTGAACTATAACCAAACACTCTCTCGCTGGAAGTATCAACTTGGCACATGGTAGTAGCGGGATAGTTCATTGTAGAAGTTTTCCTAGGCAATTAGGTTTTTAGTTGACTCTATTAAGGAAGAGGATTGATGGAGATCAGATTTGGTGCATGTACCGTTGGCCCATTGCATGCACAACAGTCACTACCTCTGTTACCAAAAGCTCCTATTTTTTGAATAAGTCTTGATTAAACACGACTTATTCAGTAACGTTCACTATGCGATTCTTTCCCGATTTTTGTAAAAGTCGCGATCTTATGAAAAAGTCACGATTTTCACGTTTTAATCCTGATTAATTACGTTTTAATCCCGTCATGTATTGCTCAAAAGACCTATTGTATATAAATATGTTCTAAAATTCCACCGTTTGTTTCCCGACTCTTTTCCGACCTTTCCGACTTCTTTTCGATTTTTCTGACTTCTCCCCTAGCCGATTTTTTCCCGACTTCCGACTTGGTAACTATGGCTACAAGCAATCACTGTCATGATGCCATCGTCCCCTTCTTTCCCCTTGATGCCACTGTGACTGTAATAAAAAATATCATATGCTATACATATTAGAACAAGAAAAGAAAAAGATCAAAAAAGTAAAGGAAGAAGAAAGAAGAGGAATAAGGAGGAGAGCCTACTTGCATCACTGCCTTGAGCTGCCATCACCATCTCCGCATGCCTCGCCATGTCTTGCCGCTATATCCTCGCTAACTGAGCCTTGTCACCATCTCTGCATGCCTCACCATGGCTTGTCGCAATCTCCTCGCTGACTGAGACTTGTCACCATTTCCCCATGCCTTGCCATGGCTTGCCATAATCTCCTCGCCGATCGAGTCTTGTCTCCTTGCCCTTCCGTACCTTTCCTCTCCTCTGAGTTTCTTTTGAAACCAAGCCCCAAGAAAACGTTTCCACTCTCATCCTATCAGACCTATAGAAACCACGATCTGTGTCTATTACCCCCTTTGAAATTCGGTTTAAATCCATCAAGTAAAACAAAAGGACCATAACCATTTTACCCATTTGATCCAACCTTATACACATACTTTGTAAAAATCCATCAGTTTTTGCAATCCGATCCAATAATCTAAAACCAAACCCATTACCCACATGCCTATAAAAAACCCATCAACTTTTGGTGCTCATATATTGAGATCCAACTGTTCAATCGACCTGATCTCGAACTAGATTTGCAGCTCTTGATAAGGCCTATCAATCTAAACCTCTTCACCTCCATCCAATCATCCAGCAAAAGCAGAATTATAGTTTTGCCCCTAGGTGCCATTACCATGCTTCGCTCTAGTCACCAACAAGGTTCAAACACAGTATCGGTCGGCCCCGAACTGGTATGTACCGACCTATACGAATCGATACTGGTTGAGGAAAAAAACCCAAAAAAAAATTTTAAACCTGTCGGTACCGGCCTGAACCTGTCGATACTGACCAATACCAGCCAGTACGGGCCAGCAGGATCGGGTGCCGTACCGGTCTTGAACTGGGCAAAACCGGTACGTACCGGTATCGGCCAAGATTTAAAAGTCTAGTCACCAATCCTTTTATTCACTCCATGCATCTAGTAACTCAAAATTATTCCATGTACTTTCTTTTTTCGTACATGATATCGAAGGAAATTTGTTGTTTGTTCCTTCATTAAGGAGCGAGCCGCTTATCTAGGCCTACCTACTAAAGATTTTACCAATTGGGATTTACTTGTGGATTATTCTTTATCACCGGAAGACAAGGAGTCTGAGACTCACAAACACAATATTCTCGACGACATTTAGGATGAGTTGAGTAGGTGACAACAATAGACAATGGAGCATGACCGATGCCGACAAGAGGAGTTGACCAAGAATCAAGATGATATAGCTCAGAGGTTCAACCAGCTCCCCGCCAGGTAGCCTTAGGTGTAGGCTCCCCTTCGGTCGGCCCACACTTTCGACCTCCCCGAGTTGGCTCTGCCACCGACTATGGCTCCATTGTTAATGTACTCATTTTTCCAAGCACCATCGGTGAGGCCGCCTCCACCAACATTCATGGGACTCACATCTCAATGAGCTTCCACTTCCTACAGAGTCTCCAGTGTCCACCTTTGCCAAGGCTAATGATGGACCTATCACCATCTCTGATGGACCTCTTGCCTCCGCCCTCAGTATCGCACTCACTGCCAAAGTCCCAGACGATTCGCTACTAGGTGTCGACTCTAGATAGCTAGTTCCGACAATTGACTTTCTCGGACTAGACCTTCCACGTCCAGCTCAGGAACTCCAGTTTTACGTAGGTATGCCCTCTCCAAGCTTGCACTTCTTCCAGCCCAGGTGATCGTCATTAATTGCTTGTGCTAGCAATTCTTTGAAACCCATCCTAGGAGACTCCAACCGACTGTTTGTATGGGAGACACGATGTGACTACATTACAACGCAACATCATGTACTAGGTCTCCACCATCAGGTACATATACTGGGACCCACCGATGGAGGTGACCTTTACGCTACGATGTCCTCAATTGTCTTTGCAGCCAAAGTGAATTATGGCAATCAAATCAGGTGTGCATATTTTTTGAGGCTAAAGCAGCCCTACACAAATTTCATGGCACAATTAGGATTAAACTAGATGATTTTCAGAATACATAAAATTTAGAAATATTTATTAAATAGTTTTAAAAGTTATTTACTAAATAATTTTTGGAATATTAATTATGGTATCTTTAATCTATTTTGTTTGTAAGATTTGATTAAATTCAATTCTTTTCAATAAGGATCATTATCTTTTTATTAGGTAAGATTTTATTAGATTCAAATATTTTTCAATAATGTAAGTCTCATCTTTAAATTATGGTTGATTATGAGTCATTATCTTTTGTTTGCTATTTAAAGACCTTTATGCCATTGTAAGCAGTGAATGAATGATAAATTAAAGCTTTTCGCTTTGAAACATTTCGTTTGGGAGGACTTGTGAGGGAGAGAGACCCTAGTCTTCGGCTATAATCTCCGTAAATTGATGGGAGAGACCTCGGACGTTGGCCAAAATCTCCGTTAATCTTCTATCATCCCCATATCCTCAATCACAAGGCGACGATCGAGTAATCGTGTGAGATCCCCTTGATTCCCACATCAAGTATGCTTGTTGTTCTCAAAATCGGAACACAATATTTGGAATTAGGACTTTTATGAGGGCTTCTACCATTGAAAATTCAAATGAGGTAAAACAGATGTGTCTAGGGATCATACCTACTGCAGGAATTCATAATATAATATCTGGAAATTGAAAAAATTATGCAGGAAATACCCAGTTTAAAACAAATACGAATTCCAAGTGATGAGGACTCCAACCCGATTCGAACTTTGGAGATTTGAGTCTACACCCATCGGAGGAGTAGGAGTGCACAGTCACTGAGCCTATGGATTGGAGAGGCCCTACAGTATGCACCCAGCTGCTATTGGGCATTAGTTGGGCCTTCTTTTATTGTTTGGGTTTTATTTATGCATTTTTGGTTAATAATTAGGCTTAAAAACTGTTTTGGTGTAAGCCCATACTAAAAGGGTTTTTTAACCTTTTCATATCCCTTGAGCCATTAGGGTTTTGAGGGAGGTTTATTTAAAGACATATTAGCCGTCATTGCTATCATTGCTGATTATGAGATAAAAATTCTGGTTTTTACTTGAGAGAAAAGTTCTCATGGAGAGATCTTGAGGAGAGGGTCCTCGGGCGAAAGCCAAGAATCCTCGTTACGTGATTATTTTCAATTGCTTATTTTTCCCATTGGTTACAATCATCTTAATTGTTTGGAAACTAATCAATAATATGGTTGTTCAGGCTATATCCAAAAACATCGAACTATGGTGCTCCATCGACGATTCTGTGGAGTAGGCTTTGGAGCTAGAGTGCGTTGGTGCAATAGGAACACGTGTTTAGTATGTTGTTTTAGAGACGTTCTTTTGTGAAGAGTGATCTCCACTTGATTCTATCTTGCCTGTTAATAGTGGTACGTTCTTGTTGCTTTAAGTGGTAGATTGAAGATATAAAGGTTTAGGCAGCCATATGGGAGGAAGTGAATAAGTGATCAATCATCATCCGCTTCATATCCTCGGAACTGATTGTAGGACCCCTACCACCAAAATTGTGCAACATCCTTCATCTAAGGGAGGATTATTGAACCTTGTGTAACTCTGTAAATTGCTACCAACAAAAAAAAATGTTTCAAAGAATGGAGGCCTAGTCAAGAAGCTGCTCTATCTACATCTTATTTGTGTGTGATCAGGAAGATCGATCTTGACTTCTTGGAATCTTGCATCTATTAAAGGAGGTTGTGGTGCAATAGTTTGATGTACCTATCGACATGACTCTTCATGATCGGATATGGGGGTTTTTGAATTGATTGCTAAACTTTCTTAATGTAGTGTATGTAGAGGAGACAGAGGAAGAATTCTGTTATGTATGTTTGTTCCCACAATTTTCATCATGGGATGAGTGTTTGGAGAACAACTCCTCAATCATATTTTCTAACATATTGAATCTCTAGGTGTTTTCCATCATATACTCTTGGGTTTCTTTTTGCAAGTGTTGGAAGGTGTTCTTGCGACTCGGTATCTTGAAGGACCATCTGCTTCCCACTCCTCAATTTCGTGCAATATGTGGATGAAGGAAAAGAAAGAGATCACATAAGGTGTTTTCCTTCATATACCCTTGGTTTATCCGTACCACTTTGATGTGGTTTAGGGTTTCCTAGACGACAACTGATGTTTCAATTATATAAAAGTAGGTCTAATTAGCTCGATTGACTTTATTAAGGAAAAAAGTTGTTTGCTGTCCTCAAAATCTGCTCATAGAAGATTCGATGTTAGGAATTTTTTTAGGGTTCCTAGTGTAGAAATTGATCTTCCTGCGCTTGCTTTTGACTGTGTTGTTGCTCTTTGTTGAGCCGCACTTTTCTTTTTAAGGGGACCTCTTTATCCTGCTGTCCTCCATTAAGGAGTCGTTGTTTGTGGCTTTCATAGCCTTCAATACTACCAGTATATCCTGCAGTCCTCCATTGTGGAGGCTGTTGTTTGTGACTGTCATAGCCTTCAGTACTATTGGTTTATCCTGTAGTACTCCATTATGGAGATCATTGTTCATGGCTCAAAGCCTTTCGTACTGCCGGTTGAGGATTCTTCCCCTGGTTCACTCATAATCGTGCTTCATTCAGCTCGTTCTCCAAACTCTTCTACCACTTATTTCGTTTTTTTTCTCGTTTGCTATGCTGCTCTTAGCATTCCTTTTTTTCCTATCGGTGATCTGCTATTCCGTATTTCTTTAGGTGACAGAGGAGGGGAGCGGGGGGGGGGGGGTTTGAGATGTCATTTTGGTTATTTTCAGGTTGACTTGCTTGCAGTTTGTCTCGTTCCCTGATCAGTCTGCTTGCAGGTTGGTTGTTCCCCGGTCAGCCTACTCACAGGTTGGTTGGGTTCCCTGGTTGTCCTGCTTGCACTCATGTCTTTATATTACATGTATTTCCCTTTTACTTTTATACGATATTCTCACCTGTAGGTGACCACACCGCTTTATAATCATGTATATTGTTGGTCTTTGGCCATATTACATTTAAGCATTCTCCTTGAGGGTTTCTCCCATGGTGTGCTCTTTGGGCTTCTTCCCATACTAACAATAAGGAAGAGTAGCACTAGAGGGGTACAATATAGGAGGGAGTGGTATTGTCCCTTGTAACTGCCGTCCTTGAAGATTATTCTTTATTGTTTGGAGTATTGCTCGGGTCATAAGATCAATTTCTTCAAGACTTCTCTTTCTTATATTAGGGCAGAGCTAGAGTTGGGATTTCGTTTTGCTCTATTCCTTATTTGCAAATAAGCATTTCTTCCTATGAAATACGTGGGGATCCTAATAATTGATGGAGCGTTGAAGAGAGAGGATTGGATGAAGCTTATCCCGTAGGTTGAGGCTTGCCTTAAGGACTGGGAAGGTAGATTTTTGTCTCTAGGAGGTTGTTTGACTTTAGTCAACTCAGTTCTCTCTAGTATCCCTTCCTACTTCACGTTTTTTTTTTCTATTTTCATCGTCAATCATGAAAATATTGATAAAATCGGGCATGATTTCTTGTGGAAGGGTGTGGAAGGTTCGGGTGGCTCTTATAATCTCTTGAGGTGGGAACAAGTGTGCTTGCCGAAGACTTTTGGAGGACTCGGTGTGTTGAACCTTCAAAGATTTAATATGTCCATGTTTGGGGAAGTGGTGGAGGTTCTTGGAGATATATTATTCTCTCTAGATATTTTAGGAGATTTTCCCCTATTCTAGGTGAGGAACAGGACTTCGAGCAAGAATTCGCATTTTTGGAGGGGCATTCATAACCAAGCTAGTTCTAGGATATGCTTCACGAATCAAATTCTAGGATGACGTGTGGCTCAGCGAAGGTTCGTTCAAAGATATGTTCCCTTGCCTTTTTCTTCTCGCGAAGAAAATTAATTCTTCGGTATGCTCTTAGGCAATTTTTTGGAACGGAGGTTTTCGTTGGAGGATCTTTTTTCTTCTCCATTTCCACTTGATCAGATCACTAACCTTAAAGATTTGAAGCAAATTCTAGGAGTGGCATCTTGTCATTCGTGTCCTGAGAAAGTCGTTTGGCCATTGGCCTATGGCACTGATTGGGCATCTTTTCCGTAAGATCTTTCTACTTGAGTTGACTCTGGAAACGAATCACTTACCTCTGTCGAAGGCTATTTTGAGGCGAAGGCATCTCCTAAAGTCTAAGATCTTTTCTCTTCTGGCTACTAGGAATATGATCCTATCGAAGGTAAACCTCATTGAGAGGAATAAATCAAACGATTGTTAATCCTTTGTGCACATTGTTCCATGTTGCCAACGAGAGCCCATCGCACTTGCTTCTTCGCTATCCCTTTGCACATTGTTCCATGTTGCCGATCAGTTTGAGTTGAAATGCGGAATTCAATCCGATTGGTCGAATCTGTGCGTTGTAGTCCACTTGGTGGATGATGATCAAGAAGGGTACCAGGACTGCATGAGATGTGTTAGCCATGGGGATTCTTTCTACGCTGTGGCTAGAGGGGAATAACATGATATACAACCCAAAAAAATCCTCTACGGAAGAGTTTTGATCCGGAAGAGTTGTTTCTATCTTCTAGATTTGGTTCTCTTCCTTGGTTAGTACCTTTAGTGGTGAGGGTAGAGATTTTTGTAACCTAGTTGATGTGTAGCCTTTGTTTGTAATAAAATCTGGTCGTGGGCTCCCTAAGCCTCCATCATTTATGGGGGTTTATAAAATAAATGGCTTGGTGCACTTGTTTTCTTTTCTATTTTTATGCCCATGTTGTTTTTGTTTTTTTGAGATTTTTATGCCCATGTTGTTCCTGCTTTTCTCATATGTAGCACTTAGTCGTTCATTATGTCACTCAGGAGTCATGATCAATTTGATTACTTACACCAAGGACCTTCTTTTGAACATCAGGAATTATTTTTTTTATGACCAACTATATAGAAAATTTGGAGTTTAAACCTAATTGTGAGGTAAGGCCACTATTAATAAACTCATGGTGTACTAAAAACTTGCTCTTACACTAGCCATTAGTAATCGTGAAATTCTTTAACACAACCACTTTGTCCATTAGGTGAGTCTCGCTTCCTTATCTCCCTCAATAGTACGTTTTACGACTTATTATATGGTTTCTTCAATTTCTTAAAATATATATTTAGTTTCTTTTCTTTGAATGTTCACATCAATTTCCTATTAAGATGTCGAACACCAAGCTAAATCTGAAAAGCATGAAGGTGTGAGTCTTTATGGCAGTTTATCCTTTTTCTTAATTTATAGTACAGATTAGGTAAACATGTTTGTTTGTTATTGATGCAAAAAATAAAACAATATTGTCGGACATGTTAGCATACATGTCCAAGAAAAAAACTGAAAAGTCATGAATATTAAATTAAAGATAGTTGGAATTTTACCTTTACGTTCTTTGTATTTTAGCATCCTTGTATCTCTGTCTATCTTGTCTAGAATGATTTATGTCTTAAATTAAAGGTAGGCCAGACTTTCTCCTCTTCATTTTTTTCAGTTTGTTGGTTGATTGTTGATTAGTCTTCATACTTTTGTGTGTGTACATTTACTCATGCATGACTGCATGTGCATTCATGCTCATGTAAGCTTGCCTTTCACAGTTCATAATTATACAACAGCTCGATTAATTGAAGCCCAGCAATTATCTACAAGTATTATACAGCAGCTATTTTATGGCCTACCTTTCAGTACTTTATGTATATGTATTTCTATCCACAATGATTGAAAACAGTTAAAACAGTTAATTATTTCTTTCTATTGGGAACTGCTACATCAAAGCGTTGTAATTTCTTTTCAGTTTAATCTGGTTTTCTCAACAATATTAATATATTTGTGACCTTGACTACAGACTGTATGTCATAAAACTCTTTGATCTGCTTGAACTTTATCTTGCTGATACATATCTATATGCCTGGACATGTATCTATATGTTCTACTGTATAACTGTGATTTGGACTTGTCTTCATTCACAGATTTATTCTAGTGAAATTAGCGGATATACGCAAAGAAGTACAGTGCCCTATATGCTTAGGTATGAATTATTTGAGGATGCTATTTATGCTAGTCCTCATTAAAAGTGACAATCTCTTATTTCTAGTCTGTTTTGACTAACTACCCGATATACTTGCTATTGTGTTATTTCATTAGTAAAAATTTAATTCTTTCAGAACTTCTTAAACCTGGATGAGAAGGCACAAAAGATAACTTGCTAATTGGCAATTATGTGTTTGAGACCCCTTAGATATTATGTATCTTTGGTTTTTTAGTGTTAGCTGTATTTATAAGTCAACTATTCTTCTGGCATTGCCTTGTTAAGTACAACTAGGGGCCACATACTCAGGGACTCATTTTGTTGATGTATTTTCTTTTATGTTATGTGGTATTCTCACAATGGCCTCACCTTATGTATATTTTTAGATTCGTCTTTTGTGCCCTAATACATTTGATGCAAGCCTTTACTTCCTTAAAGTCAGAATAGCTTGCATCCTGGACAGTTCATCGACCTCAACACCGATGGCTCCATCCTCCAATTCTCAGCCTCAACACATTTCTATTTGTGGTTAAAAATAAAATAATGAATCTATATTATGGATTGAAATTGGATCTCTTGTGTTTGTAGGTCATCTGGATGATTGTGCAAATATATTAATTATTTTTAATAATTTTGGTTACATGGAATGTAACCGAGCTAATAGAGGTAACTAGTAGATGCATAACAGTATCTAACTGTGGATGCATGATAGTTTGGCCAAAGGGCTAGACCTATATATGGAAGATGCACTATAGTCATCTATAGTGAGCCATATATGGTGCGTATGGTTTGAAATTTTCATTTCAACCATTATTTTGACACTCTGGATATAGAAATATTTTGTGAAAATATTTCAACAGTGTAGAAATATTATTTTTTTAATGGAATTTTTCAGTGAAACTCTGGAACAATTAAATTACATTTATACACTCTTGGGGTGTGGAACTCTACATACCTTGTATCTATATGTATGTTGTGCAGACGCATAATAGTCTAAACATTGAAAATATGGGAATATTGTTTTATCAAAAATAAAATACGATCATATAAGGTTGTTGATTTGCCAAGGTTCAAAATCACTTCATATGGGTCTAGTTTTCAAAAGAGTAGGGCTTTTGCTTTACTCTGACTTTTTGTCAAAAAGCTAAAAAATCATGATTATGAATATTGGCTAAGTTTGAAAGAAAAAACAAGTTATTGTGATTTTTTTTTTACATTCAAAATATATTACCGGCTTTTGGGTTTTTAAGTTGATTCCTTTGGATTTTGATTTTTCTGATAGTTTTATTAAATCCAAATGGGTTTATTTGCTTATTTACATAAAATAACTTAAAGTAAATGCAGAATATAAAGATCATTTACTTAAATGTATTTTTTTATATAATATGGTTGTCAAGATGAAATACACCTTATCCTAAACCCAGTCATGTTTTTTCTAAGTGTTAGAGTTCCGAAATCCGAAAAGTGGAGGGTTTCAGGATCGATTTCGAGAATATATCGTAATATTCTAAGAAATTTCGCATTATATCACGAAATATCCTGCAGTTTTCGAATTGGTGAAGATTGTATATGATATTTCGTATCGGGGTATCAAAAAAATGAAATATTTTGCAAAATTTTTTGATCCTTGATGGTAGGAAGGTCAAGTCCATGCTAAGTTGGCTGTAAGGTCCAGGATATGGCAAACATGTTAGGTGCCCTCCGGGATTGCCAGACATGGCATGTGGGAACCCGTTATGCCAAATATGGCAGGTGTGATCCCAGTATGCTGGATATGAAGTGACTCTGATTTGCCTGATACGGTAGTGTGACCCCGTTATGCTGGATAGGGCAAGTGTGGCCCTATAATGTTAGAAACAACAAGAGTAACTCAGGTATGCAAGATATGGTAGCTGTGTCCCCAGTATACTAGATATGACAGGAGTGGCCTTGGTGTTCCCGAAATGGCAAGTGTTGCCCTAGATAGCTAGAACTAGTATTTTTATTTGTCATGAGTATCGCATGGCCATCTTCTTCTATATATGGTGTTTGTTTTCTCATTGAGAAATAAAAGGGTACACTTTGCCATATTTGTGACCCTTGGTCATGGATTGAAAACTTGTATTGTTAAGATTTAACAAATTTTTTTATTTTCTATATTTGAAAATTTGTGTCTTGTGACTTCCAATGAAGGAAGAGTAATAGGACATGTATGTTCAGCTGATGGATGTAAGAAACAAGATGCATGTTTCATTGTTTTGTGACTGCAGAATTAATGGTTGCTAAAGCATAAAGGAAAGATAGTGTTAGGTAACATGAAAGATGGAGCCTATGAACGCTATGATGCAGGGCACTAGTGCAAACTCAATAGATGTGCAAGATTTAACAAACTAATCTCTCAAATATTTTAAAATATTAGCTTCTGTTAATTCACCGGCCATTATGCGAAGTTTTAAGCAGGCAATAATGTTTGCATCAAAACTAGGCTACTTGCAAGTACGCAGTGTCGCACAAGATAAATATTTTAAAGAAGATTGACCATTTGATAAATCAAGAGTTTCCCGTTTTACTAGGATAGTTCATGGATTAACTTAGCGATCAAGTTACTCTAAAGATTTCAATCACAATTAGGCTCAAATGAAAGTGAGAACCGGTGCATGATTTATAATGTTTTCTATAACAAATCAGCAGTAAGAAGATAGAAACAATTATTCTAAAATGGATTGCTAGTAGGAAAGATCTCATTGGGTCATATAGATATAGAATTTAGTGGTTGCAATCGGACACAAAGGATGTAGCTTGATGAATTTTAGATAATCAAGTCTCTTGGTCAATTGATAGTGGCACAAATGAATCCGGATGAAGTATGGACGGCGTCGTCACAAGGATAACACCGGAAGTAGCAAACACGATTGCCGTAGGGGTCGACATGGCCGCCAATAAGCATGTCGGTTGTCTGGGCTTGTTGCTTGGCATGCCAGCTACGTGAGTAGCAAGTCGGTGGGCCTGTTGGTTGTCGAGCCTATCGGTTGTGTGGACTGCCGGTCAGTGTGCTTGCTGGCTGGCGAGCTTGATAGCTGATTCTATCAACTAGTGGACTTGCTGGCAAGCATGGCTAGTTAGCGGGGAACCAAAGTTGGGGGTTGCTGGTTGCCAGATTCGGGGCCTTGGTTGCTTTGGGTGGCCGGTCACACACAAAGAAAGAGATGGCGAGAGAGAAATAGAGAGGAAGGGAAGAATAATTTAAGGGTGCTTCACATCCTTAGCCTTACGCTAATTCGGTCTTGCACCGGCCAAGGGTTTCCTCTCACAGGAGCTTGAGCAAAAACATACCATAGCCATAACCATCAAGCCATGTCGCATCTACTTGGGGTCAGCTTTATGAATCCTTCTTTGTCATTCATTCCTACGTAGGGCTATATTTGTTGTCAATGAAAGTTTTTTCATGTCTTTTCTAACAACTTCTATCAACTTCCATCAATGTTATTCTAGGCCTTCCACTCCTCGGATCTTCCACACTAATCTAGGACACTCCGTATCGGGAGTTCGGGACTGCCTTTGGTCTATGTTATACATGACCAAATCATCTTAATATGTTCTCCATTATCTTGTCCTCAATTGGTGCCACTTCAACACTTCTTCTAACACACTCATTGCTTACTCTATCCCTCCTTTTTTTTTTCTTCTACACATCCACCTCATCATCCTCAACCTTGTCACACTCCTCTTATAAACTTGAGCTCTTGTTAAGGGCCAATATTATGAACCATATAACATTGCGGGTCATATCGTTGTCTTATAAAATTTACCCAGCCTTAAAGGCATGAATCAATCATATAGCACTCCCAATGCTCCTCTCCACTTCATCCAATCAGCTCTTATTGGATATATCATCTATTTCTCCATTCTAACTTCAGTAAAAATATACAAAAATCATTCATTGTCCATAATGAAAGCCTTAAGCCCTTTATATAGTCACTCAAATGTCTACAAATTGGACTCGTACTAAAATATAAGGACTAAACAACCTTATCCTACTGAAAATAGGATGTTGAAACTCTGTAATTAATTAACTCCAAAAATACAAAAAAAATATAAAAAAACTCCTAAATAAAAGATTATTTGGCTCAACAAGTAGGCCTTGCATGGGCCTTAGTGTAGGCCTCCTCCCCAAGTCAAAGTGATACTGTGTGTGTAGATTTTCTGCATCATCGTGAGTAGACCGATGAAACTAGGGGAGCGACTCCAGTATCCCCACCAACCCTCCCCAGGTGGAAAGAACTCATCTCTATCGAGTGTAGCTCCTGACGGCTCTAGTAATGCTCCAACAGATCTGGATTCATGCTCTATAATTCCTCCCTGGTATGTGTTGTCTAAATTTGGATGACCTTGCCAACAACCAAGTATTGTTGATAGCCTCCCTTTTTGGTAGAAACAACTTGCTCATCCAAAATATCATCAATGCATTCTTTTCGTGCCGGTAAAGTAGACGACAATGGATAAAGGATAAAGCTATCATATGTATCATGGGAAGGCTCAAAATCAGGGTCATCTGGTCTTAATGGGGGACCTTTAATGTGATAAGCAAGATCCAAGAGCCAAGACTCCTGAGATGAGGAAAGCTAAATTTGACAATGTGAGGTGAGGTGCATAAGGCTTGGAATTAGTCCCACGTCACCTAGGGAGAAAAGAGTTCATATATATATATATATATATGACATCCCCTCCTCAACACTTAAGACACGTTTTAAAGTCGTGAGCCCTCGAGTAAAGTGAACAATATGTTGCGTATTGGGGTGGGATGTTACATTTAAAAGTAACCAGATCCTCTAATTTAAAAGTTGAATGGATCCCAATATCCCATAGTCAGACGGAAGATCAATGACATATGTATTCGGGCCGATTTCTTTAAAATTTAAAATTTTAAGTCTGACACTACATGCTGCAATTTCTTCACGGTTCTAGAAGGAAATTGCATTTTCCTCAATTTCGATTTCTTTTTTAGTAAAACAAAACCCATCTTGATCAATAAGAAATTACATTTTTCTCAATTTCGATTTTTTTTTCATAATAGACAATATTTTTCTGACATTTGAACTAAATTGATCGAAATTTGACCAAAATTCGATGAATATCCATCGAAATACTTCCTTAGAAAATACAAAATTTCCATCGATATTTAATTGGAGTCCTACAATTTTTTTTTTTTTTTTTACTAACTGAAACCAACATGGAAATCGACATTTAAAACCTTGGAAACAGGGACGATAGGATGTTGAGAGATACTTTTCTTTAAAATTTTCTTTCATTCCATCCCACGTGTTGATTGACTCTTGCCCATCCCTCATTATGTTTGCCACGTTGTGCCAGTATAATTTGACTTTCCTAATGGGTTTCATCTTGACTTCTGACAGTTCATACCATTGGTAGTAATAGTCCGTGCCAACAATCCAATCTTGAAAGACTTTCATGTCAAGACGACCCTAATAACTTGGAACCTCTATTTTGATACTCATTACTTTCTCAGTAGGTCTTGGTACTCCCTACCTTGTCCTTGACCTTGGCCAATACCCAGATCAACTTGGTCTTGGTGATCCAGTCGTTGACCTTGACCTCGTCCTCTACCTCTCCTATTACCTACTGTATGGGAATCCTCTTCATTTGAAGCGACATTTCTGGATTGTCTAGAGGCTTCTATCAAATCTTTGAGTTCGACCTTATCGGCCTCCCTTTGCTTCTCCATAGCTTCTAGTCTTACCATTATGTCATTAAGGGTGTGCGCTAACGAAGATACATTGTTGATTGATCTTTTTATATGCGAGTAGGTCTTACCACTTCTAAGATTCATGCATAGAAGGCTTACTAGTGATCAAGGAACAAAAAATCGAAATATGTCGTGAAATAAATCGGTTAAGAAAGTCTGATACAAAATATCACGAAATCCAAGAAAGAATCGAGCGACATAAAAAATGGGGTTAAATCACGAAATTGCACGATATATTCGTCGGCACGAACTCTCGCGATATAGTGCGCTCAGTGTTTTAAAAAACTCGCCCCGGGGTACGCCCGGGGCGCGCCCCGGGGCGGGGCGGTCCCAAAACGCCCGGGGCGGATCAAGTTGGGGCTTTTTTTCCTGTGGGGCTTACACCCGAACCACTGAGGCGTACGCCCCGAACGCCCGGGCACGCCTTTTACGCCCCCAATGGCCTGGGCTTACGCCCCACTGGAGTTTGTCTGCATAGTTGAAAAAAAATGATTTAATTGCTACCGTGTGATCTTTTATATGCGTCTTACTCTCTTGGATGGTGATTATGACATTCTTGGGAACTAAAGTTGTTTTAAATTGGTTATATATCATGTATAGAATGATAGAATCTATGGAATATAAGCGTAGATAGTTTGAATTTAGGTTAGAAATTTAGAATTAGATCTTAAATGATCTTGAAAGACAATGATAAGTTCATTTTTATTATCGTTTTGTATATATTTGTGATTTATCAACCAATTTTGTAGGCTTAAATGCTTTGTTTGTTCATAATATTTTTTATTTTGTTTGTTTTTAATCTATTTTCACTATTTATATAATATTTTTTATTTCTATATATTTTTTAAATTAAAAATTAAAAAATTCGTGGGGCTTACACCCCACGCCCTGGGGCTTACGCCCCGCCCCACATCAGGCAAAACGCCCCGCCTTACACCCCCGCCTCTGAAAACACTGAGTGCGCTAAAAGCACCGACACAGAAATTTCTGTGAAATATCAGTGAATTTTGCAAAATTTAATCAAAGTTTCAGCGAAATTTCAAGATTGACTAGTTATTAAAGGGGGCTTGGGGTTGGGGTTATTTGAAGTGTTTGGTTTGTTTCTCAGCACCTTATTTACATATAAAACATTAAAGTAAATGTCCATTTACTTTAATGTTTTATATTATAATAAGCGAATACCCCCCCCCCCCCCCCATTTGATCTAATAAAAATATTTTAAAAAAAACCAAATGAATCAGAAAGTATATTTTCAGTTTTAGTAGGAGAAAATAGCTTTCAGAGGCTTTCATAAAATCCGCATATTGAGAAAAGTGGTTAAATCAACTCATTTTTAGCTCAAAAAATTCCACAAGGTGTAGAATTATAAGCGCATCTAGAAAATCATGATCCGTCAAAGAAAATTTTGAATGAATAAAAACTTTCCTATATAAAAGCTCTTTTTTTCTAGACTTAGTAAAAAAAACAGTGTTTCACATTTCAACATAATTTTTGCAACGATTTCAAACTTTCATAACTTTCTTGTTTTAAGTCAATTTTAAAATCATTTAAAGTATTATTTTAATAATCAACTAATCTTTATTTTAAAAATATTTTTATCCACAAAAGATAAAAAAAATATTTGGAAAACATAGATCAAAACCGGACCAAATAAGACTGCACAAGAACGCAGAAGACTCAGTGGCTCCAATACATAGAATACATGCTATGTGAAGCTCTGCACTCCTAGATAGGGTAGTTTAATTATCTGAGTGTTTCGAAGTGTGTATCTATGCTTGATTTATGACTATTCAGAATTTTAGTAAAATATTTCATCGAAAAATTAATATTTCCACCATTTCTATAAAACTATAATAATTCCACACCATCGAAATATTTCCACTCAATATTTCTATATCCCGGAGTATCGATTTATTGGTCGGAATCGATTTTTTATTCTTTGCTAGTGATGATGATGATAATGCAAAATTTTCCTATCAAAAACTTAGGACTCTAATTCCAAAGATGATGCAAGACACTAGTGTAAATTCAATGACTGATGCAAGATTCAGAAAACTAATACCACAAATATTTTAAAAGATTAGCTTCTATTAATTTACAAACCATTATGCGTAATTTTTAGTAGGCAATAATGTTTGGATCAAAACTAGGCTACTTGAATGCACACAGTGTCGCACAAGGCACATTTTTTAAAGTAGTTTGACCATTTGGCAAGTTAAGAGATTCTCATTTGACTAGGATATTTCAAGGATCAATTTATCAATCAACTTACTCCCAAGGATTTCAATCACAATGAGGCTCAAATCAAAGTGAGAAAATACATGGGTTTTATAATGTTTCTAATGTAGGCACCAAAGAGGGGCACTACGATCTTAAGCCTTAGGTGACCTTTAATCCAACAAACTAAGTAAATAATTATCAGAATAGCTCAATATACCACAAAATGAGCACTTTAAAGATTTTTAATAATAGAACTAGTTACCATGGGCATTTGATATTGAGTGGAAGTTAAGATTCAACAATTAAGAGATGACTAACAATAAAACTGAAATTACAGCATAATAGAATAAAAATCAGCAAGCATGCCACGTGGAAAATAAAGGTATGGTTACTATGTGCAAATTAACAGGTATACCATAGCTTAGACACACTAATGGATTAAGGAGTAACTCGACAGAAACTGCAGGTACTTCATTGTAGTAAGAGGGTTGCAGGGTACCTTACTTATTCTTGGAGAAGTTTTGCGAGGCTATACCAGAAGAACATGCTCTCAGAATTTCGCAGAAACTGTGGCCGGTTCACAGTTGGCATGTTTGGTTCGATTAGGTGACTATCGTTATTGTTCTTGGTCAGATAGTATATATGCATAGTAGAGGTTAAAGGAAGTGGTGGTGTTTTAATATATACTAATAGTTTACCTGATTGGCTTTGAGTGCAAACGGAAGATTGTTATGATTGTGCCTAGGGCTGCAACTCAAGCGGGTTGGCGGGTTAGGAGGTCAACCCGAGCCCAACCCATGGTGTTGTATTCTTACGAAGGCGGGAAGTATCCAACCTAAGAAGTCCCACAACTTCATGAGTCAAAGTATCACTTGTGGAGAATTGGAGTAAATCTGTCAGGCCAGACTCCTTGAAAAATAAAGTTTGCTGATGAGTTCTTTGATGTTCGTTGTTTTTCGTGGAGGTGCGGGCATTCTTCGGTGGCCTGTGGTGTTCAACTATTTCCAAAGCAGTGTGGTCATCGATTCGATCACTAGAAGTTTTTAGTTTATTTATTATTTATGCCTGATCATTAGCATAGTCTTTATGATTCATGAAATTCCTAGTGGCTATGTCAATCATGGTTGTCGGAATTTTTTTTAGGTGAAATTATTTTATTATTCCACTGTGGTCCATATTCACCCATTTAATTCTATTAGGATTTAGGAGTTGGTCCTCACCGACTTTGTACCTTGCGCTCAGCACCCTTGCTCCCTCTTCCTATGCAATCTTTATGTGTATAACCCATCTTAAGTTTGAAGAGGAGGAAGGGGGGGGGGGGGGGGGGGGGGGGGGGGGGGGGGGGGGGGAGGAGGGGATTGATGTACTTCCTTAATTTTTATGTGGTTTGCTCTCCCCACGATGACCACACGTTTTGTAACCCCTTTATTTTTGGCCCTTTCTACCATAATACATTTGATGCTAACCTTTGTATTTCTCAAAGTCAAACATTCAACAACATTCTTTATATATCTCTCAGTTATTTCTTGGAAGTTCCTAATATCTTGTGCAAAGCACCTTGTAACTTATATTTCTCATGAAATAGTGGAAAATTTTGTTTTGTTTGATCATTCTGCTTAGATTTGTTTTGATTTTTCCTTGTAATACTATATCTGAGAGTATAGGAAATTGATTTTGTACAATACAATGTTGCATTCGGAGCCTTCGCCTTTTTCTACACCCTTGCGCCCTTAACTCTTCAAACTCTTTGTGTGTATAACCCACCTTGAGCATGAGGGGGGTGCTGATGTATTTTCCTTTATATTGTATGATATTCTAACCTTATGGCGACCGTAGATTTTGGTTCATTCTACCCTAATATATTTGATGCAGCTCTCTCAAAGTCGCACATAAAAAAAAAACATTCTTGCTATATCTTTTAGTTTTTTTCTTGGAAGTTCCTACAATCTTGTTTAAGTGTCCTTTAACTTATATAACTCATGAAACGGTCATAATTTTGTTTTGTTTGATTGTTTTACTTGTTATAATATGTTAAGGGTAGAGGAAGTTAATTTTGCACAGTACAGTGTTTCATTCCAAGACTGGTCATCAAGGGTTCGACCTAAGTTGTCTTTGACACTGGAAATCTATCTTCCTGAAAATATACTTACCTCTAAATATCCAGTGAGAATAAGTCAATGGTTTGGACTTTGGAGTTGCTGATGAAACCTGACACAGAAGCGCCTTCTTTTTGAAGTGGGCTTCAAAATAAGCTTTCTTTTGAGTAACTGAACCAGGTGTAGAACATTTTTCGACCTCTTCAAGTTATCTGTTGTGCGAGAATGATGACTTTCTTTCCCACGATAAGGATTCCACTTCAAACCGTCCAAATGATATGGAACCAGTGGGCAAAGATTTGGCCTGCCAATACTCAGAAGTCATAATATTAAAAACAGTAGGGCTTTTGGTACATTACTTAATTATGAAGATACTAAACACCAAGTGAAATTGTCAGTTGTATAAGGACATTTACAATAAACTGGTTAGTGCGCAAGATAAATACTACCATAAGGCCAATCACAAGAAATATGGTGAGAAGAAAACGAGTCAAACACATACTTGATTGATTAATTTAAGAATTTTTTTAGATACAATAATATGCTGGTAGCCTGGTAGTCATCTAAACAGAAGCTATTAATCGTATCAATTGTAGTTTCTTAACTCGAATAGAAGTGTCATTTTACACCATGATTATGAATGTATAAGAAATTCTGTTACAACAGGAAAGAAATCAAACTAGCACAAAACTGTTCAATCCCACCACAAGATTCTAACATAGCAGCTATGGATTTCTGGTGCACTACCTTATGCCATATTATTCCTGTCTCCTGTGCAACCATTAAAACCCAGGAGGTAGATCATCTATCAAAAGAGTTACTGTTCTGTTTACCTACCCCTGCAATGAGTCGGTAGATGTAGATTTATTAAGAAATTATGGTTATATTATGGATGTAAGAAAAATTGTTAAATTGTCTCATGATGCCTTCAAATTTTGTTCAGACTAATAATCCTGATTCAATAGAGAACTACTGCTTCAGTAGAGATGCCTGATCTACAAAATTTAACAGGTTAAGCTTCTGTATTACAATGTATATTTTGACTAATCGAGTGTTAAATATGTGGAGGCCAGTCTGATTGCTCCCTAAGAAAATATACTTACCTCTAAAGACCACCAACCGAATGAACGCTAAGCTTTAAAACATGACTTATACTGCTGTCATTTATATTGTTCTCCAAACCACATATGATGTCCTGTGCTTTTAAGCATTCATGGACCGCTGCTAGTTTTGTTGGAGAAAAGATCCATGACCACTGAATTCTTTTTGTGCCAGGAATAATCCGGAAGACGAGAACAGTAATGGAGTGCCTGCATCGATTCTGTAGGGAATGTATTGACAAATCAATGCGACTCGGGTATATCAGGAAACTACTCTTATTTCTGTGATTGATTGGGAATGCAATATCTTCAATGTAACACGTTTTCCCAAAAGCCAAATGTAAATCCAGTCTAATATTTACGCCTTAATGGTTTCGACAAGTGTCTTTTATGGTCCAACTACAAACTTTTCCTGCAGGAATAACGAGTGTCCCGCATGTCGTACCCATTGTGCAAGCCGGCGTTCTTTGAGGGACGATGCAAATTATGATGCTCTAATTGCAGCTCTATATCCGGATATTGATAAGTACGAGGAAGAGGTAAGAGTTCAGAGTTTTCAATTGTTTTTCAGGTTTATTTTCAAACACCTTTTCTCCTTTTGTATTTGCTGTACCAGTAAGCAAGGCAGCATTGGTTCAAACCATTGGGTACCATGTCGGAAATGGTAAGTAGTGCCAAGGTTGACGATTCACTATGATAGGAGTGAACGATGAAGAAGGATTATGAAACCTCATCCCTAGTATTTGGGGGTTTTGGTTGAATGTTATTGTTAAGGTTCATGAAACGGGAGTAGTACATGTAGTTGGGATAGGCTAGTTGGGTTGGAGTAGTTTTAGCTATGGTGGAAGTGCCTTGATCATGGTATGGTTGTAGTTTGATTATATTCTATGGCTTTTGGATTGTTTTACCCTCATTTTCGATTTAATTCTTTTGGATTGTTTTAACTCTCTCTCTCTCTCTCTCTCTCTCTCTCTCTCTCTCTCTCTCTCTCTCTCTCTCTCTCTCTCTCTCTCTCTCTCTCTCTCTCTCTCTCTCTCTCTCTCTCTCTCTGTGTGTGTGTGAACTCTTTACTTGCCAGATGGCATTGTGCCAAGGTCTGTTGACACAGTCCATGGGTACTTCGATGCTCTAGGTTCACAACCAGTGTTCTAAAAAGCGGCCCAGACAGCCGCCTAGGCGCTAGAAGGTCCCCCACCGCCTAGTCTAGCCCCTAGGAGGTGCATAAAAGTGGCCCAGGCGGACTAGGTGGGTCTAGGAAGGTCCAGGCAGCCCAGTCGGGCTATGTTTTCATTTTTTTTAACCTAGTCTATGTCCAATTCAATGCTTAGATCATCAATAAGAAAAAAAAAAAAGGGGAAAAAGGCGAGGAGTAGATGTATTAATTAGCGACTAAAGCTAGTAAGGCGCAAGGATGAATTGTTGGTGGTGGTAATGATGAAGAAAATAATGAAGAGGTCGACGCCGATTCGAGACTTACTTGGTAAATGGTTGGAGAAGTGATGGGAGTGGATAGTGTTCTAGTGCCTAGGAGGAGTTCTAAAAACGTTGGTGGTAGCTTTTCTTCCCATGAAGTTAGAGAACTTCATGAAGAAGATTTTGTATCGGGTGAGAGACAGACGAATAGTGTGATGAGGAGGTGAAGTTTAAGTTTAATGAACAAAGAGCCTTGAAGAGATATGGAAAAGAAGAAGAGTATTGGGAGTCTAGTATTGTAGCCTATAGAAGAAATGATGTATTTTGTGACTTTTTTGTTTTGGATTGTAATAGAATCTTGGATATTTTATTGTAATATCATTCTTCCTTTTGTTGTTGGTAATCTTGAATTTATGATTTGGATTTTACTAAAACCATGCATATTATCTCGTAATATCATACTTGTCTTTTTTTTGTTAATCTTGAATTTATGGTTATGTAAATGATACTTGTTCTTTAAAATAATGGTTGAAATAATCTTGAATTTATAGTAAATTTAAAACATATATATTATATATAATATCAAAATAATAATTAAAAATAGTCAAAGCTCGGCCCCCCTCCGCCCGACTAGCGCCTAGCGCTTTTTAGAACCTCGTTCACAACCGGCCATAGATCCCTTGTTAATTTTTTTTTTAGAGTTTTCTTGATTCAATTCGCGGTCCATAGCTGGTCACATCTTGATGGGATAATGCTTGTGGCTGATGTATCTATTTGTCTCATATGGATGTAATTCTCGGATTGAATGGCTGCTGGCAGGAACTGGCTTTCCATGATGAGGAAAAGAATCGAAATAGGAAGGTACCACAATCTTAGTGAATTTACACTATTACATGCAATGCACCTATAGGGCCTTTAGTCTAAACTTAGGTGTGTGCTCTCATGTTTGATTGATCCATCTCTTGTTGTAGATTCAAGAATCCATAGCGGAGACCTTACGACGGCAGTCAGAGGCACTTGGTAGAAGAAGATCTACAGCTAAAGCCACCGCCGCAGCTTTCGTAAGAAAATCACAGGGGAATTTCCGCAGCGGCTATTCACGTGGCAGAGGCAGAAGCACTTGTCGTGACACCACGCATCCGGGTTCCGATGACGACGATGACGACGACGATGATGATGAAGCAAATGGTAATGACTGTGGCAAGGACTCCTCTTCTGCAGAGGAGCGATCTCCTGACGTAAGGCAGAAGAGATGCAGGAGATGGACAGCACCACGGTCTTCGCCAGCTAGACCAGTTGGCAGTGCTGATGTGGGCTGTGAGGAAATTGACGATTCAGAGATGACCAGAGAGAACCGTGGGACGTCACCGTTGCGAGCAGGTAACAGAGAGATGCTCGCTTGGGGTAAGGCGAGTGCACGAAGCCATACCCGACATGGTAACCCCAGTGGCTTGAATGGTAGGTTCTTCAAGAGCTTCCGCATGGCCAAGTTGGTGGAATACCTCCGTAACTTGGATGAAAATGATGATGAGGTATGACTCGATGAAGATGATCATAAATTTTTCTTCTGTCTCAAGGCAAACTATTGCATAGACATGACTCAGTGCTCGTGGTTTCTTTTTCAGTTTGAAATACATCTGACTCTGCTTCCTTTGGATGAACAAAGTATGCCTAGTTTGAAACGGCCATATCTTTGCTGCCGGCCGACGCTGTCCATTCGACACCTTTGCCAAGTCAGCATCTGCCTCCCACCCAATTCTTCCAATGGTTCTTCGCTTCATTTTTTAAAAAAAACTAGATATATCTTTTATTCAATACTGAGGCATCCGTGGATGCAGTTCATCGCTATTCAAGCATCAGCTCAAGCTGAAGAAATCGAGATATTTGTGAGAAAGCCAAAAGGTGGAACTTCTCCGACCACCTCGTCTAACGCGACGAGTACGGCCCCGAACGATCCTTCGGAGGAGCTACAAGTTTTGGGAGTACAAGAATCTCTTGTAGGGCTGCATGCTTCTCTCTCTACAAATCAGGGTGATTTGGTGAGGCATCACAACCATTCAAACTGTTTATCTAGCTATATCAAACGCTTTGATGTTTTACTGTCAATTGCCCTTCTTGTGTTCCTTTTAGGTATTGTTCTACCGCTTGAAAATGCAAAGCTAGGGAACGACATCGAATGAGCCTTCCTCTTCTTCCCCTCACTGGAAGCCAACATCCAATTGCGATCTTTATTCTGGAGAAGATGTATATAATTCATACATACATAGAAAGGGGATTCGCATGCCGATGAGGTATCGATTATTGCATCATTGTTGAATGCGCTCGAGGTCTTGGAAAGCCACCTACAGTTCTCAAGAGTAAAAGGATGCATCAAGAATCGATCGCAGTGGCGAGGGAGTGGGTTCATTGTGCTCACCTTCTTTAGTACTGGAAGAGTAATGTTTCCTTTCTTTCTTTTTTTTTTTCCATTTCTGCTGTACTTGAAAATTTGTAATGTACTCTGAGAGGGGTTTGAAAATTGCATAGATTGTGTTGAAGCGGGGGCATTTAACGTGCGAAATACATATTTATCAGTGATTAAAATGTCCAAAGTTATGTTATGAGATTGTAAGCATTCATAATTTTTGGTTGTGGGGACGAGTAACTTCTGATTGAGAATGTTATCGTTGCATTTTTGTTTTTTTTATTAGAGTATTGCCCGTGTATAAAATGGTACAAAACTAATAGAAGAACTCGGGCAGGTTGGGTCGGGTTGGGGGACCCAAGTAAAAATTTCCAAGTTCGGGTTGGTTCAAGTTGGTTGGATGGTCGGGTCGGGTTGTGCTGGCATGGTATGCTTATTTCCGATCCTTATTTAAAATTTGGGGTAATGTAGCTAAGGTCCTTGCAACAAATTCGGTTGTGTGAGAAGTCTCCGCAACAAATGTATTTTTTTGTACCCATTTTGCCCCTACACGTAACTGTACAGAAAAGCATATAGAATCTGATTCATTTTGACCCATATCATATCATTGTAGCAATGGTTTTTGGTTGTGACTTGTGGTAGCAGTGAAGTGGACTGGAGAAGCTCTCCAGCAAGGCATAATGATAGGAGAAAACAGAGCATAGGCCCAAACCCGTTTATCCCAAAAAGAACCTTCAGACCATTTAGGGGGTGCTTGGTATGTGGAACAATTGTTCCCCTTAATCAGTTAATCCTCTTCCAGAAAAGGTTATTACCGTCATTTACTATTTATAATGCAATTTGATGGTCCTGCATTCCAGATGGCGTAGAAACACAGGAACAATTAGGGGGTTTTTGGTATGTGGAACAACTGTTCCCCTTAATCCTCTTCCATAAGGGGTTATTATCGTCAATTACTATTTTCAATACAATTTGATGGTCCAGCTCTTCCGTTGATACAGAAACAATGGGAGTGAGATTTTTTAGTTCCCAAGTGTTTCATTCCACCGGAACAATTACTAGCTGTTAATTTCAAATCAGGGAATTCGGAATGGAAATAGGTTGTTCCGGAATGATGCCAAACACCCCCTTACTAGCCGTTATTTCCAAATCATGGAATTCAGAATGGAAATAGATTGTTCCGGAATGATGCCAGGTGTTTGGTATGTGGTCAACTGTTCCACTTAATTCTCTTCCAAAAGAGGTTATTATTGTCAATTGCTATTTCTAATACAATTTGATGGTCCAGCGTTCCGGTTGGCATAAAAACAGCCGGAATGATATTTTTTAGTTCCCAAGTCCTTCATTCCACCGAAACAATTATTAGCCGTTACTTTCAAATCATGGAATTCGGAATGGAAATAGATTGTTCCGGAATGATGCCAAACACCTCACATCCGGCTTGACTCCGAAGAGAATGGTACATAAGTGTGTCTCCATGTCTTCCCTCGGACAATGTGGGACTAAAGAGCTGATTGTTGAGCCTAATATCTTGGTAATCAATCCTTTTGGGAAGTTGAGCCAAATCATTCCTCTTCGAGTGTGTGGAAAGGTATTATGCAAATAAAGAAAGAATTAGCTAGCGTTGAATCTGAAATACAAAATTGTTGATGGATTGATAGGTGGAGGGACCCCTGGATCGATGGAAGAAGCCCTATTCAGATTGTGGGAATTCATTCTCTGACAGACCTGCACCATGGTTGGCCAATGCTCAGCTCTTGGATTGAAGGGGGAAATTGGCTGCAAATTTAGCCTCGGCGGATCTCTATGCAACAATTGAAGATAGTCTTATTGATCCAAATCTTATGCAGCTGGAATCCGACTGCCAATGGATGGTTCTCTCTCAAGACTGTCTGCCTGGGATACTGTTCGAACTACAGGGGTCAGGGGATCAGAAAACTTGGGCCAAAGTCATATGGAATTCCTATTCTCCTCTGTCAAATCATAGCTTCTGCACTTGGCGAGCTATATGGAATAGGCTTCCTACTGTTCCATGAGCTCAAAGAAGGGGGACCTCCCTACTATTCCTATTAATTAGCGCTTTGTTATTACTACTAGTAGCTGATCTTTGGTTCCATAGTGTTCCTTGCTTTGGGCTATTCTTCTATAGTGTTACTGTATGAGAAATGCTATTCAGCCCGAAGGTTTTTCTGAGTCCGCTCAATACGATTGACGTGGCAGCGTACAATTGGTGGTGTTAAAGATTTAAATGTCGCTAGTAAAATTCAGCCACACATTGTATGCTGCCACGTCAGTCGTACAGAGCGGAATCGGAAAAACCATCTGGCTGAATAGCATTTCTCTACTTGTATAGGCCTTGTCTGCTTTCGTTTGTTTTGTTTTGTTTTGTCAGGGTTATGATTCCGTTGGTAACTACCTTGTTGGTCTGTCTACTTTCGGGATAAAGGTACATTCCCCCAACCACTTGGGCATTTGTATTTAGTTGATATTAATATGGTTTTATAGTATATCTTTATAGTATACCCAACAGTGTGCTGGTGGAAATCACCTTTGAAGATCGTGGCCAGGAGTGAAGCGGGGGCAGTGAAGGCGTGTTCACGAGTTACGCAAACTCCCGAGTCCCGAGGCAACGCTGTCGTTTGCTTAAAGCATTCTCGAGTCCCGAGTTGGATATAGTGCTTAAAGCATTCTCGAGTCCCGAGTTGGATATAGTCTTAGTCAGTAGTGCGAGATTTCCTCTATCCCGAAACTTAGGAAATCTCAAATGGTATCAGAGCCTAACCGTATCACTCACCTGCCAGATGTGATCCCCACACATCTATCATCCACGTGAGAAGGACCACAAAAAGATTAGTCTGCACATGAGAGGAAGTGTTAGAGGATTAGTCCCACCTCAGCAGAGTAGCGAATGAAAACGATCCTTATACGTATGATGGGACCTCATCTCAATAGGTTGCTGGGAATTCGTATAATTAAGCCCTTTTAAAGAAAATCATTTTTTGTCACCTTTCTTCTTTCTTTTGACTTTCATAATTCTAAACCCAGTTAGTAGGTATAATTCATTAGATGCTAATTAATAGAGCGGAATCCCTAATAGATAGGTGGTTAACGTTAAACCCATGCTTGATTGTCCGGTGAGAGAAGAGTGGCATGTTGGATTAACCGGTCCTAAGGCAAACTGATCAACGTCCATTTTTAGGGAGAGGGAGGCGAGAAAAAAGTACATTCTTCCACACTACCGTCTTCAAAGCCGATCTAGCTAATTGATCGACGACCTAACAGAAGAGAAGGCTTTCGTCAACGCTGTGTTTTTTTTTTTTTTTTGTAGTTTAAGCTATTAGCACATTAGGTGAACAACTAATAGGCGGACCATTAACATAGTCTAGTTTCGTGCAATAAAAAGATGGGCTTTTTTTTCAAAATATTATTAAAAAATAAAATGTTTAAAGAAACAGCAGCTGACCAAAACTATTTACCAACCTAGCGCTCTGACAGCAACGTGAGCACAAGATTTTTTTTTTTCGTTTGAAGTAGAACTCGGTACTTGGATTACCGGGTTTAAAACCGATAATCTGGATACCGATTTTAACTCAAGCCTCTTGTATGAAGTTTCCATACTTAGCCGTTTTTTCTCTGGATTTTAACCGTTTTTTCTCTGGATTTTGGGTAAACCTAGTATTTCAAATACCAGGTTCTACTTAAACCAGAAAAAAAAAAATAAAAAATCCCCGCGTTTGCTTTACAGCGCTGACATGCCACGTGACTGTCAGAGTGCTAGGTTAGTAAATAGTTTTGGTCAGCTGCTGTTTTGTTAAATATTTTATTTTTTAATAATATTTTTAAAAAAAGTCCTAAAAAGATTGTTCCAGCTTTTCATTGACATGAGTAACGAGAAATCCTGTAAAAAAGCACGCTCTTTTAGAGCTATCCATACTTGGATGGATATTGGACTTGAGGTCTTGACAGTGTGATCAGCTCAGTGTGGTCATCAGGGACCATTTGGCCAAATAATTTTAAGCCTCATCTTTCTGCAATCACATTGCATTCACAATCTCTTGACAGAACATCTTACAATTTGTGTGATAATGGTCGATCTAATCCGGTTGTGGGTTCTAATCAATTATCGTTGAAAGCTTTGGGAACATGCGGAATGCGAAAACAATGCAAAGAGATGGATATTGCTTGGAATTTAAATAAAAATCATAGAAAAATAAATTAAAGTCTAATTATTGGTTGTGTTGGTAATGTAAATAAATATATTTTCAAGAAATGAGAAAGATGTGCAAGAATTCGAAGTGAAAACTTGAAAATGTAAATTAGTGAAGACCACAAGCAATGGACATGAATTGACATTCAACACCTTGATAATGCAGTAAAGTAAGCACAATGATTACATGATAGAAATTGAAATTCAACACCTTGAGCTCAGCTTTGAAGGGGCCTCTTCGCCTACCTTCTTTGGTATATCACCAGTAACATAATATGCCATCCGCATCATCATCATCATCAGCAGCAGCAGCAGCAGATGGGTTGACAATAAGGAAGATTAACCATAATTTTCCAACCAGCTGTAAACCTAGCATTCACTCTCATAGATTGGCGCCGAAAACCTAAAGCGACATGCCAAGAATCCCATAAGGTCAGTTGGCTGTTTAAGCTCATGCAACCAGAGAGACGGTAACAAAACATGAAGAACATCTTTGTCAAAACCAACATACCCTTTATTACATAGAGTTGAGATAAAAAAGGTCACCCTTGTTGCCAGATTTGATTTGAACACGTCAAGAGTGGGTGAGAACAAAAACCATGGGGGGTTGCACTTACTCAAAAAGAGCCAAAAAGAAAAAAAGAAAACCATGTACCTTGGCTACAATTGAAGCCTCTCTTATGAGTTGAGGTATCAACTCTTTGCTTCAGTTGCTGCCGGCATGCATCGCCATACTCCAGCTAAAGCACTCCCATAGATGGAGTGGCAGATGCTAGAGACAGCACATGGAACAGCAGTGAGGGGGCTTGCGAAATGCTGACTGGCAAGCACTACCCCAAGCACTGAATTCTGCAAGTTTGGAAAGGTTAACAAAGCCATTTAGCCATCAAATGAAACAATGGTTCACCATCAACATCCAAAGTCTAACCTCATCAAGATGGTGATGACTATCAGGAAGATTCAGAAAGAATTTTCAGACGCATCAAGACCGGTGCCAGAAACCTAACCAAGGCAGCTTGACAAGAAACCCAAAAGGTCGGTTGGTGGGCAAGGAGACCTACCTTGTTTAAGCTCATGTAACCAAGGAGCAGTTACTCCAAGGTTTCCCTAGAGTAGGAAACCGAATGGGACAACAAATTGTGACAACCCGAAGAGTAATAAGGTATATTAAGACAAAGATCCCCACTCCCATTACCGATATGGGACTAAACCGTGTGAGGCACGACCATCTCAACACTCCCCCTCACGCGGGACACACGTGGCAAAGGCACAATCGGGCGGAGCTCCCGGAGCGGGTCCTAGCTCTGATACCATATATGTGACGACCCGAGTTCCTCCCCAAAAGGTACCTTTTGAGGAGGGGAGTAATCGGGTATATTAAGACAAGGATCCCCACTACCATTACCGATATGGGACTAAACCGTACGAGGCATGACCATCTCAACACTCCCCCTCACACGGGACACACGTGGCAAGGGCACAATCGGGCGGAGCTCCTGGAGCGGGTCCTAGCTCTGATACCATATATGTGACGACCCGAGTTCCTCCCCAAAAGGTACCTTTTGAGGAGAGGAGTAATCGGGTATATTAAGACAAGGATCCCCACTCCCATTACCGATGTGGGACTAAACCGTGTGATGCATGACCATATCAACACAAATTGCTTAAAATTACCTGCATGCCAACCTCAATGGATATGGTACGAGCAGAAGACACATCTATTCCCAGCATCCTCGAGAAAATGTAGCCGAAGAAAAAGCCAGAAGCATGAAGAGAAGAGACAGCAAGCACCACTTGCAGTCCAGATGCAAGGATTGCCGAAGCACTTTGTGCAATAGCACTACCACAAAGAATTGCCACAGTTGCAACAGCAATGAATGGCATCAAGGGAGAAACCAGCTCCACCAAATCATTGCAATATTGGTTCAGTAGGGCACCTGCTAATACAGGGGCAAGCACAACCTGCATTCACAAAGGAAAGGCATTAACAGAGGCAAGAGAAATGCAGCAAGACAAAGAGACGCCCGTCTTACCTGCACTGTAGATATCAAAAGCCCTGCTGGATCTACTGCAACATATTGTCCCGCAAGTTTGGATGTCAGAAAAGGTGTCATTACCTGAAATTAATTAATACAAAGGGTTAATTGTGAAAATTTTATAAAGGAAATCAAGCCAATTAAAGTGGCAAAGAGATCGCTTCAATACCACGGCAGTAAAGGTACTTGCTGCAGTCATTAGCACTGATAAGGCTACATTTCCTCTGGAACACAACGAAACAACATCAATGACTTCTCTGCGTGGATGATTCAAGAGATGGAATTAAATATTTTTTAGAGAACTTGTGATGGAATCAATTACCGTGCAAGATAAGTAACAATATTACTCGCTGTACCTGCAGAAATAACAGTCCACATGTTTAGTTGCGTTGACGGATCAAGATGCGTCATCATTATCATTAACATGGAGTCGACTATGAGGAAAATTAACAACAATTTCTGACAAGTTGTCAACCTGGCGTCAACTCTCTAAGATTGGTTCCGAAAACCTGACCATGGCAACTTGGCATGAAAGGGGCCTGTCAAGAAACCGGCCATTTGGGAGGTAGGAGGACCTACCCTGTTTTGTTGATGGGTGATAATGCACAACTAAGAAAAAAGAAAAGGAGAAAGACATACCTCCAGGGCAGCAAGCGACCAGTATCAAGCCAGCAGCATAATGTGAAGGCAACTTTAACAGCTTGCTCACATAGTATCCTGACAGTGGCATCACCTGTAATCAAAGCATTCATTCATGACTAGGAGGTATCTAAAAGGCATAACATGCTTGTATATACCTTTATCAGTCGATGTCAAAAGAAAAAGGTGCAAACAAAGATTACGAAATAGATTTATTCTCATGAAAGCAGGATATATGGCCAGGTTTTTGTAAATGAAATTTCGTAAAAGTTAAAAGAGTATGCCATCATAAATAACTAGAGATCAAAGGCTCTAGTAAACTTTAGAATTTTGAGTTCCATGGGACTGTCCAGGATATTAAACAAGCACCAGAAACTGAATTATAAGGATCTACAATCGTTCATTTACCTTACAAGAGAGTGCTGATTTTCCACCATTTGAAAAGCAAATATTAGTTGTAGAGCATGAACAAAAAAAAATGGTAACAGTAATTAGCTCTTATAAGGAGTCCACTAAAGGACATACTGTTCGGACAAAGACAGATGAAGAGGAGTGATTGTTGATCTAAAGGACTTCAAGGAATGATCATGGTCGTTGTATTTTAGACGAATTTCTAGCCCTCCGATCAGAATCGCTAGTGGACCGGGGTATGTGAGAAAGGCTGTCAGTATATAATGAAGGCCCATGATCGTTGCGGTGATCAAACATGCACAGTCCGATACAGCCCAGTATACTCTATTGGTCGGACTTGATGATGCCAGAAAATAGGCACACTTGATCAGGAATTTCTTGATTTCTTGAGTGAGTTGTCTGTTGGGTATTTGATTAACGAGAAAATTTGTCTTTTATAGACCCAGACACACCCATTCAGATTGGGTTGTGATGCAGTCAGATGGTCCGCTGCTGCCTTTTATTTATTTGTAGCTCTATTTTCTTATAATAGCATGTTTTAGTGACTTTATTTCATGATTTGGACATTATGATTAGTGAATTGGTGTGGGGGATGTCCATATCCATATTTGGGAGCTTTTGGTTCGATCCGGTTAACCCAGATATATTTATTTGGTCAATAATAAAGAAATAGACTAATAGGGGCAGGACGGGCAACCGAAGGTCGAGATTAGGCTCGATCCGACAGATATAAGAGCTTAAGTTATATGATGGTGTGACAAGTTACACGGCCTTACTAGGCTCAAAACAGGCCCAACTAGACTTATCCGCACCCCATGCTCCCTCCCTCCCTCCCTCGATTGATCTGATCTCCACCCTTGAATCAAATGCCGTGCGCTGTTGCACCAATAAAACAGAAGAATTATTAGAAAATACAGATTGCCATTTCTTTAGAGAAACCCTAAATAAGATGAGAGTTGCCCTCCTTCTTTCCCTTCCGGAATGGTACCCGGCTTGCGAACCAAAGATCCACAATTCCCGACGACTGGCTTTGCTTTGTGAGAGGATTCGGCAACGTTTTCTTGCACCCGCAGCGGTTTGGACCGATATTACCCTTTCATCATTCTTCTTCATCATTTTCCTTCACAACCAATATTAGAATTCTGCATCATTCCCTATTGCTGAAATCATTATTCGAAGCCATGTTTTGCCCTTCCACTTGCCACTATCATCATAAACTAGTCCTTAATTAGCTAGAAGCCCTCTTGCATTCTATTAGTCCTTTATTTCCTATATAATCAGCTTCTGCGATTGTATTTATTTATATTCTTATATCTGGATCTAGGCTTGGTATGGTTAATTTCATATTGTTAGATCTGGATCTAGACTTGCTATGGTTCCATGTCTTATGAGTTTATGATAGCCTACTCTTAGTTTACTGCCCTCTGAGATGATTTATGCGCTATACTGATAAACAACCCTAGTTTAAGTGATTAAGAGACTCCAAGTGAATTAGGATCGTAGTATGCCTTTCGGAACGTACATCAAGTCGGTATCAGAGCTCAAAAGATATTTCCAGGGTTCAACGAATATCTGGAAATCAGCAAACCATCATTGCATATTTGCATGCTTACTGAAATTTAATTTAAGTCACATCATGTGCTTGTATCGGAACTCTAGGAGGCACTTGTGCTTTCATTTGTATGTGCTCTCCACTTTCTATGCGGGAGCAGATTCGACGAGCACACGTTTCGAGACTTGCACGTATCTCGAAACTTGAATAGGAATAAATAATCATTTTCGGATTAATAATCCATGAAATTAGTATTTTCGGAATAAAATATTAATTTCGGAATAAAATAAATATTTCATTCCGAAAATATTATTTTAATCCGAAAATAGCATATTTCGGATTTGTTAGTTATGGTTATTTTAAAACCTGATTTTAGGTAAGATTTGAATAGATTCAAATCTTTTATATTAGGAAGTTAATTAGATAAGATTAGGTAATTTAAATTATGATGGGAAGTTGAGATTTGAAAGATTGTGAGCCCAGATTATAAGGGACTGCATTTATCTCTATTTTGGTTATTTAAGGAGACATAATCTCCTCTTGTAAGTCACTGAATGATTGAATGAAAAAAAAAATTGTGTGCGTTTGCCACGAGTTCCCCTGTGAGAGGAGAGCGAGCGAGAGGCTCAATGCCGATGTGAGATCGGATTTGGTGAGAGGCCAAGGGTGTGAGGCCCCCCCCTTTTATCTTCTTCTTTCTTCCTATCTCTTGCGACGACGATCGACGGCTGTCCTGCATCACTTTCGGTAGAGTTTCCTTCTCGAAAACTGCTACTTTGATGCAGGAACAGATTCGACGAGCACACGTTTCGAGACTTGCACGTATCTCGAAACTTGAATAGGAATAAATAATCATTTTCGGATTAATAATCCATGAAATTAGTATTTTCGAAATAAAATAAATATTTCATTCCGAAAATATTATTTTAATCCGAAAATAGCATATTTCGGATTTGTTAGTTATGGTTATTTTAAAACCTGATTTTAGGTAAGATTTGAATAGATTCAAATCTTTTATATTAGGAAGTTAATTAGATAAGATTAGGTAATTTAAATTATGATGGGAAGTTGAGATTTGAAAGATTGTGAGCCCAGATTATAAGGGACTGTATTTATCTCTATTTTGGTTATTTAAGGAGACATAATCTTCTCTTGTAAGTCACTGAATGATTGAATGAAAAAAAAATTGTGTGCGTTTGCCACGAGTTCCCCTGTGAGAGGAGAGCGAGCGAGAGGCTCAATGCCGATGTGAGATCGGATTTGGCGAGAGGCCAAGGGTGTGAGGCCCCCCCCTTTTATCTTCTTTTTTCCTATCTCTTGCGACGACGATCGACGGTTGTCCTGCATCAAATTTGGTATCAGAGCGGGTTTCGACGGATTCCGCTTCCGTCGGACGATCCGCGGTGTCATTCGAGGCTCGTCATCACCGACAACCATCAACATCGACATCACCATCAGCCCCGATTCACAAGCCCTGTGGCCCCAACTCGCTCGGCCCGACCCTCGTCATGCAGCCCAGTCGCTGTCGCCGTCGTCCGAGCCTCGTCAAGTTGAGATCCGCCGCTGCCCGACCTCCGGGTCACCCCCTTGCAACCCCAGTCCGTCACCGTCAACCACCGACCGGCTCCTCCCGGATCTGATCCGGCCTCCCGCGCAACTCCGCCGTCCCCGCGATCAGCCCCACCTCAGCCCGTCACTAGTACGTTTTTACCCGTTTTTGCTAATCTGTGAAAAAAAAAAGGTTCTCGTCAGATCTGTGAGGGAATCAGAAAAGGAAAGAAAAAAAAAAAGGGGAAAGAAAGAAGAAAAGAAAAAGGAAAGTTAGAAAAAAAAAAGGGAAAGAAATCTTACCTTATGCTGTTGCTACCTTTGCTTGCCTTCCTTGTGCTGGACGCCACCTCCCCTCCTTGCACCTACCAGTACTTGGTTCCCCAAATACTTGAACGGCTGAACCCAAAACAACCCTAAATCATCACCTTTAATCCATTTCTTTGACCACTTTACCCCTCACCCACACCCTTAGATACCCATCCAAAGGTGTCAATTAATCCCATTGTTAGACAAACCAAAAACAGCCCCTTCACTTTAATTGTTGAACCCGTTTGAATTCGGATCCAACCCGAATAGTCAATTCAGACCCGACAACTTCGTTGGGCCATAACTTTTAAACCGGTTGTCGGAATTGGTCGGACAAAATACCAAACTTTAACGATTTTGCGAAACCGATCCAGTCGTGCCCTCTGTGCCTCCATCCAGTCATCCCAACACTACAGAATTACGACTCTGCCCCTGATCGTCATGTTCCATCAGACTGCCCTCTTTGCACAACTTATGGATTGGGTAAAGTCATTGGGTCTTATACTATACCCTTCCACATCCAGTGATTTTATTTATGTTTGGCGCATCACGGATCGAGCCCGAGAGCTGAGTATGCCAACCGACCCCTTTGTCCAATGGTTTCTACACCAAGGAGGATCGGCTGAAGAGCGATTTGATGATGTGATGCAACTGATTAGCGAGATTGAGCAAGAGGCTACGATCATACAACGGCGCAAAGTCCGAGCCTCAGTCGGACCTCCATCAGTTATGTTTCCTGCACCGACGGCTCCACCCGCACCAGTGGTACCACCTCCAGCAGTACCACAAATGGAGATTCCTGAGGATATTCCACATCCGGACGAGTTTCCGAGTTCGGCAGTCGATGATCTTCTGCCTGCTACAGTACCGCCGGTCGAATCTCCACTTTCTACAGCATCTTCAGTGGATCTGCTATCTCTGCTTTTGCCTCCAGTGGAGCATTCATTTCCTGCAGAGCCGTTATCGGGTGTCGACTTCAACACACTAGTCCAGACAGTTGACTTCCTCGGGTTAGACCTTCCACCCTCGGTTCGGGTACTCCTCCAGTTTCACTTGTATGTGCCTTCCTCCGGACCGGACTACTTCAGCCACTACTCCAACATGCTGCTTGTATGGGATCCGAGAAGCAATTGTTTGATGGCACGACATCCACTACAGGGTCTTCACCATCAGCTACTAACTTTGCCTCCTGCCTGGGCCTCACAGAACTCGAGGTCGAGTTCTTTCGTAGCTGAGGAGTTTGATGCGGGAGCAGATTCGACGAGCACACGTTTCGAGACTTGCACGTATCTCGAAACTTGAATAGAAATAAATAATCATTTTCGGATTAATAATCCATGAAATTAGTATTTTCGGAATAAAATAAATATTTCATTCCGAAAATATTATTTTAATCCGAAAATAACATATTTCGGATTTGTTAGTTATGGTTATTTTAAAACCTGATTTTAGGTAAGATTTGAATAGATTCAAATCTTTTATATTAGGAAGTTAATTAGATAAGATTAGGTAATTTAAATTATGATGGGAAGTTGAGATTTGAAAGATTGTGAGCCCAGATTATAAGGGACTGCATTTATCTCTATTTTGGTTATTTAAGGAGACATAATCTCCTCTTGTAAGTCACTGAATGATTGAATGAAAAAAAAATTGTGTGCGTTTGCCACGAGTTCCCCTGTGAGAGGAGAGCGAGCGAGAGGCTCAATGCCGATGTGAGATCGGATTTGGCGAGAGGCCAAGGGTGTGAGGCCCCCCCCCTTTTATCTTCTTCTTTCTTCCTATCTCTTGCGACGACGATCGACGGCTGTCCTGCATCACTTTCGGTAGAGTTTCCTTCTCGAAAACTGCTACTTTATTGTCCTTGCATATTACACATACACACATATCGCATCCCCTACAATATTCATTAGCATATAGAGGTGCTAGGACATATATGTTGTTGTCCTATTTGTTCCTCTACCTATTTCACTGCACAAAAGAACCGTGAAAGCACCATGAATCGAAATTGTATCCGCTAGAAAGTCCATAAGCTAACCAACTCAACTGTAACCTATGAAGCACAGACACGGGTACGGCGACACGACACGACACGACACGGACACGGCGACACGACATTTCTTCAAAAATGAAGGACACGACACGGCTAGGACACGACAATTAATATTTATAATTTTATATAAATAATATATGATACATTAATACTACATAGAGATGCTTAATTTCGAAGAATAATTCATAAAACATGCTCCAACTAGATAGGAAATTACTTTATGGTTATGTCTAAGAAATTTCAATGGTAGCACAATACCCAATTTAACAACTACTAAATTTTTTATTTTGGTAATTTCAACGATTCAATCTAATCAAAATTGAATTGAAGAGGGCAAAATGAAGTTTATTTACTATAGGGTCGGGATTGGCACTATGGGACCCTCACTAGAGGTCATAAGGGTAATGACAACTATCCAATAAAGTTCACAAAATCCACAAAGTTCTAGAATTATTGCTAAAAGATTATCTTAATATTTGTAAGAAAAACCCTATTAATTATATCCTATGATGTTATAACCTTAGAGGATATAAGTTAAAGCCAAATCTTAATCACAACCGTCCATTACACCAAGCCCCAAACAAATCATCCAACTCATCCCTGATCCCATGCAAACAACGTCCCTGCCGTGTCCCAGCCGTGTCCTGGCCGTGTCCCAGCCGTGTCCTGGCCGTGTCCCAGCCGTGTCCTGCCCGTGTCCCAGCAGTGTCCTGGACAAAAAAAACCAGGACACTTCGGAGCCATGTCCGACACGTGTCCGGGCCGTGTCCGAGCCGTGTCCGTGTCCGACACGTGTCCGACACGGACACGGGGCCCTCTAAGAAGTGTCCGTGTTTCATAGACTGTAACCTTAGGGTGAGTTTTTCTCAATGCCAGGGGTGGTAATGAATCGGATTTGGGTCGGACCTTAAAAGTATCTATACCCATACCCATTCAGATTATAAAACCTGTATGGTATTATGTATAATATTAAGCAATCCGCTATCGGGTTTTAGGTGTGGGTATTGGTCAGTTACAAAAATTTATACCCATACCCGAACTTTTAGATCATTTTTGGATCGGGCTTTTGGGTTCCATTGCCTATCAAGCGCACGAACTCACCGCTTCCTTTGGTCTGCAACAATCCCTACTAACAGGGAGCCAGCAGCAAGGAGGCCAGTAGCAACCATCGGGCAAGAACAGAGGTCAGGGGATAACATCTTTGGCAAGTTCGACTTCGATATGTCGGCAGAGGCTCTCGGCGTCAACCGAGAGGTTGCGAGGAAGATCCAGAGTCAAGAGAGAGCATGGCGAGATCATCAAGGTGAAGCGGGGGCTCCAACTGGTGAGGCCTCCGAGGATGCAGGAGAAAGGGGAAGGAGTGGAGGGAGAGGGGAGGAAGATGAACGGGTTGGAGTAGGCCTTCTGCAGCAAGCGGTTCATCGAGAACATCGACAATCCTCAGCAGGTCGACATCTAGACAACACAAGCTAATCCCTTTCCTAAGTCTTTTACTTTTATTAATTGTTCAACTTGGTCTTCCATAGATTAATCTGTGGTCATATGCTCCTAATTAGAAAAATCATCTAGGGTATTTAAATGGTTCTTCTACCGAAGGTCTAATAGGTAATTGGCTTTTTCCATAACAAAATACCGTCTCTAGATTCAATAACTGAAAAGTTGTTTATGGAACTATTATTGTCCATAACCAAGAACCTGTAACATTCACTATTTCGTGCATAACCAATGTAAGTACAGTCCATGACTCTAAGACAAAATTTAAGCCTCTTGGGGGGTGTTTGGCATGAGGAACAACTGTTCTACTTAATCCTCATCCAGCAGAGGGTATTCCCGTCGATTACCAATTCTAGTGTAAAGCTGATGGTTCAGCATCCGGTTGGCAGAGAAACGCATGTAGCGGTAAATTTTTGTTTCCAACTCTTCAATCCACCGAAACAAAAACTAGCCGTTACTTTTAAAATCAAGAACCGCCGAACCGGGAATAAAAACGACAGGTTCCGAAATGATGCCAAACACCCCCGGTCTGGTAGTTTTACAATAGCTTTGCACCCCCACAATTTCAACTGTTGATAACAAGGGGTTCGACCAAACCGAACTTCATAAGGAGTACCCTTTGTTTTCTTATTAGGTATTCTATCTAGAATATAAATAGTGGTTAATAAGGCTTCATCCTATAAATCTAAATTTATATTAGCATTACAAACCATAGCATCAATAATTTCCATTAAGATTCTATTTTTATTTAACTTTTTCCAACTATAATAATAATTTTAAAAGGTTAAATATGGAAAATAATCAAGAACATTAGATTTTTTCCCACATTTGTTAATAATCTTTTAGTCAGCTTTGTTTCCATGAAAAAACTACACGCAGAGAGGTTATCATGAACAAGCATATTAGTCAAGTTTAGACGAGCCATATTTTTCATGTATTTATGATTTATGTGTCCTAGTCTAATATGCCAAATATCAAGAGACTCAATAGCAAAAGAAGAATAATTTCCCGTTGATGATATTATTAAGTTTAAATATTCAACCCAAGGCATATCTTTTTGAAACAAGACTCATTCTTTGACAAGATAAACTTGTCATATTCAAAAACCAATTTAAAGTCATGCTAGATTAGCAAATCGTTTGATACAAGATTCTTCTTAATATCAGGTACGTGTAGCGCTTCGTTTAGAGTGACGATCTTTCTGGAAGTAAGCTTGAGCTTGATCTTTCCTTGCCCCAAGACCTTTGGCATTAGGGAGATGCCCATGTTGAGAGTCTTCTCTTCGTGTGCACCTTTATAGGACAAAAACATCATGTGATTATTGCCGATATGCTTGGTGACGCCAGTGTCAACCCACCACTCTATGTCAATCTCTAATCATGTTGATCTCTGAAATCACTGCTACCAAGTCTCCCACCATGTTTGTGGATCTTCTTGAAGTATGAGCAATCCTTATTGAAGTGCCCAGGCTTTCCACAGTTTGCATTACCCTTCTTAGATTTCTTGGTCTTGTCAAACCTGGACTTCTTCTGATGGTTGGTGTTCTGTCCATACTCATGCTTCATCTTTACTGGTTCGTGATTGGATTCGATAAGGTTTACCTTGGAAGCATGTTTAGACATTACTTCCTTATCTTCCCTTAACGGGGCTTCTTGTACAATCCTGAATCCTGATATGATTGACAAGCCCATCCATAGTAAGTTTGACATTACTATTTTCAAGGTTGTTCAAAAGTCTTTCGAGAAACTTGGTAACCTTGCAACCGCCGCAGTCACTAGAAAGAATACGTTCAACACACACCCTTCAGTAACCAGATCATTAATGATAACTTGGCAACCATGAACTTGATCTAGAATCAGCTTGCCATCAGTAATAACAAACTAAAAAGCTAACTTACTAGATAAGATTGATATCTGATATCCTTTGCCTTGTATTTCTTCTCCAACGCATCTCAAAATCCTTGGCGGGTTTTGAATTCGAACAGTTGTCGAAGAGCAAGTCCACCAAAATGTTCATGAAATGCCCTCGGCAGGTGTATTCATTGGCCTTCCACTTTTTCCAAACTTGTTCAAGTGGACCATTGTCGTCAGTAGTCAAGCATGGTGTAGTCAGCACATAAACGATCTCCAAACTAGTAAGGAGAAAGCAGACCTTCTGTTGCTAACGCTTGAAATGTGATCCGTCGAACGGATCAAGTTTTGGGTTGAGGTCTGTTCGCTACGGCTTGGAAGATGTTGGCCATTTGGAGGTGGTATAAATGGCAATGCAAAAGCAAAATCATGGTGGGGGTGGCACATATAATAGAAGATGCATTTCCAAAAACAGGTATTCTTATCAAGCTAAGCAACGATGTCAAGGGAAAGATGAGGTAGGACAGGAGAGAGAGAGAGAGAGAGAGAGAGAGAGAGAGAGAGAGAGACCGTGTATTGGAGGATGAAACCGGCAGCCAACTCCTTCGGCATCAAGAGGGCCGTCCTCAGATCGTCGAGGGTCAGCGTCATGCCCATACCTGCACTATAGACAATGGACATTAGCTATCTCAATCTCCCACCAAATAGGCTGGAAGTGCAGAAGGATTGGGGGGAGGGGATAAGGGAGAGACCCAGCATGGTGAGAGTGAGGCCGAGGATCTGCCAGTTGCGGTGCACCCAGAGGAAGGAGGAGGGCCTCCGGAGGGCGAGAAGGCACGCCGACCCCACCCACAGAGGGAATGCCATCGACAGCACCTCCCCGGCCCGGACGACGAGCCGGCGCCCATCGGCAAATCCACCGCCCTCCCCGTCGCTGCTGCTGCTCGGCGGGGGATGGTTAGCGGCACGAAGAGGAGGGAGTGGAAGTTTCGCCGCCCATATTCTTGTTGGTGCTCCGCCGTCCTCGCCGGTACTGAGAGCAATGCTGCGGCCGAGAGGTGGAGTTGGGTTTGGGGGACTGTGGCTGCCTTCGGCTGAGATGCCCCTTCTACCTCTCACGGTGGTGATGAGGGAGGCAGGCAGTAGCGGCCGCTGACGGATCATATCTGTTGGTTACTCGGCCGCCAGACTCAGTCCACCGGCGCTTCGCTGTTAAACGAAGCGGGCTCCCTCCAGGTTCCCGTCGGTGTCCCACCACCGGATGGCTGTGATCCAGTTGGGGGTACTGAAGCCGGCTACGAGTCGAGTCGAATTCCCAGGGCAGGCTGACCACCCTGATGAGTGATGACGAGTGGGAGTCTATACATAAATTATGATATTTTAACCATTTTTACATTAGATTGTTTTAGATCTAATGCCCTTAATATAAAGAAGATTCTCATGGTCCTCTTATTGAGACTCATATTTTATCATGGTCCTTCCGAATCCCAAGTTCGGAATCAGCTCTAGATTTCACAACCGTTGATGTACTTTTATCCATGATCTAGATTCTGATCCGATTCATACTTAAACGAATATTGATTGGGTTTTTTGATCGATGATCCCACAACGATCCAAATATGATCTAATCCGTGCTTAAACGGAAATGGATTGGGTTTTTTGATATGATGATCCAATAACCGTCCGAATCCGATGACCCATTTACTTTAACGGATCAGATTTGTATATAGCCTAATCCGATCCATTGACAAGTCTATATACTTATTCCTAGCAGCTTTCTAATCTTCTATCTTGAACTACTTAGAGGTAATGGGTCGTTATGCATCCACCACACTAGATACTTCACATCTGGTCTCCTCTAACCACCGAGGTAACTGTGGGGGATGATCCTCTTGCCGATCCGGGGACTCCGCCCAACAATCAATCGATTTGATGTCGGAGGTTCGAGCATTAGGCTTTTAGATTTGAGCTTCGAAGTGATTGAAGGTTTGTGGACTTAGGTTTAGAAGTAGGTGAGAGAGAATTGAGAGTTAACACGAGATGTGATCTCAGAGTTCAGTCGATGCCTACGTCTCCGTGCTATAAGGTGCAACCTGAATTCACTAACACTTTGAGAAGTAGTGATCTCGACAAGCCGAGTATCACTTGTCTTAGAAGAAAAAGAGATGTCAGAGCTCTGGTTTTCGAAAGTCTGATCTGGAAATCATATAATCGATCTGGAATACACATCTGGTCTGCTATTTTATAGAGGTTTGGAAAATATTCGAGGTCCGAGGCAGTTTTTGCATTCGCTTCGACATGCTCCAAGTAGGGCTGGTGGGTCCCGTCGTCGTCATTGTGGACCCCAAGCAGGACTAGTGGGTCTCATCATCGTCATTGTGGACCCCCAGACAATGCTAGTGGGTCTCGTCATCGTCATTGTGGACCCCCAGGCAGAGCTAGTGGGTCCCGTCTTCGGGCGTTGGTCAAATTTTGCACCCACAATAATCGTGTGTAGAACTGCTACGCAGCCTACACTCCCACAATGTCGAACATTTTGCATGCAATCCTCCACGATCGTTAGAGTAACCATGGGGCGTTTGTTATAATTTGATTTAAATTATAAATATTTCATATCCATTCACAAAAAGTTTTAGTGGAATATGTTGGCTAGAGAATGAGGCTTAGGCTTGATCTAGCGGGAGCATTGGTTGAAAACCCATCTCGAATTATTTTTTAATAAAACCAACAATGCTCTCCTTTTTTTTTGTAGCGTTGCTTTTTCCTTGCTTAGTCACGTTGGATGGGGAAAGAGCAAGAGGTTTGTATATAAGAGAACACCTCCCTTATGGCCTTGTAGCAAGTTAGCAACACAATTATAGATGCCAAAATCAGAAGAGGCCTCGGGCGGAAGCAGATCCCATCGATGCATTTGCAAAAGAACTCGATAAACTTGCCTTTTGGTTCTCAGCATACTCCAACACTCAAGTCAGCCTCAAGAACGATGTAGCGGTAGTCAAGAGAGAGAAGATTGCATACCTTTAGAAGTGGTGTGGCTTTTCTTGATTTAGGTCCAAGACGTTGCAATTTTAGGGAGCAGTTATGGAGGGATCCTTTGATCTACAGGATCGTGTGTGAGTCGAGGTTTGGGCCAGGCCAGACACACGACGGGATCTTCCTTTTCCACTCCTATCTGCAGAATGGGTTGAGGATCTCGTAATGCTTCTCCTTGAACTTGCCCCTAGTGTAGCTTTAGCGGTGAGGGCGGGAGTCGTGATCACATAGCTATGGTCATCAACGCCTATCGGCTCTCCTCCGTATCAACCTCAGAGGGCTTTGTCCGTATGTCGTGCTTAATTGGTGTGAACTTGGTGACAGGGATGCTGAGGTCTATCAGCTCTTCTCTATGCCAATCTCGAAGGGCTTTTTACTCAACTCGAAACCTATGTTGTATCTACACAAAACTAGGATCTTGATTTAACCGACGGGCCAAGGACTATGCCGTACCTACACAAGGGTAGGTCTTGATTTAACCGACGGACTAAGGCCTACGCCATACCTACACAATGGGTAGGGTCTTGATTTAAACTACACGTCCTCATAGCTGGTGCTGTCATATCTAACACTAGTGAGAGTATAACATATGGCACAGACAAAACGAGCATGCTCCACTACCCAGACCTAGGGTTGCAACTTGGATCTGACCAAGAATCCAACCCGAATTTTGGATGGTTTGGGTTGATTTAGTTGAAGATTGGATTAGGTTAGGATTGAAAAAATACAACCTGAGTTGAATTTGGGTGAGGTTCGGGTTGAGGGGTTGAGCAACCCGACCCAATCCGAACCCGAGTGCTCATGTATATCTATGAGTCTGTGATATATCGGTAACTATCACAACCATTCCGAGTACTCATATGTTGAGGGGTCGCAATCACAGTCATCCGTTTCACCCAGTCCCATATTATTTATGTTAAACGAGAGAGAGACGACAAGAGTTTGCAGAATAACCGGCATTCTCATTAGGCACATAGTCAATCTATATGTAGACATACATGTGTATACCCATGGGATACCCCACGTGTAGTGGTGGGAGACTATGATATACAGACTTAACACATATTCTAAACACCCCCCGCCCCTTCAAACTCACGGTGGGTCAAACACTGAGAGTTTGCTAATAAGAAACCGAAAACGAGAAGAGGGATGGGACTTCGTGAAAAATTCAACAATCTGCTCCGTCGAAGAGACATATGGTAGAGAGATGGTCCCAGCCTTGTACTGCTCTCTAGAGAAGTAACAATCAAGCTCGATGTACTTTGTCTGCTCATGAAACACCAGATTGCTGACAATCTGAATAGCACTCTTGTTGTCAGAATAAAAAGCAGTGGGACCTGAAGTAGCAACACCAAGAACCCGAAGAAGACGTCGGAGATGAACGATCTCCTTAGTAATAGTAACCATGGCATAAAATTTGTCCTCGGTACTGGAGAAAAAGACAACAGTTTGCTTCTTGCTATTCTAAGATATAAGAGAGTCACCAAGAAATAGACAATATCCAATAGTCGAACGACAAGTAGTCGGGTCGCCCGCCCAGTCAACATCAGAGTATGCACGAAGAACCATGGTCGAGGTTGCCGAGAAAAAGAGTGACCGAGTGATAGTGTCGCGAAGGTACTAAAGAGTACATAGAACAGTAGCATAGTGAGTAGAGTGAGGAGCATGCACAAACTGACTAAGAATGCTGACGGCATGAGCAATATCTAGTCTGGTGGTGCAAAGGTAGACTAGCTGACCTACTAACTCCCGGTACCTGGTAGGATCGTAAAGGGGCTCACTATCAGAGGGACGGAGCTTCACATGAAGCTCAAGAGGAGTGTCAACCGTACGACAGCCAGATAGTGCAGCCCAAGTAAGAATGACAGTTGTGTACTTCTGCTAAGAAAGCAGAATCCCCCGAGCACCCCTAGCAACCTCCAAGCCAAGAAAGTAACGCATGGATTAATATCCTTCATCTGAAACTGACTGCTGAAACGCTGCTGAAGAGAGGTGATGGTGCTGGAGTCATCACCTGTAAGAATCATGTCATCGACATATAGAAGGATGATGGCTCGGCCCTAAGGGAAAGTCGGCACAAACATAGAGTGATCCTGGAAGCTCTCCACAAAATTGATCTCGGTAACTGTCCGACATGCACCAAGTGCTTGTTTGAGCCCATAGATAGCCCGACGAAGACGGCAAACATACTGAGAAGGAGTGCCGAGGCCGGGAGGAGTCTGTATATAAACAACCTCGGAAAGATCTTCGGGAAGAAATGCATTCTTCACATCCATCCGAAATAGAGGCCAATCTCTAGCAGTAGCACCAGCAAGGAGGGTCCGAATAGTGGCTATCTGAGCCACCGGAGTAAAGGTCTTATCATAATCAATCCCATACTCCTGAGTAAAGCCTTAGGCAATGAGATGGGCCTTGTACTGATCAATGGAGCCATCTGGATGATGCTTGATCTTGAAGACCCACTTGCAGTTGATGGGCTCAATACTAGGAGGCAGGGCATAACCTCCCATGTCTGAGTCTACGTAAAGGCCTAAAACTCCTCAGTCATAGCTTGTCGCCATACATGGTAGTACGGGGTCTCTCTGTAATACCTGGGCTCTCTATCTGTGTGAAGGGCATTAAGGTAGGCAAAGAACTGAGGCGAGTAGGCAGTGGCTGCAACAAAACCAAAGCAGTCAGGGGAGTAGCCAAAGTGGTCGGGGGGGGGGGGGGGGGGGGGGGCGCTCGCACTGGGGTTAGCAAGGAAGAGTGCGATAATGCACAACCAGGTAAGGTAGGCTACTCGAAGTGGACGGAGTACCAGAGGAGTCACTGTCAGACAAAGTCGTAACATATAGCGAGTCAGATGGACGAGGAAAGAAAGCAATAGAAAGAGGGGATGAGGGATCTGAAGAGGAGGAAGAACTCAAGCTAGGAGAATGAGCGACCACAGGATCTAAAGAAGAGGAAGGACTCAAGCTAGGATAAGGGGCGACCACAGGAGCAGAAAGTAAAGACTCAAGAGTAGAGGCAGGAGGAGGAGCCATAGAGGAAGGAGAGGGTGTGACAAGAGGAGGCATGGTGAAGGAAGTGAGAGGAACTTTAAGAAAGATGAAATCCTGAGATGCAAGAGAGTAGTAGGGAACATCATCGACAAAAGAGACATATCGAGATATACGAAGACGACGAGCCAAGGGGTCATAGCAACGATACCCCTTGTGCTCAGAACTGATTCCCAAGAGCACACACTTAGTGGACCGAGCCGATAGTTTGTTATGCTCATAGAAAGGAAGGAGGATAAAACATGTGCACCCAAAAGTACGTAGTATGTTGTAATCAGGAGGGGTGCCAAAAAGACACTTATGAGGTGAAACACTAGAGAGGACAGAGGAAGGGATGATGTTAATAAGGTTAACAGAGGTCAAAATGGCTTCCGCCTAGAAGGTGCAAGGAAAGCAAAAAGAGAGGTCAAAATGGCTTCCGCCCAGAAAGTGCACGAGCTGTCTCAAGAATATGACGATACTTTTGCTCTGCAATACCGTTCTGCTCATGAGTATGAGGACATGATTGTTGGAAGAGAGTCCTATGGGATTGAAGGATAGAATGCATTAAAGAAGAGAGATATTCGTAGGTGCAATAAGATCTAAAAGTTTTAATACGAGCATAGAACTGAGTATGAACCAGGCGGTGACGGTCTGATAGACCTCAAGAATAGCAGAACACTAACGAAGGAGATACACCCATGTGAAATGTGAATAATCATCAATAAAGCGAATATAGTAAAGATAGCCATTCGTAGAAGAAAAAGGTACAGGACCTTATATATCGGAGTGCACTAGATCAAACGGACTACATAACTATGACAAACTGGTAGAAAAGGAGCTAGTAGAATACTTAGCCAATTGACATCCCATGCAAAAACAAAGATGAGAAAAGGAACCATGGCCTAACACGCCTGATCGGAAAAGACTTTTAAGCCAAGATTCAGACACATAACCTAGCCTCCTGTGACATAGGTCGGCATCTGAGGAGACAGCACGACAAACGACTGAAGGAGAGACATGAGGTAGATGAAGATACTCCAATGTTAGAATTGATGCATCTGAAGCTTGTAAAACTTTATGTTTTGATCTAATAAATAAAGGTTGATAGTTATTATATAAGATGCATATTGGTACGTAACATATTTACATGTTCTTTTAAGAATAGAGAGCCATGGTTACATGATAGTCCACTGAGTTGGAGACTGAGCAGATTGGTCCCATATAATCTAAATAAGTTTGTAGCTATGAACAGGTTGGTCGCCTCATCATGATAAGCTATTAGGGATAACAGTGCATGGAAAGTCTTCACCATGGTCATCACCAAGCACAGTGTCTAGGGCCGAATGGAACTAACACGATGCACAGATCAGTGAGCAGACACTGGTACACTAAGCCGTGTTTCTACTTAGGATAAAACGGTCATAAACCCTGAGGAACCACGTTTGATGGACTAACTAGTTGAGTGATGCTTTGTCACACCAATATGTGAGGATCCAGATACGTGATCCAAAACCACGATGTACTAGGTTACCCGGCTGGCATTGCATCAACGTGTCACTCCTACAGGCCATCCACACCCCTATCGGGAGATGCGTTTCTTGGTTTGACTTACACTGTACTAAACCCAGGCCTGGTGGTCATTAGTTGGACTATTGACCGAGTTCGATTACTCGACGGGATAATCAGAGGTACGATGTATAGGTCAACCTGGAAGGAACCAAGTCATATGAGCATTCGAGTCTAACGGTATTCTCCACCGCTCGAAGTGCATCATGGCATCAAGTAGAGGGACAAAGAGTTTACCACTACTAAGCGGAGAGTATGGGTATGACGGAGAACATAGTAAGTCCGGGTGAAATGAAGTGCAGCCTACGTCGCACTCTGGGTGGCCACGCTGGTTAACTCGAGCTCAAAGGATCGATGGTATACTTGGGTAGTGTGTCGATCGAGCTTGAGTTGGAAGCCATGAACCTCGGTCCCTGATGGTTCCACCTTATCCACATTATGTACGGTTCTTGAATCATCTCCTCGGAACACAGTGAGCAGTAAGAGGAAGTAAAAAGTCTACGCTCCATGTGTGCTTTGCACTAGTGCACGATAGATGCGTAACTACTAGGGGTGGACATGATCAGGTTGGTCGGGTTTGGAGGTCTGATCGTGTTTGGATCAAGTTACATTGTATTTGCCCAAATTGCCCGGGGAATTTGTAAAGGGTTTGCCCATGTTTGGACCATGGAAGTTCATCGGGTTGCTCGGGTTCGTTCGGATCGTTTACTAAAAAGTAGAGATACTTCCGATCTAAAATTTACACCAATCAATATGAAGCTTCCTCTTACTTGAGCAAAAAAAAATTTGGTGCCAACCGTGCAATGAAGAATATTACAAGTTTAACTTGATTATAGAGAACATGTGCATTCCACTTAATCCCTCTCTTTTATTATTATTATTATTATTATTATTATTATTATTATTATTATTTTATATATATATATATATATATATATATATATATATATATATATATATATATATATATATATTCCTCGAGTTCTTCGGGTTGCTCGGGTTGGTCATATGGGTGACCATGTTCGCCCAAATTCAAATTCAGGCAAAAAAAATTTTGCCCATGCCCATCCAAATTCTCAAATATTGTTGTCCGTGATTGTCCAAATTCAAAATTTGGTCCGGTTGCTCGGGTTCGTCCGGACCAAGTCCCAGCCCTAGTAACTACATGCGAGTGCTAAAGGGGAAGCCCTAGACTAGTACAAAGGCGCAAGTAGTTATTCCTCGCCATAAGTAAACTTCGCTGTATGGGTACGATACACCGAGACATGTTGCGAGTTGACTAGTTGACTTTACTAGAGGTACCCTTCGGTGACCTCAGTTAATAGTGAAATAACTTGTAAATATCACTTAAGGATGAGTCGCTAAGTCTCGCACACTAGAAATGGTCAATTTGAGGTATAAGGGTGTTTTGGCAAAAATACACACTACCGAGCCTCGCTAGTAGCCGACCATAGCTGTGGGAGACCCATACAGGGCAACCCCTATATTCTATGGATTAGAATCCCCTAGTAATAGGGCCGACCATAGGGATAGGAATAGGGGTTTGAATTGGTCAAATTCAAGTCTTATAAGTGGGGAAAAATGATATAAAAAAAGGGAAAGATATAGGGAGAAATAAAGGGGATTAAACCTATCCCCTTGTATCCTTATCCAAGGGGGTAGGCCGGCCTTATAAAAGGGGGAAGGGGGTCCGACCATACAAGCATAGAAAACTGAACCCCCCTCTTCTCTCTTCTTCCTAGTTCTCTTTCTCATCTCTCTCTACTCCCCCACTTGCGACTTCGTCTTCCTCACGTGGAGTTTTGGAGAAGGAGTATAATCGTTCTTAGGAGGCACTTAGAGATCCGAGAGCGATGTATCGTGCATCGTGCGAGATCAGGTGAACAAGAATGCATCATCTTTCCGACATACCATTGGCTTCTTCGCAGACGATCTTCCGTCTTCATCGACAAAGAAGACAATTCTCTGCGGTTAAAAGATCCGCACGAAGGTATGGATATGCTAACATATAGATCTAGCGAGTTCTATGATTTGTAGACATGCTAGATAATCATTACGCTAGATTATCATTAGAGTTTTTTGAATCACGTGCACACATATGCACGCACATGTAGAATAGTTTCAATAAAATTTTAAATTGTGTAACGTGCACCATGAACAATCATTCGGTCGCTTAATTGCTTCCGTTGCAAGCCTCTACCAAAAGATTATTTCCAACAATTGGTATTAGAGCTACGCTAGTGGTGTATGTTTCATGACTTTCCATTAAACCATCATGTGTGCGCATGATGAGCGGGTGATTTTATCCGGGTTCCTATGCTTAGATCATATATATATATATATATATATATATATATATATATATATATATATATATATATATATATATATATATATATATATATATATATATATATATATATATATATATATATATATATATATATATATATATATATATATATATATATATATATATATTGCTTGTTCTATGAATCGTGTTTGCAGGGCACCGCTATAAAATTGATCTAGATATATGTTTGCTTGCTACCGGGGGTCAGACCCTGACTTAGCCTTTGTCTGGATTTGCTCTCTATGTGTGTGGATAGGTTTTAGAGCCTTAGATTGGGCAAGTGATGGGGGTTGTGGGTGCAAATTTTGGCAAGAAGTCTGCAAACAGCGGGACCCATCGGCCCTGCCTGGTGGGCCCCCGAAGACTACAGCGGGACCCACCGGCCCTGCCTGGTGGGTCCCCGAAGACTACCGTAGGACCCACCGGCCCTGCCTGGTGGGCCCAAGAGCCTGTGGAATCCCCCGGGAGACGATAGCGGGGCCCACCAGCTTTACTTGGAGGATCCCCAGATACGACAGCAGAAACTGCCATTTGCCACCAGAAAATCCTATAAATAGCAGCCCTTTGAATGTAAAAGGGGATCCGATTTCCAGTTCTGAGATCTGATTTCTAGAAACCAGAGCTCTGCATTTCAGTTTCCATCCCTCCTCTTCCTCTCTTCGATCTTCTTCTTATCTTTGAAAAGATCAGAGTGGTTTCAGTCATACTCGGCCAGTCGAGATCACTTCGATCGATACAAGTGTTAGTGAATTCGGGTTGCTCCCTATAGCACGGAGACGTAGGCTTCGACTGAACTCCGAGATCACACCTCTTGTGTCAAACTCTTTCTGTTTGCATATTGAATGCTCCAACTCCGATCAACAGATCGAACAACGATCTCCAACTCGAATCTTCAATTGACTGGTGCGGCGAGGTCTTTGGGTCGGCACGAAGACTTTCCCCCATAGTTTGGCGCCGTCTGTGGGATCCGAACAAAAAGTCAAGTTCGCTTTGCAACAAGTTTCATATTGGTTGAGCAGACAACCGATCAAACTTCCTAGCCCCTTCGGTTGAGCAGACAACCGCTAGGACACCGGCACTCTCGTTGCACCCTTCGCTCTCTACTAAATGGCGAGAACGAAGCATCAGGGTCAACCAGAAGGAAGTAATACTCAACAAGCTCGTCCTGAGACTCGATCAATGAGTCAAAGGCTCAACTTCGGACAGCCCCTTGTTGTCCCCGAAATGGGGGTTCGCTTAGGAAGTGGGAGATCAGTCGATCGACCGATCGCCCAACCTGCACGACAGTCAATTGGGCAAACTGCCCCCGTTCCAGCTGAGGACCCTCCATCGACCTATCAAATTTCTACAGTCGACTTTCAACTGCTTCAACTGGCTAAGCAGAATGCTGCTCTCACTGCTGAAAGAGATGCTCTCAAGAAAGCAGCCTCTGAAGCCGGGATCGCTCTTTCGATTCCCTCGACCAACAAGAGAGTCGATCTACCGCGGCAATCAATCCACTCTGAACCACGGAGGTCGACGGGCACTGCTGCCCTCGAGAGGATTCATCGTGACCCAACTCCCTCTGCTGCCCCATGGAAGCAGAGTGTTTGGGATCGCCTCGACGATGAGTCCTCCCAGTCTTCTTCCGGTCGTAACTGCGACAGGAAGGTACCTTCAAAACCTGACATCTCAAGGAGACACCAGATGAAAGGGGCTCCCTCAAAGAATAGAATTTCTCTATCCATTCCGCTTCAGGGTGGGCTTGGATCAGACCTTCGTCACCGACTCCAACCTGCTGATACTCAGAGGCCTGAACAAGACCTCTCGATCTTGCCTCTCGATCTACATCCAAGTCGAGGGCATGGTCGTAGAGACGAGTGCTCCTCAGCCGGACCTCTCCATCGAAGCTTGTTCGAGTCAACATTCCCAAGGGGATGGAGAACTCCAACTCTCTCCAAATTCAATTGCATCAAAGGAGATCCAACTCTCCATATACTCGCTTTCAAGCAAGCCTTAACGCTGCACGAAGAAGAGAACAACGTGCTCTGCCGCACCTTCGCCGGGAGCCTAGACGAGCCATCTCTCGATTGGTACCATAACCTTCGAGCAGGATCCATCACCCTGTTCGATGTTTTGGCCAGTCACTTCGTGCAGCATTATCAACTTAACTTGAAGCCGGAGAAGAAGCTTGACTCCCTCTACCGGCTGAGGATGGGCGCCGACGAGAGTCTCCAAAGCTTTACAAGGAGATTCCGCAACGAGCACGTCGCCCTCTCCGTGAGGCATCTGGATGATGAAGCTATCATGTTGGCTTTCCAGAATGCACTCCGCTTCGACCTGCATATCTACAATGACTTTATTCGCAATCCTCCTCCTTCCCTTGGTTCAATGTTTGATAGAATCCAAAGGGAAATTGAGGTTGAGGATGATCAAGTAGCTCGAAAGGGGCGAGAGACGAAGAGGCGACCCTCCGAAAGGGAAACCCCGAAGTATGCTGCAAAAGCTCACAATGCTGAGGCAGCAGCTCCCCCTGCCAACAAACGGTCAAGGAATGATGGACGCCGATCTCCTCCAAAGAAGACCACTTTCACCGAGTGGAATCTACCGATCGAGCAGATCCTCGACCGAATTCAACACGAAGAATTTCTCCGGAGGCCTAATCCTCTGCAGCCTGACACCAAGGTCACGGCTGACAAAACAGTTTATTGCGACTTCCACCGAAGTCACGGCCATTCCACCGATCGGTGCTATCGACTGAGATATCACCTCGACGATCTACTGCGCGAAGGCCATCTTCAAGAGTTCGTCAAAGGTGGACAAGATCAACGCCGAACCTCCGCCAAGGGGAAAGAGGCTTGCTGGGTCCATCAAATCTCTTCTAACCGGTCATCTCTCACTGTGAATGCTAATGTCTTTGGTATTCATGGAACATTGCACAATCAAGCACTGACCGAAAAAGAAGTGGATCGGCAAGTTCGCCGCATCTTCCACGTTCGTTCTACGGCGAACAAGAAGGACACCTGGATCGAGAAGCCCATCAAAGGCTTAGCTTGGCCTTCTATCGTCTTCAACGACACTGACCTTCAAGGAGTCCATACTCCACATCGAGACCCCCTGGTCTTAAAGCTCCTCATTGATGGGAGCACCGTCAATCGAATCCTCATCGACACCGGAAGCTCCATCGACATTATGTTCTTAGACTGCTTCAAACGTCTGGGACATAAATATTCAAACCTTGACGTCGTTCCAACGGTGATCACGGGCTTCAACGGTGAGCAAAGTATAACGGTGGGTGAATCAAGATTCACCCTCGACCTCAGCCAAGAGACTCAAGTCTCGGTGAGATTTGCAATCTTCGAAGGAACGTCCAGCTACAACGCCATTCTCGGGCGACCATTCCTCCACCAGATTAATGCCATATCCTCTTCTTACCATCAACTTCTTAAGTTTGCAACGGGAGAAGGCATTGTCTGCATTCGAGGCGATCAACAAGCCGGTCGATCTTGCAAAGCTGCTGCTGCGAAAACAGATCGCAAGATCAATTTTGCTCCTCCAAAGCGACCACGAGATGAAGCTGGTCCTTCTTCAATATAGCAATCAAAGGAGATTCCGCTAGCCGAGCCCCCACCAATTGAGTGGATAACTTCACCTTCAATTGAAGAAATCATTCCAGTCAATATCGGCAGTGGAGATCTCCCACAACAAACATTTATCGGTACCGGTCTTAGCGACGCTGAAGCGCGAGACATGGTATCCTTCCTCCAGTCCAATATAAACGTATTCGCCTGGTGCTTTGAAGGCATGCCTGGGATCAACCCAGATGACGCGTGCCATCGATTAGCAATCAAAGTAGAAGTGAAGCCTGTCAAGCAAAAGCCGCGCACAATCCGACCAGAACTACAAATTGCTGTTCAAAAAGAGATCAGTAAGCTACTCGTAGCAGGCTTCATTCGTGAAGTAGAGTACCCTACTTGGATCTCCAATATAGTCACTGTCCCAAAGAAGAACGGGAAAGTCAGAGTGTGTATCGACTTCACCAACCTCAACAAGGCTTGCCCCAAAGATCCATTCCTCATGCCAAGGATTGATAGACTCGTCGATGCCACTGCTGGCCATGAGCTATTATCTTTCATGGATGGATACTCTGGGTACAATCAAATTCCACTTCATTCTGATGATCAAGAGAAGATGTGCTTTGTGACTAGCCGAGGTCTCTACTGTTACAACGTAATGCCATTCGGCCTCAAAAATGCTGGTTCTACCTATCAAAGGTTAGTCACAAAGATGTTCGAAGATCAGATCGGTCGCAATGTCGAAGTCTACGTCGATGATCTGCTCACCAAGAGCTCCACTCAAGGAAGACATCTATCTGATCTGACAGAAACCTTTTAAATCCTTCAAAAGTATCGTATGAAGCTCAATCCAGCCAAGTGTGCTTTTGGAGTTCAATCAGGCAAATTCCTGGGTCATCTTGTGACCAGGAGAGGCATCGAAGCCAACGCAGACCAGATTCGAGCTATTCTGGATATGCCGTCACCTACAAATCGGAAGGAAGTTCAACGCCTCACTGGAAGGTTAGCAGCCCTCAATCGGTTTATCTCGAAGTCTTCCGACAAGTGCAAACCACTCTTCGACAAATTACGGAAGGCAGATACCTCTGGCTGGAATTCAACTTGTGAAGAAGCTTTTCAACACATCAAGAAATATCTGATGCAAGCTCCTATCCTAACGGCTCCACTTTCAAAAGAAGATCTATGGCTCTATCTCGCCGTGACCGATCAAGCAATCAGTGCAGTCCTGGTCAGCAGAAGAGAAGGCATCGAACATCCGATCTACTACATCAGCCATACTCTTCTTCCGGCTGAGACTCGCTATTCAAAGACGGAGAAGGTCATACTAGCCTTACTCACGGCATCACGTCGTCTCCAACCTTATTTTATTTCCCATCAGATCACAGTCATTTCATAACACCTACTCAAAGATATCATCGACAAAGTGGGTCGAGCTGGTCGAATGACCAAATGGGTGATCGAGATGAGTGCTCTTGGGATCCAATTCGAATCTCGCACTTCAGTCAAGGGTCAGGCAATTACTGATTTTATAGCTGACTTTCCAGTTGAAGATCCCATAACTTGGGAAAAAGATGTCGATATGCAACTTGAAGACGAAGGCAAACCTTCATTCAACATCGCGGCAGAAATCAATCCAAGCCTTGAGACTCCAACCACAACACCAACTCCATGGAAGCTTTATACTGATGGAGCTTCAAGTGCGATCGGTTCGGAAACTGGGATAGTCTTGGTATCCCCCGAACTTGATCATCTTCAGAAGGCCACCCTCCTCGGATTCAATGCCACCAACAACGAAGCTGAATACGAAGCACTCATCTCCGGACTCGAAATGGCTGAATCCATGGGGGTTGATCGAATCATCGTCTATAGCGACTCTCAACTAATCATAAGATAAATCAATGGGGAATACACGGCGAGAGAAGAAAGAATGCAAAACTACTTGGCTCTGGTGCGACATCTTCGACAACACTTTACTAGCACCGAGTTCATTCAAATTCCAAGAACAGAGAATCGAGAAGGAGATGCTTTAGCCAACGCTGCCTCAGTTCTTGGAGATTCGCTTGGAGGAAGACAAATACAAATCGATTACCAAGAAGCACCCAAGACCACCCCTGAACAACGGATCATCGCCACTACAGAAAGATCTGGGGGTGGAGGATAATTGGCCTCGAACCTTACCACTTCAAATAAGCTCGAGGATTGGAGACAACCAATCTTCGACTTCTTCAAACATGGCAAAATGCCCGAAGATCCAAATCAAGCCCGAAGACTCCAAAGAAAGCTTCCATGTTATATCACTCAAGGAGAAGATCTATACTTCAAGTCTCACAATGGGATGTTGCTCAAATGCAATATTGGCCCTGAAAAAGCAAAAACAATCCTGGTTGACATCCACTCCGGAGCCTGCGGAAATCATTCGGGAGGAAGATCTCTTGAAGCCAAGACAAAATTACAAGGTTACTATTGGCCAACAATGGCAAGAGACGCTCACCAGGTGGTTCAAAGATGCGAGCCTTGCCAAAGACACGCTCGAGCTATCCATCTTCCAGCCGATGAGCTCCATCAATTAACAAGCCCATGGCCTTTCCACCAGTGGGGGTTGGACTTCTTAGGTCCTTTCCCACCAACTCCAAGCAAAAAAAAGTATCTGCTGCTAGCCACAGATTACTTCACCAAGTAGGTCGAGGCAGTGCCACTATTCCGGGAGCCTGATGATAAAGTGCTCAAGTTCATCAGATATAATATCTTCTCAAGGTTTGGCACGCCACAAGTTCTAGTTGCTGACAATGGTGCCCAATTCGACTCTGACAAGTTTCAGGAGTTCTGTTTGAACAACGGAATCAAGCTTTTCTACTCAACTCCAAGGTACCCTCAATGCAATGGTCAAGCCGAAGTCTCAAACAGAGCTATTTTGGGTATACTCAAGAAGAAACTTGATACAAAGAAAGGATTATGGGAGCAAGTCCTACCAGAAGTTCTGTGGGGCTATCGAACAACTCCGAGAAGATCGACTGGGTTCTCACCCTTTCGTCTAACCTACGGGTCTGAAGCAGTACTCCCAACAGAAAACATATCAAGTACTTTAAAGACCAGAGCAGTTGAAGGAGGGATCAATGAAGAACTTCGAGCCAACGATCTGGATTTTTCTGAAGAACTACGAGATCAAACAATCGTTCGAATTGCCAAGTATCAACAGAAGATCAAGCGAACCTACGATCAGAAGATCTACAAGAGACAGTTCCCGATTGGTAGCCTAGTCCTCAGAGCAGTTTTCTACAACACTAAAGAACACAGCAGCGGGAAACTACCTCCCAACTGGGAAGGACCCTATATTGTGGAATCAGTAGGAGGCAAAGGGTCTTATCGACTGATTTCGCTAGAAGGAGATAGACTACCACGAGCTTGGAATGCTAGACATCTCAAATTGTTCTATCCATGATGTAAATTCCATGATGAATAAAGTTCTCTTTCAAGTGTTTAAATGTTCAGCTTTTCAATTCCAGTTCTAAAGCAGTTTCAAATTATCTACATTCAAATTACCAAGTCGTTTAACAAGTTTGGGTGCTTGAGTTGCGACTCAACCCCTTACAAGAAGATGTTAAACGGTTTCGGGTTGTAATACAAAATAACCTTCAAGTCACTGGTCAATTTAACATGTTTGGATGCTCGAGTTGCGACTCGACCCCTCACGTACAAATGTTAAACACCTTCAATTTCAATATTGTCTAACATGTTTGGGTGCTCGAGTTGCGACTCGACCCCTCACGAACAAATGTTAAACGCTTTCAAGTTGTGCTACAACAACCTTCAATTTTCAAAGTTACTTAACGAGTTTGGGTAATCAAGTTGTGACTCGACCCCTTGCATTCAAGTGTTTACATCTATTTCAATCTATTTCAAACATTTCAAGACCATCCAGAACATAACATTCAAAGAGTCCAACACAAGACATTCAATTTCTAACACCAAAAAGATATCTTATTTATCAAAAAATTTCAAGTACAGGAGTGAGCTTCAATCTGTGAAGAGTTTACAGGTACAACAACCAAAGAAGAGATAGACTACATTAGGGTTTGGCTACACTTGAGGCACGTGACCTCTCTCCTTCGGATCCACCATGAGCCTTGCTCGCCGCAGACGCCTTTGAAGATTGGATACTACTAGCTCGAACCCTGAGTGCTTCCACCGCCTTCTCTGCCGTCTCCCTGAAACTCGCACATTCAGCGCGCATATGCTCCAACTCCTTTGTGAGAGCCTCCTCCTTGACAGTAGAAGCAACCTCCTTAGCAGCAAGAGCAGCATCCTTGGCAGCCAGTTGGCTCTTCAGCTCCTGTAGCTCCACCGATCGATCATGAGCCAGAGTCTCGATCCTGAAGAACCGGTTCTTCAATTCTTCAAGCTCATGACCCCGAGCTACATAACCATCATGCCAGCCCTTACTTTCGAGCTTCTCCTTGCGAAGAGCCTCGATTTTAGCCTTTAGGGCCTCCTTCTTTGAGGACAAAACTTCCCTCAGCTTGTCCTTCTCCTCATTAGCAACCTCTAGTTCAGCCGTTAAACGAGAAACTTCAGATGAAGCATCCCGCTCTCCGGCCCTCCTTAAGAGCTTGCTAGCAAATTTCAAAACTGCTGAGTTCTGCAAGTAAACAAAAGAGTTAAAATTATTTCTGACAATACAACTCAAGAATCAAGTCAAGCTAATGCACATACCACTACTTCAAGCATGTCAAAGGCTTCTTCTAGAGTAGCATCCGGAAGATTGCAGAGCTTCCGAATCATACTCGTCGGGTGGTTGATGTCAACCTCACCCAAGTTTCTCAATTTCTGAGCTGTGCCAGCAGGAGTATCTACAATCAACACAGCAGTTCAAAGAGTTAGAATATTTTCAACACAGCAGTTCAAAGAGTTAGAATATTTTCAAATTCCAAAGGCAATGCAATCAAGAAGAGTGAAGATATACCTGTGGCATTAACTCGAGGGGCTTTACCCTTTCCCCGTTCGGAGCTCTTACCCCTGGGGGTCGACCTCTCCTTGAGGGGGGTTATCTCTGGCAGGAGTTGGGGAGTCTCAGCATCCACTCGACTCCCTACCTCCATGTGAACTGGGGAAGGGACGTCTCGCAGAGGAGTGACCTCCCCTTCTTCTTGTTGCCCGCCAGATTGATCCATTCTGGCCAACAGTGCAGCCGTCTCCTCAGCCACTTGCGTAGCCGAACGATAAGTGACGGGAGTGGGTTATTCAACCTCAATCTTACCACTCATCGAACCCCCCTCAAGCTGAGGGACGCTCGAAGGTATTTGGGCGAGGGGTGTGGGGTTGCTTGCAACCCCATCACTCCCCGAAAACTTGATTTTAATGCGCATAGGACGCTTCAACTCCTCGAAGTGATACGAAGGCTGCACTCTCGAGCCATCGCCCACTGCATCCATTACTTCCTCCATACGATGGGCCTTAGCCTCATCAATGGGGATCGGCTGCGAGTCGTCATCTCCATCACTAGTGGGGGTGGGAGGAATTTCTTCCTCACCACCCCCTTCCTCTTCTTCACCACCAGTGGGGGTGGGAGGAATTTCTTCCTCACCACCCCCATGTCCTTCATCTCCTCTAGTAGGAGTAGGAGGGATCTCGTCACCTCCACCATTCCCATCATCGTCTTCATCATCGCCACCGTCATCATCACCATCATCGCCTCCATCCACTTCATCTTCTCCTCCCTCTTCTCCACCTTCTTCTTCTCCCCCTTCTTCATCTTCTTCTTCCTCTTCTTTCTCTTTCTCTTCTTCTTCCTCTTCTTTCTCCTTCTCTTCTTCTTCCTTCTTCTCCTCCTCGATGAAGACTTTCCTCTTCTTCTTCGCATGGCCTCGGCGGCTTATCACCAACTTCTCTTCTGTGGTGGGCAATCGATGCCTCGCACCATATGCCTTCTTCTCAGTCCGGATTCTTCTGATAATCTTGCTCGATTGAGGATCCTCCTCGTAATCGGAGTACAAGACTTCATTATCCTCATACCGGGTTTGTAGCCGATGGAAGAGATTGACATTGCCATACCTGACCGGGCAGTTCGAAAACTGCTTCCAGGATCGAGTACCGCATGTTAACTCCAGAAATAGATTGTCGATGGCACCAACCCGCTCCGAAGGCTAGGCTAAGGCACCTCCCGCGTAATACATCTTTATCTCTTTGTTCACATCATTCCAGGGGGTCTCGGGCACGGAGAGAGGAGTCCAGACACCGAAAACCGAAAGCGGCCAATCGGTGTAAAGCTTATCAAAAGGGACAGTGTCGACGATTGGGCGCAAGGCAGACACACCTGTCAAGTTGAAGAACGGGCTGTCTTTCCTCGAAGCCCATCTGTAGTGGTAGAAGAAGTATCCCAGTTCGATCCGGGCCTCTTCATCCTCAGGGATGCTGAAGTAGCACTCCCTGAGCTCCTTTTGGAAGTCGGATTCCACGCGACAGAAAGCGTAAATAATCCGCCATGCGTTCCCGGTAAGCTGTCCGGGGCAAAGACCTGAGGTATTTAGCAGCCTCGCGGCAAACAGCAGAAGTGGAAGGCACAGCCCGCAATTCAACTGGCCTACTGTGACCACTGTCTCCATTACCTGTTCCATACTAGCGACATTCACAAACACCGTCCTCTTATCAATGTCAAAAGCAGACAGAACTCCAGGGAGAGATGGTCGATTCTTCCCCTCTATGAAACAGGCCAGCAGCTTCTGCCACTTCGCCCTCTTCACATCGGTGAGCTTGCCACCAGTGTTATACACATAGGCAGGCTCCTTCGTCAACGACATCTGAGGACCCAAAACAAAACTCGCCTTGGGGATGTGCTCAGGCCGGGATGGTGCAGAAGCAAATCCAACTCCCATGTGCCTTTTGCCCAATTCACCAAGCTCAACAAGCTCAGCCTTGCCCTTGCCACGACCCTTTGGAGCGGATGAAACTTCTGCGATCTCCTTCCCCTTCCTCTTCGAGGGGACCACACTCATCTTCTTCGCACTACCGGATGAGGCCATTTCGATCGATCGAAAGGAAGCAGAGAGCAGGAAACAGAAAGCAAGAGTTCTGGACTTCGAAAAAAAATTTGGAAGCGCGAGGCAAAAATGAAACCCGGAGAAGTTTATATACCCTGAGAAAACTGGCGCACAGATCGAGAAAACACGTGTCATCACCAAATCAAATCCTGTGTTTTTGAAAAGACACGTACGTGGCATTAATCCGTAGCAAGCGCAAAACTAGGCGAACCGACGGACCAGACGAAGCGTCGAACCACTGGTCCAAGCGAACTGCCGGTCCGAGCGAACCGCCTGTCCAACCGGACCGCCGGTTCAAAAGACTCCCCGATCCAGATGGACCGAAGATTCAAGCAGGAAAAAATCAAACTCCATCGCCGCTCGAAGACTTTACCCGATCGACAGGTATACGATCGGGTAAAATAACGAAAAGACCTCACAGAAAATCAAGCTCTTCTACCACCTCAACTCGGTAGGTTCAAAACTTAACCTCGACTAGTTGAATTTAACCGATCGGTCAGACTCGACCGATCGGTCAAATCCAACCGATCGGTCGATTATCTACTGGATTGGGCAAAAAAACTTGGCCTTTTGCCTGATCCCACCAACCTTGACCGGTTGAATTTAACCGATCGGTCAGACTTGACCGATCGGTCGAAATCCAACCGATCGGTCGATTATCTACTGGATCGGGCAAAAAATTTGGCCTTTTGCTCGATCCCACCAACCTTGACCGGTTGAATTTAACCAATCGGTCAGACTTGACCGATCGGTCGAAATTCAATCGATCGGTCGATTTTCTACTGGATCGGGCAAAAAACTTGGCCTTTTGCCCGATCCCACCAACCTTGACCGGTTAAATTTAACCGATCGGTCAGACTTGACCGATCGGTCGAAATTCAATCGATCGGTCGATTTTCTACTGAATCGGGCAAAAAACTTGACCTTTTGCCCTATCCCACCAACTATGATCGGTTGAATTTAACCGATCGGTCAAATTCAATCGATCGGTCGATTTTCTACTGGATCGGGCAAAAAAACTTGGCCTTTTGCTCGATCCCACCAACCTTGACCGGTTGAATTTAACCAATCGGTCAGACTTGACCGATCGATCAAATTCAATCGATCGGTCGATTTTCTATTGAATCAGGCAAAAAACTTGGCCTTTTGCTCGATCCCACCAATCATGACCGGTTGAATTTAACCGGTCGGTCAGACTTGACCGATCGGTCAAATTCAATCGATCGGTCGATTTTCTACTGGATCGGACAAAAAACTTGGCCTTTTGCCCATCCCATCAACCTCGACCGGGTTGAATTTAACCGATCGGTCAAATTCAACCAATCGGTCGAAATTCTACTGGATCGGTCAGAAAACACAGTTTTCTGACCGATCACTCCAACCTCGACCGGTTGAATTTGATCGATCGGTCAAATTCAATCGATCGATCAAAATTGACCGATCGATCAAACTTGACCGATCAGCCTTTTTTGACGCCAAAACTCGACAAGCTCCTTTTGCATTTGTGACAGGGGGTCGTTAGCTTTGCACCAAGAATTCAAGCCAGCTAAAGTGGCCTCTTAGCTAACTTGGAGGGGGTAACTGTGGGTGCAAATTTTGGCAAGAAGTTTGCAAACAGCGGGACCCACCGACCCTGCCTGGTGGGCCCCCGAAGACTACAGCGGGACCCACCGGCCCTGCCTGGTGGGCCCCCGAAGACTACCGCAGGACCCACCGGTCCTGCCTGGTGGGCCCAAGAGCCTGTGGAATCCCCCGAGAGACGGTAGCGGGGCCCACCAGCTTTACCTGGAGGATCCCCAGATACGACAACAGAAACCGCCATTTGCTACCAGAAAATCCTATAAATAGCAGCCCTTCGAATGTAAAAGGGGATCCGATTTCCAGTTCTGAGATCTGATTTTCAGAAACCAGAGCTCTGCATTTCAGTTTTCATCCCTCCTCTTCCTCTCTTCGATCTTCTTCTTTTCTTTGAAGATATCAGAATGGTTTCAGTGATACTCGGCCTGTTGAGATCACTTCGATCGATACAAGTGTTAGTGAATTCGGGTTGCTCCCTATAGCACAGAGATGTAGGCTTCGGCTGAACTCTGAGATCACACCTCTTGTGTCAAACTCTCTCTGTTTGCATATTGAATGCTCCAACTCCGATCAACAGATCGAACAACGATCTCCAACTCGAACCTTCAATTGACTGGTGCGGCGAGGTCTTCGGGTCGGCACGAAGACTTTCCCCCACAGGGGTTGACCATCATCGGTTCCCATCGCTTTTTCCTAGGCGTGTTTTTTTTTCTTTCTAGAAAATTGTATACGTGCGAGCACTTACTCGAAGCGTACTAGGCCTTTTTTGGTTACAGATCGAGAAGAAAGATATGCCAAAGAAATCCACCATTGGGAGCGTAAGCGGAACCCTAGAGGACGAAGACGATACGGCAAAGTATTCATAAGCGCGACGGAGGAGCCGAACTGAGGGACCTTGCAAAGAAAGTTAGAGGTATGTGCTATGCTAGTTAGGTTCAGGGGTCGGACCCTGAACTTAATTCAGTTGAATGGTTGCTTTTCTTTATTAGTTCTTTATATTTTATATCGAACCCTGATGAGATAATCCTATTATCAGTTTTCAGAGGAATGTCTTTCCCTTCTGATCCAAGCGACTATATTAGGATAGGATCCTACTAGATGATGCCTATTATTCAGTTGACTTTTGATGTTAGTGGGATCCCATCATATATGGTTATGTCACCATTATGTCAACACCTGACTAGTCGGGTGTGCCTATTTGGCCAGCATCGAAATATAAGATGAGATGGAGATCCACTGGACATCAATTGTCAAATTTATAAGCGAGGTGCCATGATTAGTGGGAATCCCTTCCTGTGTATTTGACCTTAGGCTAGGCTCTAGGGCATTAGCATGATAGCCAAGTTTACAGAGCATTGATATTCTCGGAATATATAATATAACCCTTGAATGGAGGAATCCACTTGAGGCAGGGACTATGATATTCCAAGAACAATTAATACTAGGCGAAAGGCTTGAAGCATTAGTGGGAGCACGATATGATCAGGGTCTAGTATATATGAGGTCGCTACCTTTGCATTGACATAAACTTATACTCACAAAATAACCCTCAAATTTAATAAGGGATACAAGAGAGGACTTTTATAGATCCTTTGGCCTCCACGGCCAATCACTTCATGCTCGGGTGGGAGGGCATAACTTAATATCCCCCTCGGGTGAGAGCTATGTTTTTCCATGCCAAGTAACTTAGTGATCTCCCTCGGGATATGACGACTATGGTGCCAAGGGTTCAAGGCTTTACTCACCCTCGTGGGGGCCGTTTGAACTTTTGTGCCGTAATTGCTTAGGCTCGTGGGTAAGCATCCGAAGTACACGTGAGGCATCCATTGCTTAGACAATATTGATCACGTGGCACTGGCTAAAAGATAACCATGGTTCATCAAAGCCCTTAGTTGACAGATTTGGATAGGGTCAAGAGAAAGACCCGTATAAGCGGATGACCTACACACTGCCCCCTCGGGCGGGTGTAGCCTATTTTGAGATCTTACATACATGGTTAAATTAATCCATAGAGATGTCTTCGCTTGAGGATAGTACTGACATTTGGATATAATTAGCTTGTTTTAAAAATCCATAAAAATAAGTTTTCATGCATTCTCATAATTCAATCTTTTATTTTCAGATGACCAAGTTAGACCCCCTGTTTGCTATCCTAAATGACCACAAACTTACCAGTCCTAACTATGAGGACTGGAAGCGCAACCTGTACCTGGTCTTAAGGATTGGTAAACATATGGCAACCCTGAATAACCCTGAGCCAAATTTGTCGGGACCCAATGCCATAGAGGCACAATTAAAAGAGTTTACTGACTGGAAGGAATCTAATGAAATATGTAAATGCTATGTAATAGCATCCTTGTAAACATCTCTGCAGATTCAAGTCAAGGAAATGTCCGATGCTTCTAATATGATATTGTACTTGAAGGAGATGTTTGACGGTCACAATCGCGTTATGCAATACCTCACTATCAAGAAACTCGTCGGCACTAAGATGTCTGATGGAATGCTAGTTCGGGAACACATGCTGAAAATATTTAGGTTCCAGAACGAACTAGCAACCATGGATATTGTGTTAGAAGATGAGGTGATGATAGATATCTACCTCTCGTCATTTGTCTGGAGTCTTTGAAGGCATTGTCACCAATTTTAACTTAAACAAGTTGGCTATGACAAATACAGAGCTTCTGGAAGCTCTCCAGGCAGCTAAGGGTGGCTTCAAGCAGAAGAGTGAAGCACTACACGTGCAACACAGATCCTTCAAGAAGTCTGGTAAACCTCAGGGCAATAAACACAAGAAGAAACCTAAGTCGGTACATGTACAGAACTCTATGGGGGGCCTCTGGATCCAGTGAATTATAAAAACTGGGCATCAAGTGTTTCCGGTATGGCCAGAGGGTTATTGGAAGAAGGACTGCAAGAAGCCTCATAATGCTGGTAAAGGTAATCTACAACTCCTAGTTATTGAATCATTTCTTTCGAGTAACAGTTCTTTTGCTAGTTGGATTGTGGATCCAGGATCCAATAACCATGCCTGTAACTCTTTTCAGGGATTTTAGGAAAGAAAAATGTTGCTTTGATGGAGAGGTGACCTTGAGTATGGGAACTGAGGCCGTGACTGCTATGAAGCTGTTGAAGATGTTACTCTTAGTTTTTCGAATAATAAAACTTTGACACTTAGAGATATTTTTTTATATACCGTCCTTGAGATGTAATTTGATTTATGTTTCCTCTTTAGTTAATAAAGGTTATTCAGTTTGTTTTGATGCTTCTGGTGTATCGTTTAAGATGAATGAAGCTTTTATAATAAGAGAAATAGTTCAAAATAATCTCTATGTTGTCAGTCCTAATTTTAAAAAAGATAACATAATGACTTCAACATTTAATATTAATTCATATAAGCGTAAGAAACCTTCAGAAAATTTAACCTAATTGTGGCACTTACGACTTAGACATATTGGCTTAGATATGATTCATAGGATAGTGAAGTCCGGGCTTCTGAAACCATATTCTACGGAGATCCTTCCTACTTGTGAATCCTGCTTGGAAGGCAAGATGACCAAAAAGACCTTTAATAGTAAGGGAGTAAGAGCCACTGAGGTATTGAAATTAATCCATTCAGATGTATGTGGACCCATGAGCGTCAAGGCGATAGTAGGCCATGAGTACTTCATCACTTTTACTGATGATTACGTACTCAAGATATGGTTACATTTACCTGATGCATTGAAAGTTGGAATCCTTTGACATGTTTAAAGAGTTCAGGGCTGAAGTAGAAAAGCAGACAGGCAAATGTATAAAAACCCTTCGATCTGATCGAGGAGGTGTGTACCTATCTGACGTGTTCGTTGGGTATATGGTGGAGCATGGGATAAAATCCCAGTTAACTGCTCCAGGAACCCCACAACAGAATAAAGTTTTCAAGAGAATGAATCGAACCTTGCTAGACATGGTTCACAGCATGATGAGTTATGCCAGTTTACCAATAACTTTTTAGGGATATACCTTACAGACAACAGCATATGTTCTGAACCACGTTCCATCCAAATCAGTGTCTCAGACCCCTAAAGAATTATGATCAAGGTAAAAGCGAACACTACAACATTTAAGAATATAGGGATGCCCTGCACTTGTATGGATAAACAAGAGGGATAAGATGAAGTCAAAGTCCAAAGCATGTCTATTTATAGGGTATCCCAAAGAGACTAAAGGTGGACTATTTTATGATCCTGAGAAAAAGAAGGTAATCGTTTCTACGAATGTCATTTTTCTAGAGCAGGATTATATTATGGACCACAAGCCTGTTGGTAATGTGGTTCTGGATGAACTGTTGGGTACTAGTACAGAGAGCGCATCCGAAAGCATAGTGGGAGCTAACATTACAGACACTAATATTCCAGATATTGTAGCACCTATTTATCCTGTAACACCACCACCACCTCGTCGCAGTGGGAGAAGCATCAGAGCTCCTGACAGATACTATGGAGAAACCTTATTGGTTGATCCAGAGGGTCAGGAAGATGATCCACTAAGCTATGATAAGGCAGTGGGAGCTTTTGATGGCTCTGACTGGCAAAAGGCCATAGAGGCAGAAATTGCATCAATGTCCTATAACGTTGTTTGGACTTTTGTTACACCATCATCCAATATTAAACCTAATGGATGTAAGTGGGTGTATAAAAAGAAGAGAGGATCCTATGGTTCCGTTGAGACTTATAAAGCTAGATTAGTTACCAAGGGTTATACCCAAAGAGAATGAATCGACTTTGACGAAACATTCTCGCCGGTAGCTATGATAAAGTTTATTCGGATCCTTCTATCCATTGCAGCCCATTATAACTAGGATATCTGACAAATAGATGCGAAGACAACATTTCTCAATGAGGATTTGGAAGAAGACATTTATATAATGCAGCCACCAGGTTTTGAGTCAGAGGGTTAGGAGCATCTAGTTTGCAAGTTGTAGAAGTTCATTTATAGACTAAAGTAAGCATCTAGAAGTTGGAATATTCGTTTTGATCAGACAATCCAGTCATATGGATTTACTCAAAACAAGGATGAACTATGTGTATACAAGAGAAGTGATAAAACTACAGTGGTGTATTTGATACTTTATGTAGACGATATTCTGCTCATTGAGAATGATGTTGGATCATTATCAACGATAAATGTCTGGTTATCAACACAATTCGATATGAAAGACCTTGGTGAAGCGAGTTATATTTTGGGGATCAAGATAATACGAGATCACCAGAACGTGATTCTCTTGCTGTCACAGGCCGCGTATATAGATAAGGTTATAGCTAGGTTTGATATGCAAAACTCCAAGAAGGGTTTTGTGCCATTTAGATATGGCGTAAAACTGTCTAAGGATCAATATCCTAAGATACCTGAGGAGAGAGTAGAAATATAGAAGATATCTTATACTTCGATAGTAGGTAGTCTAATATATGCTATGCATTGTACAAGGCCATATATCTATTTCGCAGTAGGCATGATGGGTCAGTTTCAGTCGAAACTGGGTCCAGATCACTGGACAGCTGGAAGTGTATACTCAAGTACCTTCGTAGAACAAGGGACCATGAGTTGGTTTACACTACTCAGGAACTGACACCGATTGGATATATAGATTCTAACTTCATGTCAGATTTGGAATCCAGATAATTGATATCAGGATTTATGTTTATGTTAGGAGGAGTAGTGGTTAGTTGGCAGAGTGTAAAGCAGAAATGTATCACAGACTCTACCACAGAGACTGAGTATATTGCAGCGTGCGAGGCAACTAAAGAGGCGATATAGCTTAAGAAATTTCTTATGGATTTGGGGTGTGTACCAGAGGCCCAGTGACCTATTGTGCTTAACTACGACAATAGTGGGGCGGTAGCACAAACCAAGGAGCCAATACATCACCAGAAGGGGAAGCACATCGAGCGCAAATTCTACTTGATTCGGTAGTTTCAAAAGCAAAGGCGAGTAGCGGTGACATAGATTGCATCTACAGATAATGTTGCTAATCCTTTTACCAAGGCATTTGAGCGACATGTGGACGCGATGAGAGTCAAAACTGTTTTGTTTTGCTAGACCAAGTGGGAGATTGTTAGAATTGATGTATTCTAAGCTTATAAAACTTTATATTTTGATCTAATACATAAAGGTTGATAGTTATTATATGAGATGCATATTGGTACGTAACATATTTACTGTTCTTTTAAGAACAGAGAGCATTGTTATATGATAGTCCACTGAGTTGAAGATTGAGTGGATTGGTTCCATGTAATCTAAATAAGTTCGCAATTATGATCAGGTTGGTCTCCTCATCATGATAAGCTGTTGGGGATGGCAATGCATGAGAAGTCTTCACCATGGTTATCACCAGGCACAGTGTCTGTGGCCAAACGGAACTAACATGGTGTATAGATCAGTAAGCAGACACTGGTACACTAAGCCGTGTTTCTACTTAGGGTAAAATAGTCCTAAATCCTGAGGAACCACGTCTGATAAACTAACGAGTTGAGTGGTGCTTTGGCGCACCAATGTGTGAGGATCCATATACGTGATCCAAAACCACGGTGTACTGGATTACCCGGCTGATATTGCATCAGTGTGTCACTCTTGCAGGCCATCCACACCCATGTCGGGATGTGCATTCCTTGGTCTGACTTACACTGTACCAAACCCCGGCCTGGTGGTTATCAGTTGGACTGTTGACCGGGTTTGATTACTCGACGGGGTAATCAGAGGTATGATGTATAGGTCAGCTTGGAAGGAACCAAGTTATATGAGCATTCGAGCCTGATGGTATTCTCCACCACTTAAAGTGCATCATGGAATCAAGTGGAGGGACAATGAGTTTACCACTACTAAGCGGAGAGCAGGGGTATGATAGAGAATATAGTAAGTCTGGGTGAATTGGAGTGCAGCCTACATCACACTCTAGGTGGCCATACAGGTTAACTCGAGCTTAGAGGATCGATGGTACACTCGGGTGGTGTGTCGATCGAGCTTGAGTTGGAAGCCATAAACCCGGTCCCTGATGGTTCCACATTATCCATATTTTGTACGGTTCTTGAACTATCTCCTCGGAACACAGTGAGTAGTAAGAGGAAGTAAGAAGTCTACGCTCCGTGTGTGCTTTGCACTAGTGCACGATAGATGCATAACTACATGCGAGTGCCAAAGGGGAAGCCCTAGACTAGTACAGAGGCGCAAGTAGTTACCCCTTGCAATAAGTGAACTTTGTTGTATGGGTGTGATGCACCGAGACATGTTACGAGTTGACTAGTTGACTTTACTAGAGGCACCCTCCGGTGACCTCAGTTAATAGTGAAGTAACTTGTAAAGATCGCTTAAGGATGAGTCGCTACATCTCGCACACTAGAAATGGTCAATTTGAGGCATAAAGGTGTTTTGGTAAAAACGCGCACTACCGAGCCTCACTAGTGGCCGACATAGCTATGGGAGACTCATACAGGGCCAGCCCCTATATTATGGGGATGAGAATCCCCCAGTAATAGGGTCGGCCATAGGGATAGGAATAGGGGTTTGAATTGGTCAAATTTAAGTCCTATAAGTGGAAAAAAGGATAAAGAAAAGGGAGAGATATAGGGAGAAATAAAGGAGATTAAACCTACTCCTTTGGATCCTTATCCAAGGGGTAGGCCGACCTTATAAAAGGGGGAGGCGGGCCAGCCATACAAGCATAGAAAACTGAACCCCCCTCTCCTCTCTTCTCCCTAGTTCTCTCTCTCATCTCTCTCTACTTCCCCGCTTGCGACTTCGTCTTCATCGTGTCTAGTTTCGAAGAAGGAGTAGGGTCATTTTTCGGAGGCACTCAGAGATCCGAGAGTGACGTATCGTGCATCGTACAAGATCGGGTGAACAAGAAGGCATCATCTCCCGGTATACCATCGGCTTCTTCGCGAATGATCTTCCGTCTCCATCGACAAAGAAGATAATTCTTTGCGGTTAAAAGATCTGCACAAAGGTATGCATATTCTAACATGTAGATCTAGCAAGTTCTATGATTTGCATGCATGCTAGATAATCATTACGCTAGATTGTCGTTAGAGATTTTCGAATCACGTGCACACATATACACACACATGTAGAATAGTTTCTATAAAAGTTTAAATCATGTAACGTGCACCATGAATGGTCTTTTGACCGCTTAATCATTTTCGTTGCGAGCCTCTACCAAAGGATTATTCTCAACATCCAGGTGATATACGTCACCTACCTACGAGCAGCACCAATCCTCTGTCCCGAGCGTGGATCTTGCACAATATAAGAAGAGGAAGCTAGAGAAAGTAATTGTCAGGCTGGAATCACAAAGACTGCTAATAGAGATTAAGTTCATGCGAAGCTGAGGTGCGTGTAGAATAAAAGGTAAAGAGAGAGAAGTTAGAAGTAATGGACCCAGTTTGCAAGATAGCTAGAAGAGAGCCATCCGCAGTGTGGATCGGAAGAATGCAGTATGTGGGAGAACATACAGTAAGAATAGAGTGGTCAAGGGTCATGTGGTAAGAGGCCCCAGAGTCCATAATCCAAGGTGCAGAGGTCCCCATGGTGGCAGAGAAGGCAGAGAGACCGGAGGAGCCAGAAGGACCGGAGGCAGGCTGTAGAAGGAGCTGCTCAAGGTGGATCTCGAGATGCTGAAGGCGATCCATCGTAGTAGCTGCAGTAGAGGTGGGGCCAGGAACAGTAGTGGTGGTGCTAGCAACTGCAGCAGTAGGGCGACCACGATAAGATAGACCAGCACGCTTCTCCGGGGGAAGAAGCTAACAGGGTCAACAGTGTGCCTCGTCTTGCCACAGTGGGTGCACCGCCGAGTATCAGGCAGACTAACAGGATGAGTGCCACTCCGAGAAGGAGGAACGACAGGAGGAATTCTTCGGAGAGGAGTAGCAGCTAGAGCCCCCTCAAAGCTAGAGGATACAGGGGTCCTACGGGCAGCCATAGTGCGAAGATGCGTCTCCTCGGCAAGAAGCTCAGTGACGACAGTATTGAGATGAGGAAGAGGATCCCGATGAATCAGCTGACCTGTAAGGAGAGAGAACTCAGGGTGAAGAGCTATCAGAAACTGGTAGAGCTATTGCCATTCCCAAAAGAGTTGCAAGTCACGCCATAAGACATTGACTCTGGACACCTCCAATAGAGGGGGCTCCAAGGCCTGGAGCTCATGCCAGTAGTCGCTTATAAGGCTATGAAACTGTAGAATGGTCTGCTCCCCCTAATAAGCAGTCTGGGCCTTAAATAGGAGCTGATACTCGCGGGCCCCGCTTTGCTCCATAATGCTCTCAGTGAGGTGAGCCCAGAGCTTTGCAGTAGTAGAGAAGGTGACAAGATCTACACGAAGAGTGCGATCGACAGAGGCAACTAGAAAGGCACGAACGCGACGATCACGAACACTCTAAGAGTCAGAAGCCACGGAGTCAGAGGTCGCTGTAGGAGCAAGAGTAGATTCGTCAAGGTGTCCGTATAAGGAACGACCATCTAGAACACTTCAGACTGTAGCCGACCAAGCAGTCCAATCCACAATGGTCACAAGGGGGAAGTCCGTAGAGATTGGAAGAAAATCCCTTGTCTGTTCGATAGGTGTCACCGAGAACTGAATAGAGGAGGACACTCCGGACGGAGCGGAGGATGTCACTGTGGGCTGATCAGAAGATGCCATCATGGAACGAAATCAGCGCAGGCTTGAGGTAAGGCGCATAGTCGGTGAATAAGCACCACGGCGCGCGAAGAATCCAGATAAGATTGGGCCGGAATCAATTTCGGGCCGAGCGCACGGGCACAAATCGGGCCCCAGTGCGGGATAGCACAGAGGCGGTACGGGATAGGGCAAAGGCGGTGCGGGATAGGGCGCCGGTGCAGGATCAGGCGCAGGGCTTCGGTGCGGGATAGGAATTCTGTGCGGGATCAGGTGCAGTGCGGGATAGGGCATATGCGGTGCAGGATATGGCAGAGGCGTAGGCACCGGTGTGGGATAGGACTCTGGTATGGGATCAGGTGCGGTGCGGGATAGGACAGAGGCGTAGGCTCCGGTACGGGATAGGACTCCGGTGTAGGATCAGGCGCGGTACGAGATAGAGTAGAGGCGGTGCGGGATAGGGCGCCGGTGTGGGATCAGACGCAGGGCTTCGGTGTGGGATCGGACGACGGGCATTGGTGCGGGATCAGGCGCAGGGCTCCGGTGCGGGATCGGACGGCGAGCTCGGCGCAGAGTCGATTGCGGGCGGAGGTGGGAAGGTAGGGGCCGAGCGGACGGGATCACACCAGCTCTGATACGTTACATAAGAGAGAGACGACAAGAGTTTGGAGAATAACCGGCATTCTCATTAGGCACATAGCCAATCTATATGTAGACATACATGAGTATACCCATGGGATACCCCGCTTGTAGTGGTGGGAGACTATAATATACACACTTAATACATATTCTAACAATTTATTTACTTTTTGCTTATCAAATAAAGACATTATCTAATGATTTATTAAATTGCATGGATAGAAATGCAAAAAAAGATGTATTGTAGTGTTGGCAAGAATAGATTTTTTTTAGATTATGATCTTTAAAGCCCGGATAAAATTTTAAACAATAAGTATATTCGAACCTTCACAACCCGACTCGACCTACCAATTTGGGCTAATCCGAGCCCAACCCAAGCATATAAATTTTTACTTGGTTTAGGTTTGGGCTGGGCATCTCGGATTGATGGTTGGGTTAGTATTAGCGGTTTTAATACTTGAGTTGGGTTTGGGTTGACAATCCAACCCATCGGAGTTGCAGCCTTAACTAGACCAAGCTCTACGTGAAAGATTCTCTGGGTTGATCTGGCAACTCTGTAGTGTGATTTGATCCCGGGACCGCGGGGGAGGGAAAGTGCGGTTAGATGTGCCTTCTGAAAATTGAGTTGTACTGATTTCTCAAAAAAAAAAAATTGAGTTGTACTGATTTCTCAAAAAAAAAAAAATGAGTTGTACTGTGCACAGGACATAATTTTTTTTGCTTCTATTCATTAAAAAAATTTCCTGAAACGATCAATGCGTACGCCAAAGCCCGCTGCTACCTCCCGGCGGAGATGAGACGGCGGGCGAATCGAGAGCATAGTAAGCGTAGGGAAACAGGCGGCGGATCCGAGTTAGGCATCCTTGCTTCTCTTGCATGGCGGTCTGCCCGACATTCTCGCCGAAGGCGTGAGCGATAAGAAGCAAAGCGACACTGGAGAGAAGGGGGGTGGGGGGAGGGGACATCTTAGTGGTGACAAAATCGAGAGAGGAGGAGGAGGGGAAGGGGAAGGGAAGGGGAAGGGGAAGAAGCATGGGGTTTTCCGGCGACGCCTCCAAGGAATACGCGGCGGGCTTCACCGCCGGAGTCGCCACAGTCATCACCGGCCATCCCTTCGACACCGTCAAGGTTTGCCTTTGCCCTAATCTTGACTCGGCAATGCTCCACTTGAAAACCTGTTCGTTTTGAAACACGAATTAGTTCTCGTTACCATTTTAAAATTTAGTGTTTTTTTTTTCAAATGGCACTAAAAGAAACTTTATTATTTAAATAGCCATGTTAGAAACTTAATTTTAAAAAGCGTCAGTTTTTTTCTCCCATGATCGTGAAACCTAGTAATCGCAATGTCGGTTTCATTAAGAGTATAATTCTTCACACTAATACAGGATGAACCAAGCAACTGGTTAAAATTTTTATACAAAAGTTAAAAGAAAAGGAAAGCGGCAAGTAGACTACCGCTTTCAGAAACCGACATTCCGAATACCAGTAATAATGAATATGACCCATGAATTTTTGGCCAAAGGTCATCATCAAACACGGCAATCCAGTGTCATTTTTCGTTTGGTCAAAGTCGGTAACAGGATTGCCAGTTTTAGTTTAGATTAAAAAAAAATCAAACCGTGAAGCCAACAGTCCGAATTGTGTTTTGTGAAGCTGATATTTGGTTTACCGAGTCTAGGGTGAAAACTACAAAAAAATATAAGTCCATTTTTTTTTTTCATTTGTATGTTCTATAAGGTTTAGCTTTCTTGGGTTTAGGTTAATTCTAGGATTTTGGACCAAGTTCAACGGATGGATCAAGTTTTAAACGGTTAGATTTTTAGTTATAGTGTTTGCTTTTTAGTGTAATTTTTTTAAAAATGTAAGTTTATTTTTTAATGTTTAGATTTAGATTTTTAGGGCTTGGGGTTTAGGTTTGCGTAGGGTTTTGGAATAGTTTTTTTGGCAGGGTTCATTTTTCATTGGTCATCCATCCCCAAAGGAGTTGATATTCACTGAATACTAACGTACAAGCATACAAATAAATAAGAGTGTATCATAAAACACTGATTACTATTTGCAAATTTATAAAAAAACATCACAAAAAATGAGCACTAGATACCAATAGATAAGAGTATATCGAAAAAGTGATATTTGAATATAAATAAACAAAATACATCATTAATATCTGTATACAATATTTGCTAGCCTCGAGGTTCACCCCGACCTACTCGATCTCGAGGTCGACACAGTCGTCGTCCTCTGACCTAACCGTAATGGCTTGCTAGCCTTCTCTGCTACCTCCCTACGTCCTCGACTTCGCCCCAGACCGGGGCATCCTTTGGTGCCTTCTCGATCTGTTCCTCCGATTGAGTCATTGTTTGTATCCTTGTCTTCCACCCTGATAGCAGACTATGTATCCTCAGCTACTTTGTTGATTTCCATGGCCATATCCTTGGCCTGCTTAGTCGCTGAGGTGTTTGTCTCTGACTCTTGTATCTGGAAAGTAAAGTCGTCATCTGTCTCCTTGTCCTACGCTTCGAGATCGGACGGTGTCCCCTTGGCTGCTTAGTCGATCTCCATGATTGTGTCATCAACCTGAGTATCTGGCATTCTGGCTTATGTATCTCATCGGCAGCTCGGTCGACCTCCTGCTCATGTCCTCTGCTGCTATACCTGCCCCATCTCTGGCCTCAAGCTCAGTCATGGTGATGTGGAAGCATCTGCACCATCCATGCATTTTGCCGCATCAGTGGACCGGCCCTACCATCCGGCATGACCAGCACACATCTCAAAGCGACAATCCAATAGATTAATTAATTTTGTATTAATTAATATGGATAATTTAAATTTAGATTTTTTCTCTTTATTTATTTCTTAATTTTGGATGGCTATGTATGGGCAGTTTAAAAAATAAGGATATGATGAATTAAGAAGTTAATTAGGTGAGATTGGGTAATGTAAATTATGATAAGTATGGGAAGTTGAGGTTTTGTTTTAAATTCAAAAGATTGTGAGCCCAAATTGTAAGGGATTCCATTTATTCTATTTTTGTTATCTAAGGACAACCAATCTCCTATTGTAGCATCAAATGATTATGAATGAATTATGCGCGATTTGCCATGAGCTCCCCTGTAGGAGGAGCGCGAGCGTGAGACTCAACATCGATGCGAGATCGGATTTGGCGAGAGGTTGAGGACGCAAGGCCCACCCTTTCTATCTTCTTCTTTTTCTCCCTCTCTCGCAATGACGATCTAAGTTTGCTATATCAGATTTGGTATCAGAGCCATTCTTGGTGGACTCCATCTCCGTCAAGCGATCATCCTCGCCGGCTATTGATCTTCATTCCAAACATCAGGATCGTCTTTGCGTTTCGGCACACAGGTGGACTACCCCTGCCATCCGCATGAATCCAGATGCACCAAGGGATATTCCCGAGATATTCCAAGCATCTATCACATTTATTTAGGAATTTTTTTATTTATTTCCTAATTTTCGGATGGTTATTTATGGTTAATTGTCAAATAAGGGTATGAATATATTAAGCAGTTGTTAGGTGAGATTATTATCTTTTTATTAGTTGCCATCCTTATATCTTTCTTTTAGGGAGTTGTTAGGTGATATATGATGGTTTATACCATCTTTATTTTTTTTATTTCTCTTATTTAAAGGCCTTATGCTTCCCATTGTAAGCAATGATGATTATGAATGAAAGGGTTTCTTTTTTGCTGAAAATCGTCTACAATTTTTGCATTAGCGCTTTCCTGAGAGAGGAGAGACGAGCGTGAGGCTCGCTAACGAGAGTTCGGAGTAGGTAGCCAGCAAGAGGTCGGTAGTTATCCCCATCCCATCACTCCCCTCCACCCTCTGAGTTCCATCGTCATCCAATTTCATCGAAAATCTTAGAAATACCTCCAGCTGAAATGCTGAATCTTAAAATCCATCCGAAACCATACCATACCTTGTCTGAAACCCTTAAAAATTGATCCTAAAGAAGCCCCTATAAACCCTAGACACTTCTATATAAAAAGCCCAAATTTGTAGGATCGAATTCAACCCTTATTTTGACGATTTCCCAAATCTAGAAACACAATCCAGATCTAGTAATTCCTTGATCTTTCCACATCCAACGATCTGATCAAGAAACTTACACTCAACCTTCCTAACATCCATACCTACCTACCCACCAAGTTTCGTTGCAATCCGAAAAACTGAACCTATTGAAAAGATCAAAATACCCCTCTGCTGTCATAAATTCTTTATCTAGAGTGAGAATCATGCTTTTGTAGGACTTCTAGCCCGTCCTGCATCATATTTTTTTAAAACCTAGGATTGTGCACGCTTTGAAAAGCGCTTTCAATTGGTTAATCGTTTTCGATCATTTTGCATGGACATGAAAATGGATTTTGGCATTGAAAACTTCCACCTTTTATTTGCATGAGCATGTGGGCATGTCCCACTCATTCTTGGATTTGATCGGAACGATTTCGATCACATTCACATATCCTATATAGTGTTTCAATAGAAGTTGTGCGCAATCTTCAGGTCGTGCGCACTATCTTGTTTGATCGGGTTCCCCTAATTCCGCTAGGGGAGTTTGAGCCATCCAACCCTCCTTAGAGTTTTGCACACTAGCACATCGTATTCCTCGTTAGGGATACGCGCACCCATAGAATGGGCAAAAGGGACAGGTAGACTTAAGATTTCTTGGATGGATGTACTATGAAGGAACTTGTGCAAATCATTAGCGGAGTCTGCCTTCAATATGAATGTGGGGCATTGAAGCATCATGAAGTCCAACCTCAAAAAGGAGTTTGTTTTTAAGCTAGTACGTGTTTTCCTCTAAATTTAATTTGATATTAGTACCCTGCCCTCTGTCTATCATATTTTTTCACCGATGATTTAAAGCTTCTGTGCCCCCCCCCCCCCCCCCCCCCCCCCTCTCTCTCTCTCTCTCTCTCTCTCTCTCATCACTAACCACCACGCCCCATCAATGAAAAACATTTGCTCGTTTTGAACACTCCATAGCCGATTCCATGCGATGGGGTAAGACTTGATGTTGTATTATTAGTTTTTATGGACATTACTGTATCGCTTGATCAGATTATTTCTGGTTGAATCATGAAATTTGTTCTTTTAACTTGCATGATGATTAATATTTTTTTAGGATAATTAAAAAATTAAAGTAGCAACATATTTTTGGGCATATGCTGTTCATCCTAAAACTCTTTTTTCTGGTACCATCATCATATGAACTTTCCTCCGTGTCAAAGAATTTACTGTAATCATATTGTTTCCAGATAGCCTAATAATGTTGATGACAGGTGAAACTTCAAGCTCACAATACTGAGTCACAGGTGAAGAAGTACAAGAATGCTTTACACTGCACAAGTCGGATCTTAAGCAGTGAAGGAGTATGTTCCCTCATTGATCTTTTCTGTGATAGTAATTAGATCATTCTTGAAATGGTGGATAGAAGACGTTGTCTTCCAAAGTGTTATAATTTCTCTTTATTACCATCTTGAAGTCGGATCTTAAGAAGTTATGGAGTATGTTCCCTCATTGATCATTTCTGTGATAGTAATTAGATCATTCTTTGAATGGTGGATAGAAGATGTTGTCTTCCAAAGCATTATATTTCCTCTTTATTACCATCTTGAAGCTAGGTTATTGATATTAAGGTAAAGGAACGTCACACCTACTTTTGAATAAGCTTAAAGTGAGGGTATTCAAGTGTACTTAAATTCCAACTGCTGCAAATGAAAATTATTTGTTTGATAAACGTTGGATTCGAGCATGTTTATTTTTTAGCAGCAATTGTACATCTCTTTCTTGTCTGTCTAACTCACCATGCGTCTTTACATAATGTCCCAGCTGTAGTGCTTTGTTATATGTTATCCACATGTGATATCATGTTCCTTCACTGGACAATAGTGGTATGATGCTAAATTGTAATTGAAGTCAAGAGATTGCGGCGTCCAAAATTTTATAAATTATTTTACGTGGAGTTTGCATAACTATTATGTTTACAGTGTCATCCTTCTTTTAGGAGTTACAATGGGTCAAATGTGCCGCTATCATTGTTCTTTCAAGTGGTCACAATGGGTCAAGGGAGCCACTACACACTAGTGTAGTTAAAAAATAGAATATTAAAATGAAGAAATTGATGGAGACGAATGGGAGAAAGGAAACTTATGAATGACTGCTTCCGACGATTACATTGACGGCGTTTCTCTTATGGCAATTGAGGAAAGCGGGCCATAACTTAAGTGATGTGGTCAAGTGTGTCGCTATCATTGTTCTTTTAGGTGGTCACAATGGGTCAAGGGAGCCACTACACACTAGTGTAGTAGTTAAAAAAGAGAAGATTAAAATGAAGTAATTGACGGAGACAAATGGGAGAAAGGAAACTTATGAATGACTGCTTCCGACGATTACATCGACGGCGTTTCTCTTATGGACATTGAGGAAAGCGGGCCATAACTTAAGTGATGTGGTCAAGTGTGTCGCTATCATTATTCTCTTAGGTGGTCACAATGGGTCAAGGGAGCCACTACACACTAGTGTAGTAGTTAAAAAAGAAAAGATTAAAATGAAGAAATTGACGGAGACGAATGGGAGAAAGGAAACTTATGAATGATTGCTTTCGACCTCTATTATCAAAAACTCCGATATTTTGATTGAGTCTTGATTAAAACACGACTTATTCAGTAAACGTTCGCTACGCGACTCTTTCCCAATTTTTTGAAAAACGTCATGATTTTATGAAAAATTCACAATTTTCACGTTTTAATCCCGATTAATTGCATTTTAATCCCGTCATGTATTGTTCAAAAAATCTATTGTAACATCTATATATAAATATGTTCTAAAATTCTATCGTTTGTTTTCCGACTATTTACCGAACTTTCCAATTTTGTTTTCCGTTTTTTTTTCGAATTCTCCCCTAACCGATTTTTTCCCGACTTCTGACTTGGTAATGGTAATTATGCTTTCGACACTAACATCGACGATATTTCTCTTATGGACATCGAGGAAAGTGGGCTTTAACTTAATTGATATGGTCCAAGGCCCAAAATGTCTAGGCGTAGCCTAGGCGGGTGCCCGAACCGCTTTTTAGACAGTGTGTCTGAGGTATCCGAATGCTTGAAAAGCCGCCTTCAGACGATCTAGGTCGTGGGATGCAGAGTCCTGGGTTTGGCTTAAGGACTTAAGGCTATAGGTTGCAAGATGTGGGAGAGGTTGCCCTCAGGTGTTATGGGCTGAAGTGTGTCCGGTGTGGGCATGTAGTCTTGGATCACGAAGTAGCCCAGACAAGAGTCGTTGAAGAGGTTGCCTAGGTAATGAAATTGCCCTCTCAAACTCTCCTAGCAGGGTGCTGGCTTGATGGGCCCCACAATTTAGCCTTTAGTAGGGCTCCTATGGTTATATTTTTGGGTGGCATGCGTCTATTATAGGTTGGTCCACATGGGCGACATGGGGGTGCATATTTTATGCACCCACAATATCGGTTGTAGGGTCAATAATATCTCATAGTTAAATCATGAAGGGATGATGGTTTATTTTTGGTTGGGAGGATCTAATTGTAAGATTTTTTTTTTATGGAGGGTTACGTGTTATTCCCTAGAATCTTGGGGCGTATGTGCAAAAATGACACTAGTTAGCATTGTCCTATTGCACATTTCAATGATAGTTTTGTCATGCCATAGGCGTAGCGTAGAGTTGTAGGGGAGCAAGTCATGAGGATTAGGAGTAGTGAAGTGACATTAGGTTCTAGATGTGCCATGACCTTAGGTTTGTATCATACAGGGTTGGACACTTTTATTACATCATAAATACTATGCTATCAGTTAGAGTATCATGTGTAGTCATGTTAGTTCATTAATTGATAAAACTATGAAGAGGTATGTGTACATTTGTTCACTGTGTTGAATGATCAATGCTTTTGATTTTCCACGACAGTATCCCTATTAGTAACGTGTCCATTCTCACCCTTAAATTTGGAACCTGATTTGTTGATTCTATAACAAATCCCGAGGACTTACAATGTCATGTCATGTAATGACATCATTCCAAATATTTAACGTACCCATACCTAATAATGCATGCATTAGATACTCAAATGTCCCATTGATTAGCTGAATGTTTTTAATGGAATTTCCAACAAAATCAAGATGCATAGAGGGCAGGAAAAGAAATTATGCTACTATGCGTAACTCGTACATGTTTTTGTGGTGAAATATTAGCCCTGAACTTTTAATTGTTACCTCTTTTCTTATATAATCATTATGCGTGAAATTCCATCAAACTACAACAAAGGGTTGACTTGATTTATTGGTTTATGATAAGTTTTTGAGTCTTCAGTAAGGACAGGAAAGGAAATTCATAGGATGTGTTTGCGATGTAATATAGGGCTCTTAGACGAACGTATATTTGATATGGTTAGAGTTGCAGGGAATTTAAGGAAGGCTGCCAATAAAACATTATTTGAAGACAATAAGTCCTACACATCCTTTTTCCTCACAAAATACAAAGACAAGTCTCCAATTGAAGAAGAGAACCAAAAAATATATCATTCAACTATTTTAAGTATAGGGTTTGTGTCTTATGTTTGTTTTTTTAATGCGAATCAAACACTCCTATTGAAGAAGTCACTCGACTCACTCGTGACATAATTTACAGGTTGAACAGCAGAACAGGGATGACATTGAAAATGAAATAACCTATGGAAATATATGGAAAACTACATAGCAAAAAATAAGAAGGAAAGAGATAAAGAGACGCTGAAGTTCTTTGATCTCTTGTTTTTTGCAGAGCAATAAAATTAGAGGTGTACCTTTTGATGTTGTTAGAATGTGTATTATGTATGTGTGTGTAAAAATGCTATTTGTGTGAATAGAACTCATATGGAAGTCCCATTGTTTATATACATCTGGGTAGGATGCTCTGGATGCTCTATCTAGGATGAGATCGTTTATCCAGCAACATGCTCCCTTCATCCTGTATCTTGATATCAAATCTCTCCCACGGGTGGCTTCGATCGGCTACAAGAGTCATCGTTGCCTTGACACCCTTAGTCATGCCATCGTGCCGTTGGCGCTTCCTTACCCCAGTCAACATCTTTTTCTCTACACCGACATCTGATTGTAATAAGATCCGACAGTCTAAGTCTAGATTCGGTACAATGATTGTACCAACATCCTGTTTAGCATATTCTGTTCAGACGTCCCCCTTTTCTGATCATGCAGTTCCAGTTCTCCCATCTCAACACCCTCCTCATCAATGGCCTAAAATCCCCTCAGACCAATGCCCTCTTATGTTCTACGAGGCCTATTGTAGAACAAAACTGATACCTTCCTTGCAGAACAGATCCGACGCACCTTCTCGTGTGTCCAACAGATCGCATCCGGTTGGCCCCATGTTTGTGTTCTTTGTTTGTGTGCTTCTATGCCCATCGTACCCACCCTCATGCAAACCAGTGCTCACAACCTTTATTGTCTTGGACAAGCATGCTCGCCCGATGTTCAATATTTCCTTTCTTCAGTTTGTGAATCCCAATGTCCATGCAAATATGCAATCAAACCTTTAGTACATCTTGTGGGGCTGCCTGTCACTCAAGTTTATACCCTTGTCGAGTATTTCTTTGTGCTTCATCCATTTCACCACATACTCGGTAAACTCGGCCTTCAATCTACATTGAGTTTGAGAGGGGGATGGTTTGGAAAAAGTGCGAATGATATGTGTGTGTGTGTGTGAAAGAATCCTGTTGTGTATATTTCTGGGTAAGATAGGATGAGATCATTTATCCAGTTGTCTTCTCCTATATCAAATCTGGGGTTAGGGATCAGATAGCACTGACAACATCATCTTGAGAAGGTAGTGGAAAGCTGAACATGAATATGTCATGAATAGCTTACCTTTTTCAATTGGTTTAGTTAAAACAGTATCAATGGTTTGTCAGGAAACATCAATGTCAGATAAATCTTTGTTGTTTGGTCTAAAAACTTAGTGACGACATTATTCTATAATATGGCCATGATTCTGCTCATTATATGAAGCATGATGCAAGACCCTATACATATGGCATTCGCCAGCAGGGAAGGAAAATAAAAAAAATTGAGTTGGGCTTGGGTCTAAAGCTTTCTACGATCACGACATCAATATAGAGGCACATGAGGAGCATGCCCATGTGAATTCAGGAGCAATATTTTGCTGCTGAACCAATGACCGGTTCCACCATGGAGATGGCTGATGCTCGATGGAAAGGTGGTGCCATTATCTGATTGCAAGCAGTAGTGCACAATAATACAAAATTGATGCAAAAATGTCCAGGAGCCAAGCGAAGCATTTTCTGCAGCCTGATGCAGCCTAGTTCAGGAGAGTGTTGTATCCTTGGTCTGGTAGGGAAATTTGTTTGCATTATAACGGTCCCAAAAAACATATCTTAGTGAAATGTCAACTTTCATTGTGAATGTTTCATGGATTTTGGGTATTTATTTATGTTTTTTTTTTTTGCATTTCTTATTGAATTGATGTTTTTAGTGTTATATGTGGTTAGGGAAGGAATGGGATGGAAGAGAAATTAGAATGCCTGGATTTGGCCCTCTTCAATACTTGCTTTTAGCAGAAGAGTATGATATTAGAATTTTGAGGAATATTGGGCGTAATTTACGGTGAATTTTTTTTCCCTTTGGGGGGTACTTCTGTCATCTCTTTATCTCATGTGACAAACCCTGGATGAGAGAGAGGGAGAGAGGAGACTAGGGTTTAGGAGAAAGAATGGAATGAATCTCTCATTAGACCAATAGGCCAATATAAGGGCAATACATGTAAGTCCTCTATACACTAAGTGTATGTATATACATGAATACATCTTAACACCCCCCTCAAACTCAAGGTGGATCATGTACCAAGAGTTTGGTAATCAAAGACTAAAAGCGTGGTGTAGGATGTGACTTCGTGAAGAAGTCAGCTATCTGTTTTGCTGAAGGAACGAAGGGTAGTGAGATCGTCTTGGCCTCATATTCCTGTCGAACGAAGTGACTGTCAATCTCGATGTGCTTTGTCTTCCAATGAAAAACCAGATTTCTAGCAATCTGACTAGCACTCCGGTTATCACAGTAAAATGGAGTAGGCCCGGAGAAAGCAACACCGAGATCACTAAGGTGACGTCAAAGGTGGACTATCTCCTTGGTCGTGGAGGCCATGGCCTTGTACTCAGCCTCAGTTATGGAAACAGACACTATTTTTTGCTTCTTGCTGCGCCAGGATATCAGAGAGTCGTCAAGAAACAAGCAATAACTAGTGGTTGAGTCACGTGTAGTCGGATCTCCAGCCCAGTCTGCATTTTAGTAGGCTTGAAGATTGAGAGAAGAAGACAACGACAAAAACAAAGAGCGAGTTACTATCCCTCTGAGGTACCGGAGGATCCGAAGAAGAGCGCCGTAGTGAACTGAGCGTGGAGCTGCAACAAATTGACTGACAATGCTGACAACATGTGCAATGTCAGGCCGAGTGATGCAGAGGTAGACGAGTTGTCCCACAATCTACCTGTACCGAGTGGGATCTGAAAGAGATACTCCATCTATATGACGTAGCTTCGAATAAAGCTCAAGAGGGGTGTTTACTATGCGGCTATCTGAGAGGGAAACACGGCTAAGGATGTCAGAAAGGTACTTTTGTTGAGAGAGAAGAATGCCATCTGCATTGTATGCAACCTCAAGACCAAGAAAGTAATGAAGAGTACCCAAGTCCTTCATCTGAAACTGACTCCCTAGGTGCTGCTGAAGACAAGCAATCACAGTAGAGTCATCTTCAATGATGATCATGTCAGTTATGTACATTAGTAGGATTGCCCGGCCCTGCGGGGACAACCTCATAAACATAGAGTGGTCCTGACTGCACTCTGAGTAATCAAGCTCCTTGACAGCACGGTGGAACCACTCAAACCAGGCACACGGAACCTGTTTGAGCCCATAACTGGCCTGACAAAGATGACACACCTGCTGAGGAGGAACACAGAGACCGAAAAAAGGATCCATATAAATAGTCTCAGACAGGTCACCGTAATGAAAGACATTCTTTACATCCATTTGAAGAAGGGGCCAGCGACGAATGATTGCAACCGCCAGAAGAGCTCGAACGATGGTCATCTGAGCTATCGGAGCAAAGATCTCCTTGTAGTTAACGCCATACTCCTGAGTAAAGCTACGGGTCACCACTCGAGTCTTGTGTCGCTCAATGGATCCATCAGGTCAATGCTTGACCTTATAGATCCACTTGCAGCTGACAGGCTCAACGCCAAAGGACAGTGGGACAACATCCTAGGTCTGAGTCTGCTGAAAGGCCTGAAACTCCTCATCCATGGTCTGACACCATGGAGAAAACTGAACTGCCTCAAAGTTAGTCGGGATTCCGCCCAACTATGAAAGAATCTGAATTAGTCGGTTGGCAAAATGTCGCATTGGGACCAAGGTTTAAAATCACGGTATTGGTCGGCGTCGAATTGGTATGTACCGGTACCGACCGATACGGATCAATACCGGTTGATGGAAAAAACAAAAGAAAAAGCCTATTGGTACCGGTCGGTACTAGCCTAAACTGGTCAATACAGACCGGTACGTATCGGTACCGACCGATACGGGCTAGTTATCCGGATCGGGTGCAGTATCGGTCTTGAACCGGGCAAAACCGGTATGTACCGGTATCGGCCGAGATTTCAAACCCTGGATGCAGATAGAAAAACGGTCAGGAGGTCCAGTGGCATGGCTAAAGCGGTTAGGTGGGTGGTGCTGGTGCTGAGGGTAGCGAGGTGGGAACGGTTCCATGATAGGTGATGACAGATCAGGCACAATAGGCGAAGTATCAGGAGCAAACTCAACAGCAGGAGAGCTGGCATCCTCTCAGAGGAGAAAGGAAACTGAGACACATGAGCTAAGAAGCACTGACACTGGTACGGGGACACGGGTACGACATGACACGGGTTCGCCGACACGACAAATCCTAAAAAATGAGGACACGGGTACGGCAGGGACACGGCAAAATAAATGAATATTTTTAAATTTATATTTTATGTATGTTTGCAATTCATATATATTTCAATAACCGAAAAAGCCTCATAGAAAACAACTAAAATGAAAATTTAATACATATTGAATCGCTATCGTTAGTTACATCCAGCCCGATCGGTAAATTGCAGACATCTCTAAATGGTATGGAAAATAACGGTTGTGTTTTAGTTTTAACTTCAACCTATCTGAAACCTCAGAAGATAAGATAAGTTAAAGTCAAACATGAATCGTAACCGTCCATCATAACCATCCTGACAAGTGAATCACACTCAGGCCCAAATGGCATGGAAAAGAATGGCTGCGATTCAGTTTTAACTTCAACCTATCTGATTCTCTGAGGTTATAATCTCAGAGGATCAAATAGGTTGAAGCCAAAATTGAATCACCACAGCTTGTAACCCGACCCTACATCGAACAGTCCATCAACCCGCAGTGTCCCGAGTGTCCGAGGAGTGTCCGACCGTGTCCGGCTCCCAGAAGCACGTAGGACACGGCACATGCGTGTCCGGTGCGTGTCCGGCGAGTGTCCGACGAGTGTCGGTGTCCGACACGTGTCCGACACGGGTACGGGAGGCCTGGGGAAGTGTCCATGCTTCCTAGCACATGAGTAGTTCGATGAGAGTAGAACTGAGAAGGGTGAGACAACCCGAGGAGGAGATAGAGGCACGGACGTAGAGGAGGAAGCCCCGGATGAGTCCCCTGGAGAAGCTGGGGAAACAACCGACATAGGAGCAGGTGGAGCCGGGGGAGCTGGTGGTGAGGAAGGAGACGGTGGAGCCGAGGGGACCGAAGGAGCGGACAAAGGAGACTCAGGTATCGAGGATAAAAGAGAAAAAACCTCTAGAAAAATGAGATCCTGAGCCTCAGGAGAGTAGTAGGGCGTATCCTCAACAAAGGAGACGTGTCGAGAGATACGCAAGCGACGAGCAATAGGGTTATAGTAGTGGTATCCTTTGTCTTAGATGCTTGAGTAGATAACTTCGTGCAACCCAGAAGCGCCGAGGAACAGAACCGGAAAAGAGGAGAGCACGAGTAGTCACAAGAACCTAGACCCTTGGATACCCACCTCCTCACAAAACCGGCTTGTAAGGGGAGGTCCAAGGCGGGTATATAAGTAGCTCATCACCCGCTCCCATTACCGATGTGGGACTAACCCGTGTGACTCATCACTCATGACCATCTCAACACCCCCCCCTCACGCGGGATACGCGTGGCAAGGGTAGAATTGGAAGGAGCTCCCGGAACGGGTCTGACTTTGATACCATGTAACGAAACCTAGATGAGAGAGAGGGAGAGAGAAGGAGACTAGGGTTTGGGGAGAGAATGGAATAAATATCTCATTAGGCCAATAGGCCAATATAAGGGCAATACATATATGTCCTCTATACACTAAGTGTATGTATATACATGAATACATCTTAACATTTTACAAGTTACAATAGCTTATTATTCTCCGTCTATTGAAGTTCATGTGCCCATTAGCTCCTATCATACTTAGTGGCATCTTTTTTATTCACATACTGTGATTAAACATTGTTGGGAAAATTCAAATTTGCGATCAGGGACAATGCATTTTCATAAGATACCAATATATATATATATATATATATATATATATATATATATATATATATATATCATGTATCAATGAAATGCATGTATGTATGCTCCAATCAAATGCATTCATGGATACATAATGCACCAACCACAGAAAAATGTGTATATGCCTAGTACTTTTTGAAGAGAATGTTTGCAAGCTGGACCTAGTATTCTACCTGGTTGTATCAAACCTCTACTGCCATATTTGCTTGATAATTTGTTACGTAGTTGGATTTGCAGATTTTTTTTTTCTACAATTTAAAACTGTAAGTATGTTATTTTATTTCCCCCCCTCCCTCATGTTGACAGGTGAAAGGACTATACAGGGGTGCATCATCTTCTTTTGTTGGGGTGGCATTTGAAAGTTCTCTTCTTTTTGGCATTTATTCCCAAATGAAACAATTATTACAGGTGCCAAAATTAGAAACTGAATATAAATTTTGTAACACTTTTAACACCTATTTGCTGCAGGATGAGGGCATGTCTGCAAGCTCTTTTGTTGATAATGAATTGCTTTACCATTATATTCTTTGTTTGCAGGGAGAAGCCCAGAGCAGTAAGCCACAGCTCCAAGTAATTATTCCTTCAGCAGCATATGGTGGAGCTATAATCAGCTTCATACTATGTCCAGCAGAGCTGGTGAAGGTGTGCTAACAAGCCCAAACTGCATTTTTCCTTTTCTGGAAGGCTTCCAATCCTTTGCTTTGTTTGTTTGACATGTGATATTAAGATTTTTCCAGTGTAGGATACAAGTTCAGGGTATGGACTCAGCAACTTCGAAGTACGTTAGATATACTGGTCCCCTAGATTGTGCTATTAAAACCCTGAAGAGTGAAGGGGTGAGCGTTAACCCAACTGGTGCCCTCTCTCAGTAAATGCCATGGTGTATCAATGAGCTTATAAGACTACTTACTTTCTCAGATCAAAGGAATACTTCGGGGTGGTTTTACGACTTTATTAAGAGAAGCGATTGGAAATTCCGTCTTCTTTAGCACTTATGAATTCAGTCGCTATTACATGCATTTGCAGCTTGATTCTACTTCATCTGCCCTTACCAACCGTTCAAAGGTATTAATTGATGTGGGGATTGGCATCGTCAGTGGTGGACTTTCTGGGATAGCTGTAAGTGTATGCAAGTTGGAAGTTATCTGAGATTCAGATAGAACCCTATTTTGTTTCATGTTTCTGTTCTGCCTTGACAGTTCTGGTCGGCTGTTCTTCCATTGGATGTTGCAAAGACTGTAATTCAGACTGCACCTGATATAAATTCTAGTCGAAACCCTATCTGGACACTAAAATCCGTATGTATTTATCAATTTTTTCGTTCATTAGTTCTCTTCGTCACCTATGGAAAAGTTTAATCGGGTTTCATCATTTTTAGATTTACAGCAGAGTGGGGGTTCGTGGATGCTATGCTGGTCTCGGGCCTACGCTGGTAAGGGCCTTCCCTGCAAATGCTGCAGCCATTGTTGCTTGGGAGCTTACTGCTAAGATGCTAGGGGTCAAGCGAGCCTAAACTTGAGGTATGTATCTTTGCCTCAATGTCTTCTCGGTGCAGGAGTCCACTGCTATTGGCAATCTTAGCTCAACTGTTTCTTTACTATGTTAACAATGTTTATTATTCAGTCATTTTGCTAGCTTAGGAGTCTCGTTTTGTATCTCCTGCTTGCTCCAGAATCAAAATTTGCAAGGGTATGTCTGATTATTTAGTTTCTGATAATTGTTTGACTTGTTGGGTATAGAAGCTGAGTTCTGAAGGGTTTGAAGCTATGTGCAAATGCTGCAATGGAATCACTTGATTTCAGATTTCTGATGCTATTCAGTATTTTCTGCATAGGAGAGTCTACCATATGATCCCATCACTGTTGCGCATCTGCTGCAGATGTTAGAACATCAAACCTCACTTGATTATTATTTGTCAGAAACTCTGTTCATTATTGCCATTCATTTCCTTTGAGCCCTGAAAGTGCTGAAGAGATTCTGGTTTTCTCAAGATTTTCAATGACGTTTTTGAGTTTTTTGATTTACTATTCGTAATCTAAGTGTGTTGTAGTTGCGGGTTTCAAAGGACTTGAGTGTATTTGTTAACTGCACTTCTCTCAAGTCTCATCCGGTATATCATATCTGTACAATGTATATTCGATGCCCATATGCTGGGTAAGTTCTTCACTCTAACTTTGTGCTGATTGAAAATTTTCATGCATTGTTTTAAGGGGAAGGTTAACTTCTTTAATTTTCATATATGCTTTCATTCTAGTCTATCAAATTGATTTTACTGGTGATTGGTATCTTTTAGTTTTAATTTAGCTGTCAATCCATTATTAAAATTTTGAGAAAAGGCTTCTTATACTTCAGTTGATTATCTGAGCGTAATGCTTCAAAGGTTATGCAAAACAAAGTAATCCCATAGACTTTTGCATCTAATTTCTATCATTTCCTGAGCTTTTGAAAAATCCATTCAATAAAACATTAAGAGTAAGGATAAAAGAGGAAGCTGTCCAAAAACTACTTCCTAGATATCAAGGACTTAGCAGCGCAAAAACCAGCAAAGCCTCGGTCTTTTTTACTTTTGTTATCCCTGACTCCTGCAGTTGGACCAACCTGCTTACCTTTGCTGTGCCCATCCCATTTTCCATTCAAGTATTTGATCTAGTTGGGTTGGAAGGGCCTCTCAATCTTTATCCTGAGCCTTCCTTACCTAAAAGTTCTCTATATACTCCCAAATCAGACTCCTATTTCCCGTTTTCCGACTTGGTAACGGGTTACCCTACCAGCCAACGGTTCATTTCCTTAGTCACTACCTCCATTAATCACACTTTTACTGTTTGAGAAAGTAGAATCCCTTCCGTTCGAAGATAGTCATCTTCGACCTTGTTGGAACTTTTCTAGTAATTAATTACCTTCTCTAACTATAACTTTATTCCTATCAGCCACGTTTAGAGCTCATATTTTCTTTTATGAACCCGTGTTCCATAGTACAAGACATCATGTAACATAGTCCTTGCCAACGTCTTCTGACAACAAGACAACACAACCAAGATGATATATGGTCACGGGTTATTAAGGATAGATACTTTAAACGATTTTCTCCTATTCAAGCTCGTAGTAGGAGATCGGGAAAGATTTCCCCCTTTTGGAAAGGCATCCTGCGGGCAATTGCACCGTTCAAATGCGGTACCAAGTTAGTTTTGGGTGATGGTCGGTGTATCAAGTTTTGGACAGATCAATGGGTCGGAGATATCACGCTGGCCACCCTTTTTTATGACATTTTCCTCATTGCATGGGACCAGAATGCAACTGTCAGATCTCAAACCTCGACCTCATTAGGTAACACCACTTTGTCTATCAAGTTTCAGCGTACTATCTCGGGCAATCTTCAAGTTCAACTTCAGAAACTGCACAAACTTCTCGACCATTTCTCTCTTTCACCGACTACTGACTCCTTCATCTGGAAGTTCCCTACCTCAGGTGCCTTAACGGTTAATTCCTTCTATAAAATTTTCAACTAGGGTGGTACGATCTGCCATGTGGCCTCTCATCTATGGAAATCTCCGGCTCCCCTCAAATGTCGTATTTTCATGTGGCTCTCGATCAGGGATAGACTTCTAACTAAGGTTCAACTTCAGCATCGGCAACACCCTGGAATCTCTGGCGTCAACTGTGTACTCTGTGGAGGCAATAGAGAGGATATCAATCACTTGCTACTGCATTGCCCCTTGGCAAAAGCACTTTGGAAACGACTCAGGACCGCACTCGGCGTTCATGGTCATCCGGGGTCTATTTTCTCCCTTTGGATTTTGTTGCGCAAGAGGAGAATTTAGAAGGATCTTTGTGTGGCTTGGGATTTTCTATCAATTTGCACTTGCTGGGGCATCTGGAAAGAGAGGAACTCCCGAATCTTCTGTAATAAGCAAACTTCAGTCGAAGAGACCTGGTCCACCATTACTATGTCTGCAAAGAGCTGGAGCATGGGTTTTTCCTCTAAATCAGTGACTCTGATCTCTCCCTCTCTCCTCCTATTGTAATTTCCTTTCAGTCTTTATTTTATTAATAATAGCTTGGGGTATGGCTTAATCCCATCCTCTTCACATTAGAGAGGAATTTCGCTCAAAAAGACATTTTGTAACACGGTCCTAGATTCAAATGAATTCACTGGCTCTTCCGTATGTGGATCCATCGGATCCCAAAACTTGTAAGGATTCTCGAATCTCATCTTTGGAAGGGGTAGTCCTTGGTGGTCATAATTTGGATCTTCAACATTGACTCTTGCTCCTTCACAAACGTGCTGGCTCCTCCATGACTGATAATAATGGGCTCCATGAAGCTATAAAAAGGCGGTACATCCTCTGAATACGGGTTCAGTTCCCGTGACTTTCATCACGGGCTTCTCCTTTGGCTCTCCCACAATCACTTCTTCGCTTCTTCCAGAGGCTCGGACTCCTCCATAGGCATCTTTACCGGATAGCCATCAAAGAGGGGAGGCAAATTCAATCAATGTTTGGGAATTCCCTCAAGGAGTGATTAACAAACAACTTGGCCACTATCGACCGGCTTAGATTCTTCTGTGGGCAATCTCCTAAGATTGTCATAGCAGAAGGGTTGTGAACTCCAATGTAGCTGAGGTTTCGCCTGGTAGTCGTCCATGGAGATATATTCTATGTCTTCCTCAGAATTTCCTTCCGGATAATTCGTGGCTCTAGAGTGACATCGGTAAGCAAATATGATTTTCCTTCCCTTCACCCTTTTACACATTATCTTCTGTATCTCTTGTCGTAGGTAGTCAAGTTGATCCCAGAGTTCAATGAAATATATCTCCTACGTTAGAAGCTCGATCAACTCTGCATCCACTTCAACTTGTTGCACTGGTTTCTTTCTGCCATTGTGTAAGGATCTTCTTCATGATAAAATGTGAAAAGATTGTCACTTGGATACCAATTGACGAAGAATGAAGTACTGCATCCTGTAGGTACTTTAATGGGTCCTTTCACAACTGAGAAGAGGTAAAATAGAGTGGCTGGAAGGCCAGATTTTGATTCAAACTAAAAGTAGCAAGCAAGCTGAATTTTATTAATAAAAACTTCATTCTCATAGAATGGAGGGCCTTATCTCTATTTATTGATTAGGACGGAGGAGGCTAATACGATTCGTTACACTATGCAATACAGATCCCATATGTTTACTTTTCCTAAACTTAATTCATAGACGAAAGCCAATTCCAAAACCAGAAATTATGTGATATAACATATGACTTTTGACAATGAAGGACTTTTAAACTCAATTTGAACTTTTTTGCTAATGTGAAAATTCAAGGAAAATGATAAACACAAAGTTTAAAGCATAATGCATTCTCGAAACGATGAAAACACGCACAATCAAATCCCTTCTATGTTTCGTTAAAACCATCGCAAATCTAAAGTCTGATAAAGCAATATACATGCAAAATATACATGTTATAATGATTGTATTGCTTTGGCCTGATCTTTAACAGAAGCTTGCACACGAAGTATGCAAACACGATTCAAGGGTAACCAAATGCCTGAACTAACACACTTTTCAAGAAAATATTTTGTGTTAAAGTATTAGCCAACAAAGGAGGAACCATTACTGAGGTTTCAATCTACCCCTTTGGCTATACTTTGAGACAAAACTTACAATTATTAACCTCATGTAAGAAGACAAATAACAATGCATTTTCTCAAGTTTAACCACAACTTCTTACATGCTTGGATAAGCGCGCATAGACTCAAATAAAGTAAAAGCATTGCGGAACAATTTGAGTATGAGTTCCTTGTAACTTGCATATGCTTAACAAATATATTAGACCCCTCATCCTTCTTGCAAAACAAATGTCAACACTTCCCCTAAGAACGATACTATAGAGATACTTATGCATGTAGCATACTTCCCGAGATGGATAACAAGGTACAAAATACGAATAGGAGCGTACGAAAACATGGTTACATATATGTATTCTCCCATTGTGTTAAATCAAAACTCCCCCTTCATTAAACTCTAATGCTCAAAATAAGTTAGAGAATGATACCAATTTTTACTAAATTTTAACTCCCCCTTCTTATCATAAAGGTAACAAAGGGTACACAGTAGGCAAGTTCTCAAAATGAGACCACAATAGAAAAGATGCAACTAACGGATACGGAAATACAAACATAGTTGCATGACTTAATATTTTGCAATAGTACAACTCTATGGTGATCAAATATAACAATAATAGAGGTCAAAATACATCAAGAGTCAAGGACATCACTACATGGTTCAACACCATGGACAAACTATTGAAAACAACTTGACATCTACTGTCAAAGACACGGACAAACTTAAAACAGGCACGGACCGGATACAAACACGAACTGACTGGACCATAATAAACCAACAAAAAGACTAGCAGCAGCAACAGAAAGTACTGACACCAACAAGAAAACTCAGTCCTAACCTCCCTCCTCTTCCTCATCCTCGTTATCGTCATCATCAGACACACCAAAGTAGTGATCAACTTTCTGCTCAACACGTGTGAGATGAGTGTCAAACCCGAAAAGCAGAATTCCGTGCTCAAGCTGAGTCACACGGTGCTGAGACAGCATTCCCACAATGGCATCCAACTTTCTAGAAACATCAGATTTAGCAGGTGGAGGTGGTACTTGGCCACGAGAAATACCTCCAGTATGAGTAGCTGCAGAGCTCTTTGTCAAGAAAGAAGCATCCATAGGCGCTAAGGTATGCTTCTGGGCCTCAGTAGAACGGGTACGAACTACACAAAAGGTGTAGTACCTCTGGATCCACTTGTGCTCTTCTTATCGTTCCCTCTATTCTAAAAAAGCTGAATCATTCTTTCCAGGATAATCCTGCAAATGTGAATCGGTTGTTTATTCCCCATCAGATACAAGATCAGGGAAATGCCGTGATCTCTGAAGGCGTGAAGCATGACATGATGCTTGATCGAGAGAGAGCGCGAACGGAAGTACTCGGTGTACATCGCTTTCTCCTCATCATCATCTCGAAAGCTCCAGTCCATAGTCAGAGCAACGACTTCCACTGGTTGCTTTCCTCGAGAGCGAGAAGAGGAAGCACCACTTGAACCACGGCGAGGTGGAGTAGGATCACGCGAGGGCATGCAGTCCTCATCATGACGAGCACCTTTATGGCGCTCACCGGCCATCAAAGTTGCGACCAAAAGAACGAATCCTGATCCCAATCACGGGTACCAGTTAACTGTCCATGGAAACATTGACAAATAATTTGAAGATTGAAGAGCATCTTGGGATTGGAGGACAATGGTACAAATATCCTTTGAAATAAAAGGTAGGGGTAAACTTCAGCCCGCAGACTCTTGTTGTTATCCGTGGAATGGAATGGAATGGAAGTCTACTCCAACCTGCAGACCCATCTTGATCCAAATCGCCTGCACTATCTCTATGTTACATCGTCTGCAGCCCACAATACAGCACCCATACCCGACTGGTGAATTACACTCTGCCGCATGCGAACGACAGCCAAAGGATCGGACGTGATTGTCCCAACCACATTGGCTCCTGCATGGCACCTGATCGCAGCTGTCCTGTTGCCCATGGGTTTGGGTGGAGTGCAATTCACCGGTTGGGTATGGATGTAACGGACGGCTGTGAGTTGCGGTGCAGACTGGATTCTGTTATGCATATGATGATCCTATTAATGACAACTGATAAGGATATCTTTTGGGGTCTATTCTTATATGGTCTCCCCCCCCCCCCCCCGAGTTACCCAGCAATGTGTAGGGAAACTTCTATGTGGGAGTGGGTCGGTGCCCATTTCACGGAGGGAGGGATTAGCCCGAGCCTGAAGTGGGTCCATTGCCTGAAAGGTTGGGCTATGGTTAAGCTTCCTGTGTATGGGACATGAAAGCCTGTTATTTTCATGAACACTTGGAAGGGAACTACTTATTTTCAAAGAGTACCCCCCGCCTCCCCTCTCCCCTCTCTCGAGTTACCCAGCAATGTGTAGGGAAACTTCTGTGTGGGAGTGGGTCCGTGCCCATTCACGGAGGGAGGGATTCGTTCGAGCCTGAAGTGGGTCCATTGCCCGAAAGGTTGGGCTATGGTTAAGTTTCCGTGTATTGGACATGAAAGTCTGTTTTTTTCCGTGTATGGGACATGAAAGTCTGTTATTTTCATGAGAACACGTAGAAGGGAACTACTTATTTTCAAAGATTAATGCTATTCCTCCCGACGCCTCCAGAACTAAACCTGCATGCAACTTTTACGAGACTTCACCGTCTTCTTCTCTACATTCTTGAACTGAATCTAAAACCTAAACACAGCCTTAATGCAATCTTGACACAACTTCACCTTCTTTTTCCCCCATCCCAGTTATCGTTGACTTAGACTTCAAAACTCATTGAAGGATAAACCCTTGATGGAAAGACCACTGCTGGTTGATGCCACCCAGATCAACATTATGTCCCCATGTAGGGTTCAGATCTCCTCCAGTTGGTCGGCCTAGGTCGGTGGGTGCATCACAGCCGCACGATGGCATACGATCTAGAAGTGATTATACTCCAGCTGACTATATGCGGTTGTGATGCGCACTGGTCCCACCCGACTTGAGGAGATCTGAACTCCCCCTTGTATGTTCAAGTAACATTTTCCTAGTTAGTATATATTCATGTTGATCAAGCATCCATTTTTATAGTTTGGTTGGGTGAATGCTCCAACAAATTGTGGGTCGCACCCACCCGGAAAATTTTCAGCACGTCCTGCTTACGCAACAATCACGGGGGCCACTGTAATATAAGAGACATGGGGTAGCAGGCCCCATCACATGGGGGTAGTGGCCCCCAGCACATAGAACGTGCTGATAGGCTCTGGGCAACCGTTGTAGCGCACACAGGATGTGTTGAAAATTTTTCCCACCCCACCAACCTACCCACCCACCCACCCACTGACCCATTAATTAATAATTAGTATCGACGTACGGGCAAGATCAGTGCATGTGGTTGGGTAAGTGGCCGCGTTCATCCAGAAATCTAGCTCCTCATTGGCTATAAATAAAGGAGGAAGGCAACTCTGTGGCTGACTGATTTGCTGGTTATGCTCGGGCGATGGTGCAATCCGGGTTCTGGACATCAAACTTTTCCCCTGAAGCCATAGGCCGTGCTGATTGTAGCCCTTGCTGTTACACCCGATGGGTGCACAAACAATGATGTAACTTTGATGTTTTATTAGTATAATTCCGGTACAAAAAAAAAATTTAAGGAGGAAGGATTCGAGTGTGAGTAGGCAGCACGGATTGAGAAGTGAGAAGAGACAATGGGAGTTGTAATCCTTTCCCACTGCAGGCAAAGGTGGACGTAACAAGGCAAATAGGTTGCTTGTGGCGGCCAGCTTTGCTCCGTCCGCCTTCGCTCGCTGTAGGAAAGGCTTACTCCCCTCCGATGCCATTGATGCAGATTGGGTTACCATTTACCAACACCACGGCGAATGGTGCCTCTCCTGGTGACTGATGCCTTATAATGTCCATGCCTTGCGCTGCTGGCTGTGCTGTCACTAGCCCCATCGGCATCATCTGCCGCCGCCCGTTCACCAGCTCTCTCTCTCTCTCTCAATGCGTTTACATGACCATCGACCTTGATTTAACAAGATATGAGATGGGTTCGTACGGTCTTGGTCTTGATCTTGTTGACCATGGACCATGGACCTTAATTACCATGAGGTAATTTTTGTTTGCTTATGTGACTCTGAAGATGAGAGAGGGAGAGTGAGAGAGAGAGAGAGAGAGAGAGAGAGAGAGAGAGAGAGAGAGAGAGAGAGAGTACTGTCCCAAAATCAATCACCTAAGTTGGCTAAATAGGGTTAGCTTTATGTCTCCTTGCTCTGCCTGTTCGAATTGTCTTCCCTACCGAGATACGAGTCACATTTTAATCAATTTGATAATTATGTGGTTTGTTTACAGATTATAATAGAGGTTTGAATTTCAAGTCATGCAAGATGATTCGTTGTTCATGCTAGCTCTATCCTTCAATAGTAACTATTTTGTATTTACCCATTATTTACCTCTCCTTTGAAGCTGTCAGTGATTGGTGAGTGCGGCGTCTGCTTCTTCCAGCTCCAATCCAGTAGCATCGACTCCATCATCCAAAGTCACGGGATCTTAAGAACATGCACTATTGCCAATTCCTCTCTAGAAACAACCATTATCCTGAGGGGTTGGGGTTCATTGGAAATCCAATGCGAGGCCAAAAGTTTAAGAGCAGGGTTTAAACATAAATTCAAAGGACTTTTCTTTCTGGATTCTTTTGTAGCTTTTTTTTTTTTTTTGAGAAATGCTATTAAGCCCGAAGGTTTGTCCCGATTTTGCCGGCCCGGCCGATTGACGTGGCAGTGTGCAACTTGTGGCTGAAACCCACTAGCGATTTTAAAATATTTAACAGTATCAGTTGCACGCTGCCACGTCAATCAGGCCCGTGAATTCGAAAAACCTTCGGGCTGAATAGCATTTCTCTTTTTTTTATTGACTGCATCTGAAGTAGTACATGCTGTATCAAAGTGGCCCATTATTTCTCATTAGACCTCATGCTGAGACAGACCATCTCTCCTTTGTTTGAAGATGCATACAAAGAATCTCCATACAGACTCTGCATGATAAGCAAAACAATCTCCGTTCATGTATTCAGATATCCAAATCACGAAGGATGTGAGATTTTTTCATTTCATGATATGTGAAGACTTGAGTGGTTTAATTCTGTCAAATGGTTAACTTAAGCTGTAAGTGATCGACTTGGATGGATTGCTTCGTATGCCATAGATGTCATGTGACTTTAAGTTAATATCATATCATTAATACTTTTAATAACAATGAAGTCCTTGATTGATCATGCTCTCCTCTATAATGAGTTTTTTAGTAATCTTCATAATTATCTCTCACTATCTCTCGCTCTAGCTCTCGCTCACTAGCTCACTCTTGCGCTAGCTATCTTGCTCGCTCTAGCTCTCTCTCACTCGCTTGCTAACTCATGCTCTCGTTCTAGCTATCTCGCTCGCTTGCTCTTGCTCTAAACCATAGCTATAAACCCTAACCCTAACCAATAGCCCCTGGCAACTCCGGCATGCACTAAACCTAACCCTAAACACTAACCCCGTCCCTAACCCTAACCCTAACCCTAAATACTAACCCCCATAACAAATAACTCTGGTTAACCCTAACAACTAACCTCCACTAACCCTAACCCTAATTAACCAATAACCCATGGCAACCCCGACACTAGCCCTAACCCTAAACACTAATCCCAGCCCTTACCCTAACCCTAAAATAAACCCTAACCCCGGCTTAACACTAGCCGTGTAGTGGCTGACCGATGGTGCACGCCGGCAGTAGGTCGAGGGACGGAGGGAGAGCGGGAGAGAGGGAGGAGGGCGACCAACCTTTTCTGAAACCCAACAACAGAACAAGAGAGGATCGAGATCGAGCAGAGTGCCAACAACCTAACTGATGAACAATCGCGAGCTGCTAGTGTAATAAAGCACGGGAAGAAAAGAGGTATATAAATAACACTTTTATTAACAGTTTTTTAAAAACCATCAAGAAAAGTTTTCTTTTATTAACAGTTTCATGAAAATGAAGTATATAAATCTTTTCTTGACAGTTTATTAAAACCGTCAAGAAATATAAAAACACGCCCGTCAAGAAAGTCATTATTCTTGTGGTGAGAGGAAGATAACTGGTGTCCCTCGGCAGGCGGCATTGCTCCACCACCTCCTCCCAAAAGGAATCCACCCCCCAGGGATTCACTTAAATTCTTGATGTAGCTTTCGATCCATCCTCAGCAGCAATCGCATATGTACTTAGGGATCACCATAGCAATCTTATCTCCACGGCTAGCGGCAAAATCATCACCACAGATCCACTCATTGCTGAAGTGGCTGCGATGAAGTCAGCTCTCTCAGATGCCTCAAACTTTTTGGGATCACAACTCACCTTTGAAGGTGATGCCAAATCCATTTCGGATCTCCTCATTCACACTAATCTCGATTCTTCATGGAGAATAGCTTTTATTATCATGGACTACATATTTTATTTTAAGATCATCCCGACTGCAACTATTCAGCATTGCCCCAGAGCTTCCAACACGGTCATGCACAATCTAGCTAGATTTGCAGTTTGTAACGCATCGTTCCAATATTGAGACCCTCTCTCTGTTCCACCCTGAATCAAGGAGTCCTTATGTCATGATGCTATGAATATATGATTCTGACCCATCAGTTCATTTCCAAAAAAAAAAAATAAAATAAAAAACAACATCCACAAAATCCAGGTATACATTATCAAACATGAATCAAGATTAGTGTTTTCATGGATCTCCAGATCCATGAAAATAACCATCATATGGATTTCCAGATACATGTTATCAAACAAGGGCTAAGTGCCCACAATGAGTGATACCACTACCAACTGCTCTAAGCAACGATGGTGGGAATTTTGTTTTGGCTAGGCAAAAAGATCGCGGAAGTAGCAGGGTTGAGAGGTGAATTTGTGAGAGAACCCGTAAGGCGATTCTCAAGATTGATTTTTTTTTTCTTCCAAAGAGGTACATTTCTATATGAATTTGAACAAGTGTCTTCTTTAGATAATTACATGAACCATTGCTAAAACCTTTTACAAGACATATTGCAAACATGCCCAAATTGTCTGAATAAAAAATTACAAACCATTAATGATAAATATTAGGGTTATTTTGACTTTGCCTCCAAATTATGCCTTGAACCAGACTTTGCCCCCATATTTTCATTAATTAGATTTTAACCCCCAAAACTAATTGTTCCGTCAACTCACCTCTCAAAACTTTATTTCTTTTCCGTCAGCTCACCCTTCCTCTTAGATGATGAGTTGACGGAACAGTCAATTTTGGGGGGTAAAGTCTAATTAATAAAAACATGGGGGGTAAAGTCTAATTCAAGGTTGATGAGCTATTCTTTATGTTAATTCTTTTTTTGATCGAGTAATACCTCTCAATGAATGAGGGGGGGTTTCGGCCAAGACCCCTGCCTATACATTAATAATAAATAAATTGTACAAGGAGATAAGGAGGGGGAGAGGAGTGGATACAATCAAGAAATAAGATGTAGGAGTACATTCCTCTTCTGCGGGATCAGGTGCGTTACCCAAAGGTGAATTAGCGACCTGATCTCATCTGTCACTCTCCCAAGGGGTAGCGATCTGTTATGGAATATCATCCTATTCTGCTCAAGCCATAAGTCCCAACAGATAGCAACTACAACGATGTCCCATCCGCCTCTAATCGTCGAACTGGTACGTCTTCTCCTCCAAGGTCCCCAGAGCGAGGTCTAGGTGGTTGGATGCGTTTTTATTTGAATTCACGATTGGAAAATAGACCAGATGCTTTTCAAGAAATTGCATTGGATCAAAAGGTGGTCTGAGGTCTCATCTTCGAGACTGCAGAAGGGGCAGTTGGTGTTCGTGATTGCTGAGTGATTCCGTTTCAGGAGGTTTTCCTTGGTGAGGATCTTGTTCTTCATATCTAATCTCATAAAAACTTTCACCATCAATGGGCATTTGGTCTTCCATATCTGTTTGGCTAGAGGGCAAATAACACCTCCGAAGTTTATGAATTGATAGAATGAACTCACTGAAAACTGCCCATTCGTTGTCCATCTCTAGCCTGCGGAGTCCGATTCCTTTGTGAGAGAGATGGGATGTTAGAGATCCAGCAGCTCTCCAATTTGAGGGATAGGTTCTGTCGAGAAAGGGCAATTAAACCTTTGATGCCAAGTCGTGGATGATTTCAGAAATGGCTATTTCAAGCCCACTAGGGGATAGGGTAGTTGGTAAAGCAATTGATGCTTGGGTGAGGAGGTTGTGGGTTCAACTCCCCCCCCCCCCCCCCCTCGTGTTACCCAGCAGGAGTGCGTAGGGAAACTTTCTAGTGGGAGTGGGTCGGTGCCAAAGGTTGGGCTATGGTTATAAGCTTCCCTGTTGGAGGATTAGTCCCACCTCGGTAAAGCAGAGAGCGGAAACGATCCTTATATGTATGATGAGATCTCATCTCAATACCTAGGTTTTGGGATAGAGGAATTCTCTCACGGTATCAGAGCCTAAACATATCAATCACATACTGGGTGTGGTCCCCACACATCTATTATCCATGTGACAAGGATCACAAAAAGATTGGTCTGCACATGAGGGCGACTAGTGTTGGAGGATTAGTCCCACCTTGGTAAAGTAGAGTGAAAACAATCCTTATATATATGATGGGACCTCATCTCAAAACTTAGGTTTTGGGATAGAGAAATTTTCTCATTCCCAAGTATAGGACATCAAAGTTTGTGATCTTCATGAGATATTTTTGTTCATCCGGACTCTCTAAATATAATAATATCTTTAATTTTCTCTTTTCAATTTTTTTTACCATTATCTTTTTGTTTTTGTTTCGTAAGCTTCATATCTTATGACATGTGGAAGGGACCTACTTATTTGCCAAGAGTAATGCTAGTTCTCCCAATGCCTCCAGAACTGAACCTGTATGCAACTTTGACACGGCTTCATCTTCTTCCTCTCCATCTTCTGGGACTGAATCTAAACACAACTTTAATATAATCTTGATGCAACTTCACCTTCTTCTGCCACCCATCCAGACCATCACCGACTTAGACTTCAAAACTCATTAAAGGTATAAACCCTTGACGGAACGACCAACACTGGTTGTTCCACTCAGGTCGGCATTATGTACTCCTTGTATGTTCATGTAACATTTTTCCAGTTGAATATATCCAAGTGGATCATGTATCTATTTTTACATTAGGAAATTTTATTCACACCCCAAAAATGATGAACATACCTCGCTTTCCTATTCTGCACTAAACTACTATTCGTTTGGTAGTTAAGTGCCGAATGGGAAAACGGGGTATTAGGGCTGCAAATGAGCCAAGCTTTGGTCTGTTTGAGCTAGTTTTGGTTAAAAGCTTTGTTGTTCAAGTTTGGGCTTGGCTTGTTTAGTAATCGAGCTGAGTTGAACTTTGGTTTATTTGAGTTTGGTTCGTTTAATAAACGAGCCTACTTGAATGAGCTCTTATCGAGCATGTTCATGAACTCTATCTTAAGCCAAATCTTAGATTATATATATTGGGTATGTTTATGCCTTTTATCAACTTATTCACATGCCTATTCATGAGCTTGCTCATGATAGTTAAACGATCATGTTCATGAGCCTGACGAAGCCGATTTAGTATGTTTGAGCTTGGCTTGTTTATTAAATGAGCCTAAACTCTAGTACTCGTGGGCATGGCTCAAATGGTAATCGAACAAGTCTTTACCGAGCTTGTTCGTGAGCTAATCGTGAACGACTTAGTTTATTTACAGCCCTACGGGGTATGTTCATCATTTTTGGGGAGTGAATAAAATTTTCCTTTATATTTTGGTTTTTTTTTTTGTACTAGACCTGATGAGTACAACGGTCATCAACTGGTGGGAGTCACCATCGGACTCCCGCAGGCGCACATGTCGACGCAACAAGGGGACAAGGTCCTACCACACCACCACTCTAGTGAACCCAACACCACCACAACATTGCTACCACTGGCGGAGTACAATGCCACACAGGGTTGATCAAAATCCCCAACAGGAAAAGAAAATAAAAACGACAAAAAAAACCACACACAAAAAGATCCAAAAAGATCAAACCCAAAGCAGAGGTCACCGGCTCCGAGGAAGACCACCAGCAGCAAGCCGATCACAAAAAGGTTTTGGGGACGTCGACTGTTGGACTTGGGAAGGTCTACAGCTCGTAAAAACCTCTAGTTTAGCTTTATATGGTTGATAGCTTAGGATCACAGTTTGGTATATACTTTAGTACGTGTTCTGATTACAGAACAGAGAGCCATGGCTACATGGTAATCCACTTGAGTAGGAGACTCAATGGATTGGTCCCATGTTGGGATGATAGAGCATGGGTGTCTCCACCATGGTCATTACCAGGTACAATGTCTATGGCCGAACGGAACCAATACGGTGCATAGATCGGTGAGCAGACACCGGTGCACTAAGCTGTGTTTCTGCTTAAGGTAAAATGGTCCTAAACCCTAAGGAATCATGTCTGGTGGACTAACCAGTTCTATGGTGCTTTGACACACCAATGTGTGAGGGTCCAGTTATGTGACCCAAAACCATGATGTACTAGGTTATCTGACTGGTGTCACATCAGCGTGCCACTCCAGCAGGTCATCCACACCCCTAATGGGAGGTGCGTTCATTGGTTTGATTTGCGTCGTATTAAACCCTGGTTAGGTGGTTATCAGTTGGACTATTGACCGAATCTGATTATTCGGTAGAGTAATCAAAGATACGACGTACGTGGTCAATCTGGAAGGAATCGAGTCATATGAGCACTCAAGTTTGACGATATTCTCCACCGCTCGAGTTCCATTTTAACACCAAGTGGAGGGATAACGAGTTTACCAGTACTAAGTGGAGAGTAGTGGTATGCGGAGAACATAGTAAGTCCAAGGGGAATTGGAGTGCAGCCTGCGTAGCAGTCTAGGTGGCTACGCAGGTTAACTCGGACTTAGAGGGTCGATGGTACACTCGGGTAGTATATCGATCGAGTCCAAGTTGGAAAGTCATGAACCCTGGTCCCTAAAGGTTCCACCTTATCCATATAATATACGGTCCTTGAACCATCTTCTCGATTCAAAGGGCGCAGTTAGAGGAAGTAATTAGTTCAACCCTAATAACCCTACACTCCATACGTGTGTGTATCACATTAGTGCACGGTAGATGCGTAGGGTATGTATGTGTGCTAGGGGAAATCCCGGATTAGTACAAAGATACACATAGTCATCTCCCTACCTTAGTGGGCTTCGCTACTCGAGTGCAATGCACCGGTTAGTGTTGTGAGTTGACTGGTTGTATTCACTAAGGGCATCCTAGGTGTTTACTAAGGGCACCTCAGTAATAATGGAATAACTAGTCATAACCCACATAAGTGCGCCATGTGAGTTCCCAAGCGAATGGGGCAATCAACTAGTGGTAATGGGGTATTTTGGAAAACCAAAATACCACCATGCCCTAGCTTGGCCGCCCCTAGCACATGGAGACACACATGGGCCGCCCCCTCTCTAGCTTCTAGGAGTTGCTAGCAAGCTTCAAGGGGAAGGGGGCTAACATTAAGGGGTTGACTTAACGGGGCTGGCAACATAAGGCAAGTGGTGGCCGACCTATTGCAACACACAAGGGAGAGAGAGACATAGGGGGCCAGCCTATACCTTGCATATGCAAGTTGTATGGAGGCCGGCCCTATATAAGAGCAAGGGAGGAGGGGACGACCCTAAGTGATGATGCCCTAGCCACCCCTTTTTTTCTCCTCTCTCATCTCTAATGCGTGTGCGCGAGGGTTCGGATACGAATCTTCTTCCTCGTGTGATGAATCGAAGACGGAGAAGGCTAATCACATGGAGGCACTCAGATATCCATCGACGAGGCACTGTGCATCGTGCGAGATCGGGTGAACTAGAAGGTGCTTCCCACAATCTTTTGCTGTCCAGATTTTGTGCAGAAGATCAATGATATTTTTACGATTGCAGGAGTTAAAAAACTCCAAACAATATCAAATCACTTGTAAAAGTTACGTCTCGTAGTTTTCTATCTGTAGCCCAAATTTTAATCCAATCGGAGTTCGGGGTGAAAAGTTATGATCGTTGCATCGAAGGTATATCGAGCAGATCCGAGGCCATCTCCATCGACAAAGACGAAATTTGTCGCGGTAAAAGAATCCGCACGGAGGTATGATCTAGATCATGTAGATTTAGTGTAGAGATAGAACATACATACATACTCGATTGTTCATCACGCTAGATCGACGTTAGGGGATCGCATAATTGTTACGCTAGATTCATACACGCATGTGTAGGGTTTCGATGAAAGTTTTGATATGTAATGCACACCACCCACGGTCTTCAAACCTATCACTACTTCCGCTGCAGGCCTTTATCATGGAATTATTTTCAATATCGAAAACCACCGATCGAGCTGCCATCGATCCGCTGCTTTCGCCAAGCACCTTTGAGATCCGTTCAGCCGCGCAAGGGTAGGGATCCCAATAACCACCACCGGAACAACATCCATATACGAACCGGTGGCCATATCAGCCAAGCCCATAATAGACCGGCAAGAGGCCACGATCCCGAAGCTGGGCCTCGGCCGACAAAACATGTACGTATAGGGTTCTCACCGCCCTTGGAGCTTTGGTCACAAAACACCGCCACTGGAGAAGCACCTATCTACAAAGGAAGGGAAGGGACCAGATCTGACCCCTAGCCACCAGCAGACCCACGTTCTGGCCTCCCCAGAGCCACCGGCAGCGTCCGAGGAGGCCAATAGTGTAACAACCCAAAATTATGAGTATTTTATTTAATGATTTACATTAGTAAACTACCCTTTAATCATATGCTTGTATTCATCGGTTTTTATCGAAAGTTTTGACTTTTGTAAATCTATTGGACAAGCATCATAATTGTATGTTTTAGTTTTCTGAGTTTTATTTTCGGAGATCTAACTTGAGCTACTCACACGTGTTGTAGTGGGATTTGGTTTGTTAGTTGTCACACTTTCCGTTGAAGGGTATTTTGGTCTTTTTCTGTAAATTGCTGTTTTACCCATTTTTGAAATATGTTAAAATTATTGTTATGGCGTGTGTCTCGTCGTAAGCTTTCCAACAAGTATTTTTACAGATTTTTCTGATAAAAGAATAGAGAGATGATTTTCTGAAGTTGGTAGTGTTGATGGCTACAGCAGATCCGAACCCATCTTGCCTCTCTTTTGTACTCGACCCAAAAATTTATCATCATTAAACAATCTGATCGCAACCTTAACTGGACTCTCCCTCTTGAGTGGTGGGTTGAGGTTCCTTATCGATAATCCGATGGAAGATCGTGCGGTAAGCAAACATCCACCTGATGTTATATAAGAGGGCTCTTTCACCCCTTCTCTTCGTCTCCTGATTCAGAGTCCAAGAAATAAACCCTAGCAGCCGTTTTTCTCATTTTCTCAAGCCGGGTTTAGCGTGCCGACGAGGTACCACGACGGTGTCGAGTATTGGTGAGCCCTTTCTCTCTTTCCCCTTCTCCTCTCCATCTCCTCCTCTTTCCCTTCCCTTTCTTTTTTTTTTCGTGGCTGTATCAACGTATCACAATGGGTTGATTTATATCCTGGGGTTCACATCGTGTTCTCTCGAAACGAGAGACGTTCTGGCATACCTAAGGGTATGTGTAGTTATGTTGTGAAAAGAAAGAATGTTGGAAGGAAAAAGCAAGATAGGCAATGAAAGCTCCTCCGTGAAAGACGGAAAAACCTAATTTGGCCAAATAGGGATCTGTACTCTGTATCGTATGGCTTCTCCCCCTTTATCCGGTATGTTGGTTGGTGGGTTCCTCGCCTCTTAGTTAGGGGAACAACACCGACAGATCTATAGAATTTTAAAATAAAGAAAGTAAATTAAAGCTAATATGGTTTTAGCACTGTGTATTATTGTAGAGTTATATTTAATTTGAATCATCCATTTGTTATGTTGGTTTTGTTTATCGTTTTTATCGTTATTACTTCGTTAAGTTAAAATATATCTTTTCATAGAATCTTTAATACCTTCTTATACAAGATACTAGTCAGTCTTGTCACCATTTTTGATGCCTCCGTGGTATTTGAGACGCAGATACTCTCCGGAAGTAGACTTGGTGGCATTCCGTTGGTCGAGTAGCTTCGTTGCTGTGTGCTCTGAGTAGAGAGTTTTCTTCCTACAGTTTCGTTTCTCTATTTGTATCATAGTTAGACTTAATTTGATGCTCTGATGTCAGGAACTTTATGAATTTTCAGTTATTTGGTTTAATAATTTGGTTTATCTATTTCTTAGTTTATTTCTCTCTATAGTCTTTATAATTATATATATTAAAAAAAAATCACCCTAACACCATGTGCTTTGGATTATCTTATTAAATTAAGTTGATTCGAAATACGGGGTGTTACAAATAGGGCATGTCAAACCCTAGATCTAGGGGAAAAGGAATAGTGGGTTGAATGCTTCAAGAAATAGTGTCATGCATCCATTTTTATATTGGGCAAATGTGGCTTAGCCCTCTAAAATTATATGCTAATTAGTAAATCATCCCCCCATTTAATCGATATTACACTGACCCTCCTAAAAAATTTGACTTACAACCCCATAACTATATGATATTTTGGCATACACCCCCATAACTATATGATATATAGACATACCCCCCCCCCCACACAACACACACACACACACACACAACAACAACAACACATTCAGGCTAATTATCATATAGTAATGTGTGTGGGGGGGGGGGGGGGGGGGGGGGTGGGGGGGCATAAATCAAAATGGAAAATGGGGGTAAGTGTAATAACGATTAAAGGGGGGAGGTCACTTACTAATTAGCACATAATATTGAGGGAAATTTTATATTTTGGTTAGGTGAATGGCTCCAATCGACAGTGGGTCCCCACCCACCCACCTACCCATTAATTAGTATGATGTCAAACAAGAGCGGGATCCATGCATGTGGTTGGGTAAGCAGCCGCGTTCATCCATGAATCTAGCCCCTCATTGGCTATAAATAAAGAAAGGAAGGATTTTGAGTGGAAGTAGGCAGCACATATTGAGATCTAAAGTGAGAGGACACATCGGAGTGATAAGGCTTTCCCACAGCGGGCAAAGGCGGATGTAACATGGCAATTGCGTTGCTTGTGGCCGCCTGCTTTGCTCCGTCCGCCTTTGCTCGCTGTAGGAAAGGCTTACTCCCCTCTGCTGCCACTGATGCCGATGGGGTTAGCCACACCACGGCCAATGGTGCCTCTCCCGGTGACTGATGTCTCATAATGTCGATGCCTTGCGCTGCTGGCTGTGCTGTCGCTATCGGCATCATCTGCCGCCGCCCGTTCAAAACCCAGGAAACAGGCATCTCTCTCTCTCTCTCTCTCTCTCTCTCTCTCTCAATTAACGTGTACATTACATGACCATGGACATTGATTAAACAAGATGAGATGGGTTCGTACCATCTTGGTCTTGATCTTGATGGTAGGATAGGTAATCATTTTTTGTGTAGAGGGCAAGGCTGGTTGATGAGAAGACAAGGTTGAAGACAACCCTGCTCAAGAGGAAAAGCATCCTGGAATCACTGACACTTTGCTCTTTCTGTAGCTCCGCTGATGAAACATGAGACCACTTGCTACTTTCATATAACTTTGCCCGACCCATTTGGGGTCTTATTAAAAGAAACCTCCTCATGCGTTAGAGGCCATCCGGCTTCGATCACTTCGCTATGGTCACTTTGGAGGAAAAAACATGTGGATCGTGATAAATGAAGCTCTTAAGACATAATTGTAATGATGATCACCTGGAATTAATTTATAGTACGTTAGAGCACAACGAGAGGATTTTTCACCAATCTTTTTTCTCTCACATGAAAGTTAACCGGCAAATCAAAGGCACGACGTACAACTCTATGGAGTACCGTTTTGACTGATTATCTAAAGTCGAATTTGATTAGTATTCTCTCCTCCATCCCTATACTGTAATTTTTTTTCGCTCCCCTGTAAGTGTTTTTTTTATTTTAATATACTGGTTGGGGTCTAGGCAAACCCCCCCCCTCCTCATTCACTAAGAGAGATTTCTCAAAATAAAATAAAAGAGAAGGCAAGGCAAGGCTGAAGATCAAGGAGTGCGAGGAGATAATTTTTGTTTACGTATGTGACCCTCAAGATGAGGAATTCAACTTCCTAATCTTTATTATCCTCTAATGGGGTATCTATAATCAGGATCAGTCCGAGAGGAGCCAATATTTTCTCATTTGGGGGGTGGGGGGGGGGGGGGGGGGGGGGGGGGCAAGTTGCAAAAAAAACTGAAGAGGCCCACTTGACCCAAAGAAGAGCACCTCATTGAAGCGGGAATCAATCCCAGGTCACTGGACCTCAGGAAAAAGCCATCATGGCATAGCACACGGGAAATGGTCCACCTGGTCCGAAGGAAAGCTCCTAGTTGAAGCGGTAACCAATCTCGGGTCAGTGCCCACAAGGACCTATACCACTAACAACTGCTCTAAGAAGCGTTGGTAGGAATTTGTTTTGGCTAGGCAAAAAGATCGTGGAAGTAGCTTGGTTGAGATGTGAATTCATGAGAGAACTCCGAAGGTGATTGTCAGAATTGAATTTTTTCTTTTTTCTGTGTTAGTATTATAGTCTCATCTCGGTTGTGGTAACACAATGATGTGCATTCTCCCTCTATATATAGAGAGGCAGTCTTATGTAATGAAGTACATCGTAGAGATAATATATGGAGTATTTTTCTCCAATGATGCTCTTTTCGTAACATGGTATCAGAGCCGGATTCTTAACCCGGCCTTAGCCCTTCTCCCTCTCTCCCTTCGAGCTGCACCTCGTCGCACCTCGTCGTCGCGGGCGTACAGCCTGAACTCGAACCGGTGCCCAGCCGACGGCGGCCTGGGCCCGCGCCACCCGGGGACCTCTGCTCCCCTCCGGCCGCGCCGAGCGGCATCCCCCGGCGCCGGAGCCGAACACGCACCTGCGCCCGTCCGCTGCCCCCTGCGCCGGCTCCCAGCACCCGGCCGTGCGACGTCCCCCGGCACTGGAGCCGAACATGCGGCCCGGCCGCCCTGGCCCTGTGCCGTCTCCGACACCGTCTCCAGCGCTGCGCCCGTCTCCGGCCACTGCGCCCGGCACCAACCCTGCCCACGTCCCTCGGCCGCGCGCCGTCCCCCGGCACCGGAGCCGAACACGCACGCGGCCGAGTATCCCGCACCAAGTCCGAACCGAAAGGTGCTATCCCGCACCGGACAAGTATCCCGCACCAGTGCCTATCCCGCACCGGACAAGTATCCCATACCTGTGCATATCCCGTACCTGTGCCTATTCCGCACTGTTCTTCATACCTGCGCTGCCCCCTGTAACTCATGGCCTTTTCTGATCAGTCCTCTAGAGTGTCCTCAGGCCAGTTCTCGACGACACCTATCGAGCAGACAAGGGATTTCCTCCCAGTCTCTACAGACTTTCCTCTTGTGACAGTTGTGGATTGACTGCGTGGTCGGCTACAGTCCGGAGTGTTTTGGATGGCCGTGCATTATACGGTCATCTCGACGGCTCAACTCCTGCTCCTGCAGCAACCTCTCATCCCGTGGCCTCTGACTCTTGGAGTGTTCGTGACCGCCGCGTTCGTGCTTTTCTAGTTGCCTCGGTCGATCGCTCTCTTCGTGCAGATCTTGTCACTTTCTCTACTGCGGCCGAGCTCTGGGCCCACCTTACTGAGCGCTTTATGGAACAAAGCGGGGCCCACGAGTATCAGCTTTTATCTCAGGCCCAGTCTGCTCAGCAGGGGGAGCAGACCATTCAGCAGTTTCATAGCCTTATGCGCGGCTATTGGCGTGAGCTCCAGGCTTTGGAGCCCCCTCTGTTGGAGGTATCCAGAGTCAGTGCCTCCTGGCGTGGGTTACAGCTTTTTCGGGAACGACGACAACTTTACCAATTTCTGATGGCTCTTCGCCCTGAGTTCTCACCTCTTGCGGGTCAGCTGATTCATCGAGATCCGCTTCCTCGTCTCGATGCTGTCATCGCTGAGCTTCTTGCCGAGGAGACACGTCTGCGCATCGTGGCTACACGTAGGGCACCTGTACCCTCTAGCTTTGAGGGGGTTTTAGCGGCCACTCACCCCCCGAAAATTCCTCCTTTTCGGGGTGGATCTCGTCCCGCCGGTCTGCCTGATACTCGGCGATGCACCCACTGTGGCAAGACGAGACACACGATTGACTCCTGTTCGCTTCTCCACCCAGAGAAGCGTGCGAGTCCACCTCACCGTAATCGACCTGCGGTTGCCGTTGCTAGCAATACTATTCCTGCCCCCTCTTCTACCGCAACTACTACGGCGGATCGCCTTCAGCGTCTCGAGATGCATCTTGAGCAGCTCCTTCTACAGCCTACTGCTGGTCTTTTCGGTCCCCCCTCCGGTCTCTCTGCCTTCTCTGCCACCTCGGGTACCTTTGCACCTTGGATTATGGACTCTGGGGCCTCTCACCACATGACCCCTGACCACTCTATTCTTACAGCATGTTCTCCCGTCCACCGCATTCCTCCGATCCATACTGCGGATGGCTCTTTTCTAGTCATCTCGCAGACTGGGTCCATCACTTCGGGCTTTCTCTCTTTACCATTTGTTCTATATGCTCCTCAGCTTCGCATGAACTTGATTTCTATTAGCAGCCTTTGTGATTCTAGTCTGACAGTTGCTTTCTCTCCCTCTTTTTGTATTGTGCAGGATTCACGCTCGGGACAGAGGATTGGTGCTGCTCGTAGGGTCGGTGGCCTATATCACCTGGAGTATCTTCATTTACCTCCTGTCTCTCATTCGGTCGTCTGTAGTGCTGTTTCTTCTGATGCCGACCTGTAGCATCAGAGGCTAGGTCATGTGTCTGAACCTCGACTTAAAAGTCTTTTTCAATCTGGTGCTTTAGGTCGTGGTTCATTCTCTCGTCTTTCTTTTTGCACAGGATGTTAGTTGGCTAAGCATTCTGCTAGCCCCTTTTCTACCAGTTTGTCGTAGTCCTGTAATCCGTTTGATCTAGTGCACTCAGATATTTGGGGTCCTACACCTCTTTCTTCTATAAATGACTATTTTTATTATGTTAGCTTTATTGATGACTATTCTCGTTTTACATGGGTATATCTTCTTCGTCAGCGTTCTGACATTCCCGACGTCAATCAGACCTTCACCAACATGATTCATACTCAGTTTCATGCCCGTATTAAAACTTTTAGGTCCGATTGTGCCCGCAAATATCTCTCTTCTACAATGCGGTCTATCCTTCAGTCTCATGGGACTCTTTTCCAACAATCTTGTCCTCATACTCATGAGCAGAACGGTGTTGCAGAACAAAAGCATCGTCATATTCTTGAGACAGCTCGTGCTCAGCTTATCTCCTCGTGCGTTCCTCGCATCTTCTGGGCAGAGGCCATTTTGACCTCTGTCAACCTTATTAATATCACCCCTTCCTCTGTCCTCGCAGGTGTTTCGCCTCATGAGCGTCTCTATGGCACGACTCCTGATTACAGCATGTTGCGTACTTTTGGGTGCACATGTTTTGTCCTTCTTCCTTCTCATGAGCGTAACAAACTGTCAACTAGGTCCACTAAGTGTGTACTCTTGGGCATCAGTTCTGAGCACAAGGGGTATCGTTGCTGTGACCCCCTAGCTCGTCGTATTCGCATCTCTCGACATGTCACTTTTGTTGAACATGTTCCTTACTACTCTCCTGCGTCTCAGGATCTCTCCTTTCTTGAGATGTCTCCTTCTCTTTCACCTTCTCCTCCTTTCTCCGCTCCTCCTCCTGCTCCTGCTCTTGAGTCTTTACCTACTGTTCCCATCGTCATCCCTGCTACACGCTTGAGTTCTTCATCTCCTTCGGATCCCTCATCTCATATGTCTGCTTATCCTCCATCCGACATTCCACCTGTCCCGTCTTCGTCTGCTAGTGACTCCTCTGGTACTTCGTCCACTTCGAGCAGCCTACCTCTACCGGATGCGGATCCTCACAGTCCTCCTCGCTACCCCCAGCGCGAGCATCGCCCTCCCGACCGCTTTGGCTACTCCCCTGATCGCTTTGGTTTTGCAGCTGTCACTTCCTACTCACCGCAGTTCGTTACCTACCTTACTTCCCTTCACACAGACAGAGAGCATAGGTCTTATAGAGAGGCATTGCAGTACCCTATATGGCAGCAGGCTATGGCTGAGGAATTTCAAGCTTTTACACAGACTCAGACATGGGACGTTGTGCCTTTACCTCCTGGTATCGCGCCTATCAGCTGCAAATGGGTCTTCAAGATCAAGCATCACCTAGATAGCTCTATTGACCGGTACAAAGCTCGTCTTGTTGCTCACGGTTTCACTCAGGAGTATGGGATTGATTATGATGAGACGTTTACTCCAGTAGCTCAGATGACCACTATTCGGACTCTTCTCGCTGTTGCTACGGCTAGGGGTTGGCCCCTATTACAGATGGATGTGAAGAATGCTTTTCTTCACGGTGATCTCTCTGAGGTTGTCTATATGCAGCCTCCTCTGGACCTCAGCACACCTCCTCAGCATGTATGTCATCTTCGTCGAGCTATCTATGGCCTCAAACAGGCTCGTGCTTGGTTTGAGCGTTTCCGTCGGACAGTTACTGAAATCGGCTTTGTAGAGAGTTTTCAAGACTATTCTATGTTTGTGCGGACTTCCCCCCAAGGCCGGGCCATCATCCTTCTCTATGTCTATGACATGATTCTTACTGGTGATGACACCCGTGCCATAGCCTCCCTTCAGGAGCATCTTCGGAGCCATTTTCAAATGAAGGATCTGGGTCCTCTGTGTTATTTTCTTGGCCTGGAGGTTGCTAGGAGCACTAGGGGGATTCTGCTTTCTCAGCAGAAGTACACAGCTGACATTCTTGCTCGGGCTGCACTATCTGATTGCCGTACAGTTGACACTCCTCTTGAACTTCATGTGAAACTCCGCCCTACTGACGGTGAGCCCCTCTCAGATCCTACCAGGTACTGAGAGATAGTTGGTCAGCTCGTCTATCTCTGCATCACCAGACCGGATATTGCCCATGCTGTCAGTATTCTCAGCCAGTTTATGGATGCCTCTCACTCTGTTCACTACGCTGCTCTTCTTCGGACTCTTAGGTACCTTCTTGGCACTATCACTCGGTCGCTCTTCTTCTCGTCATCCTACTCTCTAGCTCTTCGTGCATACTCTGATGCCGACTGGGCAGGGAACCCAACTACTCGACGCTCGACTACTGGTTACTGTCTTTTTCTTGGTGACTTTCTTATATCCTGGAAGAGCAAGAAGCAGAAGGTGGTTTCTCTCTCTAGTACTGAGGCCAAGTTTCGTGCCATGGCCACTGCTACAAAGGAGATCGTTCATCTCCGCCGTCTTCTTCGAGATTTTGGTGTTGATACCTCGGGTCCCACTGCTCTTCATTGTGACAACAAAAGTGCTATTCAGATTGTCAGTAATCCGGTGTTTCATGAGCGGACCAAGCACATTGAACTAGATTGCTATTTCTCCAGAGAGCAATATGAGGCTGGGACCATCTCTTTGCCTTATATCTCTTCGACGGAGTAGATTGCTGACTTATTCACGAAGTGTCATCCATCTCCTCGTTTCTAGTTTCTTATCCACAAACTCTCAGTGGTTGACCCACTATGAGTTTGAGGGGGGGTGTTAGTATTATAGTCCCACCTCGGTTGTGGTAACACAATGATGTGCGTTCTCCCTCTATATATAGAGAGGCAGTCTTATGTAATGAAGTACATCGTAGAGATAATATGTGGAGTATTTTTCTCCAATGATGCTCTCTTCGTAACATTCTGTATGAATTTGAGCAAGTGTCTTCTTTAAATAATTATATGAACCTATTCATCTGCCTATTATATATATATATATAGTATTTTGCTAAAATCTTTTAGAAGATATATTGCAAACATGCCCAAGTTCTCTGTATAAAAAATTATAACCAATTAATTATAAATATTAACTTATTTTGTATGATAAGACATTGTGAAGAGACTTAGTATCTGTATAAAAAATTATAACATATTCTGTATGAATCCATTGTCCCTCCACTTGGTGCCATGACTTGACTCGAGCGGTGGAGAACACCGTCATACTTGAGCGGGCATGCATATGACTCGGTTCCTTCTAGGTTGACTGCATTCATCGTATTTCTGATTATCCTGTCGAGTAACTAGATTCGGTTAATAATTTAACTAATGTCCACTAGACCTAAGTTTAATACGATGTAAGTCAGACCAAGAAACGCACCTCCCATTAGGGGTGTGAATAGCTTACAGAAGTAGCACGCTCATGCGACACAAACCGAGTAACCTAGTACACCGTTGTTTTGGATCACGTAACTGGACTCTCACATATTGGTATGCCAAAGAACCACACAAATGGTTATCCCACAAGTCATAGTTCCTCGGGGTTTATGATTATTTTACTATCAGTAAAAACACAACTTAGTGCACCGGTGTTTTCTCACTTATCTGTGAACCGTGTTGGTTCCATTCGATCACAACCACTTTACCTGGTAATGACCATGGTGAAGATACACATACTCTGTCATCCTAATAGCTTATCCTGATAGAGCGACTAATCCTAATCAGAGCTACGAATGATTTAGGTAATATAGGACCAGTCTATTGAGTATCCCACTCAAGTGGATTACCATATAGCTATGACTTTTTATTTTATATTCAGAACACGTACTGAGGTAATACCTATTGGAATTAAATTCTATTATCAGAGTCGCAGCGTAAAAAAAAGTTAGATCCGAGAATCTTATGGTTTATGTTTCATTATAATTAATTCCATAAAACAATCTATATGTAAATCTATGATAATAACATGTGTGCGGTCACCTTAGGGGAATACTACGATCTACGAAAGATATACATGTATCTAGTTAGGTGTTTAGAATCATCATACATTGTGGATCTTAGATCCGAAGAGAACAGAACGATGATCGATGATAAACCGCACGTGAATTGAGAGGAAAGCTGTCGGATAGCACATTGTCCTCTGCGAAGGGAGAAATCCTCGAAATCCTATCTTTGAGTGCAAGGACTATGAGTCGACGGATGATTACGTTGCGAAGACAATGATGCTCTGCAGCCTTCTTTTCTCTTTCTCTCTTGTTCTTCCTTCTCCTTCTTTTCCTCATTTCTTCCTCTTTCTTCTTCTTCTTCTTCTTGGTCGAAATCACAAAGGGAAGAAAGAGGTAGGGGGCCGGATTTTCCAAGTAGAGGGAGAGAGTACTAGGGCCACCCTCTCCCCTCTCCTTTCTTCTTATAGGGCCGGTAGATCCCCTACTTACACAAGCAATCTAGGGCTGGCCCCTATAGGATAGGGATGAAGGGGAAGAGATAGGGTAGGTCGGTTAGGGTTTCCCCTATCCCTTTATCACTTTGGACAAAAATTCCTTTATGTCGGGATACCGCTGGTAGAGAGATAGAGTAAGGTATGCTAGTCAAAATTGAGTTCCGTCAGCGCCTATGAGATCTGTAGGGGAGGATTTTGGCCGTCGTACGTGACCCTCCTCCAACAGTCGATTGAAGGTTTGACCCTTTTGGATGTGGCGCGCTTCGAAGCACTGAATTGTGACTTGCTGGGCTATCACACAAGCACTATAGAGTAGAAAGGTAGAGAAAGAGATGACACAGGATGTGGTGACGAAGTTCGGTCGAAGCCTACGTCTTCGTGCAGTAAGACGCAACCTTTGAATCCACTATCTCTGAGTAAACAGTAGAGCTACTCTCGACAGGCCGAGGAGTGCTTCTTACAAGTAATCGAAGAATGAAAAAGGAGTTTGAAAACCAGGAAGCTCAGGGAGCTCTGGAAAATAGAAAGTGGGTTTCTGGTCTGGAATTCGGGGGATCTGGAATCATTTACAGGGTTTGCTATTTATAAGGACTTAGTTTATCTGGAGAATATTCCAGGAATATTCCTAGGAATATCCGGGGTTTGGCAAATACCCGGGGGACTTACCAGATCCTAAATAGTATAAGTGGACCCCAGGCAGGGCTGCAGGTCCCACCATTGGACTCGTGGGCCCCAGACAGGGCTGTGAGTCCCACCATTGGACTCGTGGGCCCCAGGCGGGGCTGTGAGTCCTATCATTGGGCGTTAGCTGGATTTTGCACCCACAAGATCCTGAAATTATTCCGTTTATTTTAAGATCTATATTCAATATGTTCTGAGCCATATTTCAGTATTTATCAAAATACCCCTATGGGTCATTAATACATGTGAATTAAGTTATTAGGCTTCGGGCTTGCGCTCTATCACGCTACTTCGCATCTAATGTGTCCAACTGGGTCGGGGAACAACTCATATATACAACGACATGGTGAAACCTTCAGGGTTCAGGATCTCTAGCTCCAACTGGATCCCTGATTAACTATTCCGGTGATACACCGAAAGTTTTTCTAATCAGCCCTAATCCGATTAACCTGTGTGGCTACCCAGAGTGCGACACAAGTTAAACTCTAGTAATCCTAAACTTATATTACTCCCTCGTAACCCTGTTCTCTACTATACTTTCATAATCTTTAGTACTCCCTTCTATTATTGGTGCCATGATTCGACTCGAGTAGTGGGGAGCATCGTCACAACCCGATCGATTATCTAACTAGAATTTGATAACTTGTCATCTATAACACCACACACCTTCCAGTGCTATACTTAGCATCCGGAATATCATTAGTCTTACTGACAACTGCTAGGTCTGGATTAATCGTATGGACATATTAACTCATCAAAATGCACCCACCCATCACTGGATATCGGATAATCTGTAGGGATTGCATGCTACTCTAGCGCCAGTCAGGTAATCTAGCGTACCGTGATATTGGACTATGGAAGGTCTAAAAATATTGGCACATCAAAGCACCACACAGTTGGTTGGCTCAGTGTATATGGTCCATTAGAGTTGAGGATGGATTATCTATAGTAGTAATCTAGGTTTATGCACCAGGCTCTGATACACTGATCCGTGCATCATCTTGGTTCCTATTCAACACGATCATTGTGCTTGGTCAAGTAAATGAAAATCCCACATTCTCGTGGTGGAGACTTCACCACATCCTCTACCTGCCAACAACTTATTCTCGGTGAAGCGACCAGCATCACCAAAGTCGTGAACTAGTTCTAGGTCTACACAGAACTGGTCTATTGGGTCTCCCAAGCATGGACTCACCATGCGCCTCAATGGCCTACTGTGTTCCCTAGAGTCCTTTATTACATATGAATTAATATATACCAAAGCAGTATTCTAATTAAAGTAATAACCAAAGTCATCTTTATTAATGTTAATATAGAAAATCTACGCTCATGACATAAGAGCTACAACATTACCATGATGCAATCTTAAACTTTCAATCATATACAGCTAAATTATTGGTTTTACGAACTGTAGATCTTATTGGTGGGGGTTCCGGTGTGTGAGGAGGGAGAGGAAAATAAAGAAACAATGTGTGAGGTACAGAGGTGGGGCGGAAGGGGCTAGGTTTTGACGAGTGAGGGGAGGGGTTGGATGGGGGTTTCAGCGAGTGGCGAGGGAAAATAAAAGAAGAAGAAGCAATGTGTGAGGGGCATAGGGGATTTCGGTGAGTTACGTTGGAGGTGTTGGAGTAGGTTCCGGTAAGTGAAGAAGAAAAGGAAAAGGAAGATGTGAGGTATGAGGGGCTGAGGTGGGGGTGGAGGGGTTCCAGCAAGATGAGGGCAGAGGGGCACAAGGGCACATTTGCCATTTAAAAAAATAACATGATCATAAATTGTTTCAAATGGACCATTGTAGTACATGTTGAAAATATAAGAAATGATAAGTTATTCATCTACCTGGATTTGGTAGATTTACTATAAACAAACAAATGAAGCTGTCCTCGAAAAGTTACCGTTGACCAACACGTACTTAATTTCCCCAAATTTATTTGAGGCAATCGGTAAGAATCCTTGTTGGAATTCGGATATGAGGATGGAAGTGCTACTAAAAAAGACAATTTAATAAAAATAAAACTAGCATGAGTAGCACTTAAAGGTGGGGTGCTACTCGTCTGCAGATTCGCCGGTCGGGTATGGATGTAACTGACGACTATGACATGGGGTACAGACGGTGGAACAAAGAAAAGGGGCGAGCGATTTGGATTACGCTATGCATATGCATGAAGATCCTCCTCATGATAACTGATAGAGAGATATTTTGGGGTTTTTTCTTATATGGCCTCCAACATGAGCGGGAGCCCTTGACTAATAAGGGCCCATATGGGGTTTGGTCCCACCTTGCATTAGTAAGGTTGGTGAGCTATTCTTTATATTAACTAGTAATAAACCTCGGCAATGTCCGGATGAGCATGATGCACTCCATTTGGCACAAGCGACATCATAACTGTCCGAAGAAGTTTGAAATATAAAGTGAGTGTGATTCACTTGTTAGATCTAAAGAGAGAGAGAGAGAGAGAGAGAGAGAGAGAGAGAGAGAGAGAGAGAGAGAGAGAGAGAGAGAGAGAGAGAGATTAACATCAAATGACCATTAAATGCCATTGAATTAATATTTATCATCTTTATGGTAGGTTTTTAATATGATTTAAAACAGAGCTGCGTTCACACATGGGAGAAGGATTCTAGTTCTTCAAAAGATATCCACGTGTCACAACATGGGAGAGAGGCTTCACTTTTAGTATTACTAGTAAGAAACCCGGGGCAATGCCCAAATGTGCTTGATGCAAGCCATTTGGCAAAGACGACATTGCAACTGTTCGAAGAAGTATATAATTTGAAGTGAGTGTGATTCACTTGTTAGAGAGAGATTAGCATCAAATGATCATTAAATGCTATTGAATAAAAATTTATCATATTTATGGTAGGTTTTTAAATGGATTTAAAAGAGAGACGCGTTCACACACAGAAGAAGAATTCTAGCTCTTTAAAAGATGTCCACATGTCACAGCATAGTATTGAACTCGTGCAATGCACGGAATAAAATATTAAAATTATAAATAAGCATTTATGGGCATCGGGTGAAATGAGTTTAACTTTCCACTAATGGGCACGAAAGAAATGAAAGAAAATGGTTTGCAAACTGATAGAGCATTTAATTTAAAACGGCATGCAAGAAGGGGTTCAAATACCAATAAGAAATGAATCAATCATAAGAGCATTAATGGATTCCCTCCGTTAGGAGGGGTTCTCAAAAAAAGAAAAAGAAAAAAAGAGCATTAATGGATATGCAAAGAAATGGGTTTAAATTTCCATTTATGGCCATGGGCATCGGGAGAAATCACTACTATCCAAAAAGAATTAGGTCATAAGAGCATTAATGGACATGCATAGAAATGAATTTAAATTAAAATTAATGCTTTTAATGCTGTGTCGACCACATGGTGGAAGCTCCTTGTAAGCCTTCCATGTTAGTATATAGTATAGATTAGATTAGATTTAGAAATGACTATTTCATGCCCACCAGGGGATAGGAGAGGTGGCAAAACAATTGATGCTTGGGTGAGGTGGTTGTGGGTTCAACTCCTCCCTCCCTCAAGTTACCCAGGAGTGTGTAGGGAAACTTCCGAGTGGGAGTTGCTCGGTACCAATTTAGGGAGGCATTAGTTCGAGCCCGAAGTGGGTCCATTGCCCGAAAGGTTGGGCTATGGTTAAGCTTCTATGTATGGGACATGAAAGTAGGTATTCTTCGCATGTCAAGACGTAGAAGATTCACTCCAAGAGATAATGTGAGAAAGGGTGAGGCAAGCCTCAAATCTTAGCTCAATCATCTTGTATAAAGGAAGCTATTGTTTTATTCATCCTTCCTAAATATTTTACTTTCTTCTAACTCTCTTTTAATACTTTTTACTTTTTTTTTTGTAATTATCATATCATATGAACATGTCGAAGGGAACCACTTATTTTCAAAGAGTAATGATATTCCTTCCGACGCCTCCAGAACTTAACGTGTGTGCAACTTTGACACGATTTCAACTTCTCTCTCTACCTTTTGGAACTGAACCTAGCTAAACACAACCAAAATGTAATATTGACGCAATTAACTTCACCTTTTTTCGTCTGGTAAGGCCAAACAAGTTTGGAGTGCTATTGGTAGTAGGCAAGGAGGGTCTAAGGGTTTACGGGAGGTCAAGGGGGGAGTCTATGAGTAATCTAAGGAACGCTTGAGGAGAGATCAGGCAGCTGATTTGTCTGCGGGCAAGGTGCTTGATAGTATTTCTGAACCAACTCTTCAATCTTCAGGGTCGAGATACAAAGTTTTGGAGGGCTTGGAAGAGGAGCCAAGCAGCCTAGTAGTGAGGGATGAGGGATGTAATACATGCAAACATCCAGATAGGGGTGCGAGCAAGGGTTCTACTTCATTATCTGTGGCATACCCAGTGGCCAAGGCATTGGCATACCCAGCGGGCAATGCAGAATCTGTGGTTGATGGACAACCAATGGCACACTTATGTGGCTGTTGGTCAGCTAGACATGGTGGGGAGTGCTCCTGATGTGCTTGCTAGCAGCCATTGGTTTTCTTAGCCAGCATGCAACAGAGCTACTAGACATTGTGATTTCTCCTTCACAATTGCCTGAGGTTCCCCTCGGGAGCAATTGGGATTCTACAGGTGTTATTACGATCTCAAGGGTGATGGCGGCTGACACCACCTCTTCAGGTGTTAGCATTTTGGCTGAAGACATGGCTGTTGCGGTTGAAACGTTAGTGGCTTTCCCACTGGTGCCTTTGGAGTTGTCCATGGATGACGTTGTGAGGAATCCTTCTAAAGGGATTCTTAATATTGTTAGAGTTATGGTGGTTGACCCGAATGTTGGGGTATTGGGGCTAATCCCCTCTGCCCATTCGGAGGAGACCAAGGAGATGGAGATGAAAGGCATTAATGATTCGCCTGATGAGGATCGAGTGAAGGATGGTTCTTCAATAGATGAAGGTGGAGTGAAGCTAGCCACAGCTGCCCAGGGGGCAGTGGATCATTCCATTGCAACCGACTCGGGAGTCGGGATGACTTCTATGGAATCCCATGAAGTATTCCACGCTATTTCAGGTAACATTGTCATGGATAATTCAGTTTGATTAATGAAAAAAGAAAGATTATAGAAGAGAAAGAAAAAAGCAAAAAGAAAGAATGGAAGAAGCAGCAAGATTTGACAGAGAATTCTGAAAGAGGAAGTTTGAGAATTGCTAGTGACAATGCTGTCCGACCCTCTCGACACCATGATTAGTTTTTTGTTTTTTTTGGTGTTTGTCAAATAAAGATTTTAGTAGTTAGTTCGATATATTGTTTGCGTACAACTACATGGTTACAGGAGTTGCATTGCGTGCTTGCTCATATGGAATATAGTCAGGATCGGTAATTCCCTCCTTCCTCCCAATTCAGGGGTTCTTAATACAACCTCACTTATCTTTAAAAAAAAGAATCACCTTTTCCTCCCACCATCCCGACCATTGCTGACTTAGACTTCAAAACTCATTGAAGGTTTAAATCTTTGACAGCATGACCACTGCTGGTTGATCAAAGTGATCATACTCCAATAAACTGTATGCAGTTGTGATGCGCACTGGGCCCACCGACTGGGGCCAACCGATTGGAAGAGATCTGAACTCCACCTTGTACGTTCAAGTAACATTTCCTAGTGGAGGTTGGTCTCACTAAGAGCCTGACTCCGGGAACAAATGTTGGACGTGGTTCCTGAGCATACAGAAGTTGGGGCTCGGCATACGGTGGAGGCGGAGAGAGCCACGGCGGGCGGGGGTGCGGTGGAGAGCCGAGGGGTCAGGGGAAGGTGGTCGAAGGGCTGAGACAACCTTTGGCCCGTGGATGATGGTACAGAGACGGCAGGGGTGGCTGGCGGGCGGGGGGAGATGAAGGAAGGGTTCTATGGTGGGGCGAGGGAACCAAGTGGGTGGGCGGGTCCCCGAGGTGTTTAAGCGCAGAGCCTCCTAAGTCCCACATGGCGTCAATTCCCCACGTGCATGCACCGTTGAGATCACAACCTACCTTTCAAAAAGAAAAAAGAAAAGATCACAGCCTGGACGTGCACGTGAGAGTACACATGGAGTGCAACGTGGGTCTTGATACGCGGCGTTAGCTACGATGGAAGGATCTGAGATGGATCTTGATTCCATGCCGGGCAGGGGAGCTCCATCAGGCATCAACCCGAGCGGATCAAGTGGGCATTGGTCCGAGTGGTGGCCATGTGACTCCAAGTCCAACCACGAGGGGAGACGTTCGACCAGGAACGTGAGTAGCAAGTGAATTTTGGGGATGTCTCTGCAGATCATGGCATGGCTGCTGGTATGTCTCCATTACCCCCAGCTCTGTGTGCGCATGAGAGGACGGCAGGGTAGGAGGAGGGGGGTACCAGTTCGCCAGGGAACCCACCAGGTTTCTCGCCTGGGCGGGGGGAAGATGGTGTAGCAACTGAGGCCTTGGAGGTTACTGAGGTGCACAGGCACGATCAGGCCCTCCACCTCGTTGTGACTAGGCCGATAGTTAAGCCGTTTATTCTTTTTACTACCTATGCTAGTACATCAGCTCGTGCGCGATTCTTTGGGCAGAACTCCAGTTACTCGGGCGGACGATGCACTCGTGGTGTATGCTGGGCGACTTCAATTGCGTGTTAGATCAGGCCGGATAAGTGTGGTGGTCGACCTGTTGGGTGGTCGACTAGTACAACAGAATTCTTGAGGGCTCTGCAGGCTAGTGGATTACGGGATGTGGGCTTTAATGAGGAGGCATACACGTGGAGCAGCAATCGTAAGGGATCTGACCGAATATGGGAACGACCGGATCAATGTTTTGTTAACAACCCGTGGACTCGGGCATGCAGTCGACGACACCATGGATCGTCATTTGCCGAGGTGTGTCTCTGACCACAATCCCGATACTTATTAGAACCAAGGAGTCTACCCGTCCTTCGAACGTCCCATGGAGATTCAATATATTAACTTCTGGCTAAATAGGAGTGATTGCTATGAGGTGTTGAGTGGAGCTTGGGTCAGAGGTGGACATTGCTCAGATAACCTCCCGGCTGTTCAGCGGGCTCTGGCCTTTTGGAGCAAAGCAGTGGTGGGAAACATTCATAAATTAGTCGTCGAGGTGCTTTGGGAGGACTCGGTGGAGGGGAGTCACCGGCTTCTTCGGGATGAGCGTCAAGCACAATTGGAGTGGGCTTTGGCGCAACAAGAAATTTTGTGGGCACAGAAGTCCCGGATGCAATGGCTCACGGTAGGGGACAAAAATACATCCTTTTTCAATTGAGCACAAAGATTCGTAGGGAGCAAAATCGTATTAGGATCTTACATGTGGGTGGGAGAGTAGTGTCGTCCCCCAGCAAGATCCGTGAGGTAATAGTAGAGTTTTTAAAAGTTCGATGGTGGTGGGAGTCGGATATTGATCTTGAACTATTAAGTGACATCTGTTGGAAATAAATCCATGGCAGAGGCCCGCAGCGGAAGCAAAGTGAAGGTCCGAGGACCATAGGCGGTGTGCGTTACATATCAAAATTTTCATCGAAACGATCTACATATGCATGTATGAAACTAGCATAGCAACTATGCGAACCCCTAACGACGATCTAACGCAAAAGAACAATCTAGCATGTATGCATATTCTAATTATGTTAGATCTACTTGTTAGAGATCATACCTGCGTGCGGAATATTTCACCGCGACAAATTTCTTCTTTGTCGATGGAGACGGGCTACGGATCTGCTCGATATAGCTTCGGTACGACGGCCATAACTTTCTGCTCCGAACTCCGATTGGGCTGAAATTTGGACTGCAAGTAGCCAACTTCGAGATGCAACTTTTCCAATAAGTTTCACGTCGTTTGGACTTCTGTAGCTCCCAGAATCGCAGAAACAACATTGATTTTCTGTGCAGATTCTGGACAGCAAAAGGTTGCGGGAGACGCCTTCTAGTTCACCCGATCTCACACGATGCACGGCACCTCGTCGATGGATCTCTGAGTGCCTCCATACAACGAGCCTTCTCCTTCTACGAAACACCACGTGAGGAAGACGAGTCGCCATCCAATGGCGCAAGCGAGGGAGAGAGAGACAAGAGAGGACATGCGAATTAAGAGATGAGAGGGGGTGGCTAGGGTTTCCCCCATGGCTTGGGCCGGCCCTAGGGCTTGCATGGCTTATTAATTTCGTCCCCCCCTCTCTCCCTATGCCTTATATAGGGTCGGCCTTATCCTTATGGATAAGTCTAGCGGATAGGATTGACTGATTCAAACCTCTCCCTATATATCTCTTCTTTTATCTCTATCTTTTCCTTGTTTTCGAAAACGGTCAAAACTAGCCCGTTTTCTGCGTCTCATGACCGGCCCTTTCATCGGAGGCAACAACCTTCTGAAAGTAATAGGGCCGGCCTTGACCAGTCTCTCAACACTTAGGGCCGGCCCCCTTAGTGCATAGTGGCGCATGGTATGACCAAAACGCCCTTATGTCACTAGTTGGCCGTTCCTTGTGTACGAGACTTTGCAAGGCACACATAAGTGAAGTGCACCAGTGATTTCACTATTCTCTGAGGTTCCCGTAGGGTGCCCCTAGTGAAGTCAACTAGTCAACTCGCAACATGTCCCGGTGCATCGCACCCATGTGGCAAAGTCCACTTATGACAAGGAATTGCTACATGCGTCTCTGCACTAACCTAGGGTTTCCCTTTAGTGCACACACATAGCTACGCATCTACCGTGCACTAGTGCGAAGCACTCACGGAGTGTAGGCTTGGAATTCTCGCTTCCTCTAACTACGTTCTATGTTTCTATGAGATGGTATAAGAACCGTACATAATGTCGATAAGGTGGAACCTTCAGGGACCAGGGTTCATGGCTTCCAACTCAGACTCGATCGACACACTACCCGAGTGTACCATCGATCCTCTGAGTCCGAGTTAACCTGCGTAGCCACCCAGGGTGCGACGCAGGCTGTACTCCAATTCCCCCGGACTTACTATGTTCTCCCTCATACCCCTGCTCTCCGCTTAGTATGGTAAACCCGTTGTCCCTCCACTTGGTGCCATGACGCAACTCGAGCGGTGGAGAATACCGTCAGACTCGAGTGCTCATATGACTCGGTTCCTTCCAGGTTGACCATATATATCGTACCTCCGATTACTCTGACGAGCAACCGGATCCGTCATCAGTCCAACTGATGACCACCTGGCCAGGGTTTAATACGACGTAGGTCAGACCAAGGAACGCACCTCCCGTTAGGGGTGTGGATAGCCTGCAGGAGTGATATGCTGATGCAACGCCAGCCGAGTAACCGAGTACACCGTGGTTTTGGATCACTGCATCTGGATCCTCACACATTGGTGCGCCAAAGCACCACACAACTGGTTAGTCCACCAGACATGATTCCTCAGGGTTTAGGACCGTTTTACCCTAAGCAGAAACACGGTTTAGTGCACCGGTGTCTGCTCATCGATCTGTGCACCGTGTTGGTTCTGTTCGGCCACAGACACTGTGCCTGGTAATGACCGTGGTGGAGACACCCATGCTCTGTCATCCCAACAGCTTATCCTGATATGGCGACCAACCCTAATCAGAGCTGCGAACTTATTTAGGTTACATGGGACCAGTCCCTTGAGTCTCCCACTCAAGTGGATTACCATGTAGCCATGGCTCTCTGTTCTGTAATCAGAACACGTACTAAGGTACGTACCAATATGCATTCATATACTATCAACCATACATAGCTAAACTATAGGTTTTTACGAGCTATAGACCTCACCAATTCTAACAATCTCCCACTAGGTCTAACGAGGAATAACGGTGTTGAGCTATGTAGCTTCTACATGCTACCCAAAAGCCTTTGCAGGAATTCCCTAATGGAATTGGCAACATTGTCTGTAGATTCCACCTCAGTACCGCTACTTGCATTTCCTCCTATAACTGTCAGATCAAGTGAAGTTTGTACTTGATGGGTTTCCCCTCACGGTGGTGTCTAGTCTCCTTGGACCTTGCTTACCGCTCTTCTGTTGCAACAACAGATAACTGAGCTTCTGGTACGCGTCCCAAGTTCTCTAAGAACTTCCTAAGCCTTACCACCTGATATATTACCTAGTACGCAACAACGTGCTAAGCCTCTGTGGTAGAGTCTGTGATGCACTCTTGCTTCACACTCTACCAACTACCGCTTCTAATCCCATGATAAAAAATAATCTCTGAAATCGATTCTCTAGAACACACATCTGACACCAAAGTCAGATCCTGTGTGTCCAATCGATATCAGGACCTGTGAAGTACAAGCTAACTCATAATCCTTACTTAACGAGGATTTCTGAGTATACCCTTCACATCGGTCCAAAGATCTGGACCCGGGTTCGACTGAAACCGACCCATCTTCCTGCTGCGCAATAGATATCTAGCCTCATAAAACGAATCTGGCTAGAATCTTATCTTCATGTGTAGCCTGTGACAGCAAGAGAATCTTGCTCTGGTTATCTAGAGTTACCTTGATTCCCAGAGCATAACTCGCCTCACTAGGGTCTTTCACATCGAATTGTGATGACTACAAACCTTTACCGTAAACAATATTCTTACGTCATTTTCAATCAGTAGGATATCGTTAACGTAAAGTACTACGTACACCCTTGTAGCTTTTTCACCTTTCTTGTACCCACTTGGTTTATCATCATTCTGATCAAATCCGTATGAGCAGATTTCCTTGATCAAAATAGATATTCCAACTTAGATGCTTGCATCAGTCCATAAATGGACCTTTGCAACTTACATCACATATCTTCCTAACCTACTGACACAAAGCCTGAAGCTACATCATCCATATGTCCTTTTTCAAATTCCCGTTAGGGAATAACTGTCTTGATATCCATCAACCAAATCTCCTAACTATAATGGGCTGCGATGGATTAAGAGGATCCGAAATAGACTTAGGCATAGCTACCAGTGAGATGGTTTTGACATAGTCAATTCCTTCTCCTTTGGTAACTAATCTAGCTACTTAAGTCTTAACCGGGTGCTCTTCTTATACACCTCCTACACCCCCGAAGGGTGAAAGTGCTATAAGTGTCAAGACTTATTCCAAGGGACATTGATGCAAATTTACCTCCATGGTCTTTTGTCAGTCAGAGCTGTCGGAAGCTCCCACTACCTTTTCATAGCTCTAGGGATCATCCTCCTGAAACTCTGGATTAACTATCGAAGTTTCTCCATAGTATCTTTCAGGAGCTCTGATGGTCCCACAACGACGAGGTGGTGGTGGTATAAAGAAAGCTCCCACTACTTCTTCGTAGCTCTAGGGATCATCCTCCTGAAACTCTGGATTCACTATCGATGTTTTTCCATAGTATCTTTCAGGAGCTTTGATGGTCCCACAACGACGAGGTGGTGGTGGTACAAAGTGAATCATTTCTACAGTACCAGGTATACTAGTTTCTTGTATCATCTACTCTCACTACGTTTTTCAGATGCGCACTCTCTACCAGTACCCAGTAGTTCACCCAGAACTACCTTACCGATAAACTTATGGTCTATAATATAATCCTGGTCTAGGTAGATGGTATTCGTAGAAACGATTACCTTCCAAACCTCAAGATCATAGAACAGTCCACCTTATGCTTCCTAAGGGTAACCTACAAACAGATATACTTGGAACTACATCTCTATCTCATCCCTCTTGTCCTTTTGCACAAGTGCAGGACAACCCTATATCTCGAGACTCTATAGTGTCAGCTTTCGCTTAGACCATAGCTCTCTATAGGTCTGAGGCACTGATCTAAATGAGAGAGTTTCAGATATAAGCTACTGTTTTAAGGTACAACCCCACCAAAGGGTGGGTAGTACATTTGGCAATATTCATCATACTACGGACTATGTCAAACAGGGTCCGATTCCTTCTCTCGGAGACTTCATTCTGACGTTTCATCCTAGGAGCATTTAATTGGGAGATAATCCCATGCTCCTTCAGGATCCTATGGAACCCATCCGATAGGTTCTCATTCCCTCGATTAAATCAAAGAGACTCCTATCGTCTGGACGCTCTTGGAACCATAGACGTCAAAATTAACTAACTCCCATACCTTCATGGTCCTTTTAGTTATTCTGCCTTCCAGATTACACTCATAGGTTAGAAGGATCTCCGATGATTCTGTGAACAGAAACTCGGCCTTCTGTCACCTCTGAATTTATCTGAGGCAAAATATCTAAATCAGAGGGATCACGAATGGGATAGATTCTCCGAAGGATTTAGATGAATTTAAATTTGACGTTGCAGCTGTCATGAAATCTATTTCCGAATTAAGATTAAATTTAAAGAGATTATTCTGATCTATTCCTCTAGTACTGAAGCTATCTTTTCAGTTTAAGATACACACATACGGTGCTGTCTAAAACTAAAAAACTTTATTTACTAAGGAGGAAACAGAACTACATCTCTAAAAAACAAAATCTGTATTTCGGAAAAACTAAGACATTCATATCTAACAGCTTCCGCAGTGGCTTATGGCATCAGTACCTATGTTAGGATTATTTCACTATAAAGTAGCCTTCTGCTTTCCTTGAATCTCTGTAGACCCGAAGTCTACATTCCAAGAAGTATAAGAACTGCTACTAGATAGCGACTCAACTCCTAACATCCTGAGGCCATACTTAATCTTCAAATACCCCCTATAGTCGCCAAAATAGAAACACTTCTGTCCTTAGCGTTACCAAACTTAGGAGTCCATAATAGTTTCTGCACTAAAATAGTATTCGATCTCTTATAAGTTACTCCCTTAGGTTCTTCTATAGAAGACCTAGGTTAAGCACTAAAGGCTTTGCCTTTAATCTTGATCCCATCCTATGTCTCTTGGAAATCTCCTTAGAAGTTCTGCGTTTATCATCTCTAACTTGTTAAAGCTAAAGTCTCTGATAACGCCTTCGAAGGTTCCAGACAAGGATGCAAGACAGACGTCTTCCACCACCTCATCATCCGGTACTATGTCTTTGAAATCTAGTTCGATCTGGAACTCAAAGATGTGTTCCCGAACAAGCATACCCTCAGACATCTCGGTACCGACAAGTATCTTAGTGGAAAAGCGATGAGTCGACTGACTTCGCCTTCCAGACATCTAATGCAAGTAAAACTTAATTAGAGAAGACCCGGCATATCTCTGACTTGCTTCTAAGGAGTTGTCTGCAAGTCTGCTATGACACAGAACTTGCACATCTCCTCAGATTCTCGCTAGTCATCATATGCCCTAGTTAGTGCCCTAGTGATATCTGGACCCATTAGGTCTAGTACAGGGATATTAAGATTACAAGCCAATGTACGTTTACTACCCTATGCATAAGCTAAAGTTAGCGCTTTCGCTCTACGTAGTTAGAGACCCGATAACTGGTTCTCTTATGGGATAGCAGATAGGGGAACTATATGGTTGAATGAAGAAGAATGCAGGAAAACTTATTTTATGGATTTTTAAAACAAGCTAATTATATCCAAATGTCAGCGCTACCCTTTCAGCGAAGACACCTCTATGGATTAATTTAACCATGTATGTAAGATCTCGGAATAGGCTGCACCTGTCCGAGGGGGCAGTGTGCAGGTCATCCGCTTACACGGGTCTTTCCCTTGACCCAATCCAAATCTGCCAACTAAGGGCTTTGATGAACCATGGTTATCTTTTGGCCAGTACCATGTGATCACCATTGTCTTCGCAACGAATACCTCACGTGTACTTCGGATGCTTAACCACGAGCCTAGGCAATTACGGAACGGAAGTTCTAACGGCCCCCACGAGGGTGAGTAAAGCCTGAACCCTTGGCGCCGTAACTGCCATATCCCGAGGGAGATCACTAAGTAACTTGGCATGGAAAAACACAGCTCTCACCCGAGGGGGTTGTTGAGTTATGCCCTCCCACCCGAGCACGAAGTGATTGGCCGTGGAGGCTAGAGGATCTCGAAAAGTCCTCTCTTACATCCCTTATTAAATTTGAGGGTTATTTAATGCAAGAATGAGTGTATACTAAGGTCACGACAACCTATACACTAGACCCTGGTCATACCGTGCTCCCACTAGCGTTTCAAGCCTTTTGTGAAGCATTAATCGATCTCGGAATATCATAGTCCCTGCCTCAAGTGGATTTCTCCACTCAAGGATCATATTACATATCCCAAGAACATCGATGCTTCGCAAACTTGGCTATCACACTAATGCCCTGGAGCCTAACCTAAGGTCAGACTGAAAGGAAAGGTCTTCCACTACCATGGCACCTTGCTTATAAATTTGACGAATGATGTCATAGTAGAATTCCAACTCATTCTAGGTTTCGATACTTGCCAAATAGGCACACCCGACTAATCGGGTGTTGACCTAATGGGGGCATAACCAAATGTGAGGAATTCATGCTATCATCAAGGGTCAATTAAATAATAGGCGTCACTAGTGGAATCCTATCCTAATAAGGTCGCTAGGACCCGAGGGGAAAGGGCATCCCTCTAACACAGATAATCAAATTATCGCATCGGGGTTCTCTACAGAAATATAAAGAACTACTGAAAGAAACAAGCACACAACTGAATCAAGTTCATGGTTCGACCCCTGAACCTGACTGGCACAGCGCTGGCTCTTTGTCTCCTTCGCAAGGCTCCTCGATCCGGTGCAAGCCTCTGTATACGATCTCCTGACACTTTATGCCCTTTGCCGTCATCGTGTACGCTTCACCGGATTGCCATCGTCCTCCAAGGTTTCGCTCATCTTCCCGGTGGTGGATCTCCACGGCAAGTCCTCCTCTTCAATCTGTAACCGAAAAAGATCTAGTACGCTTCGAGCAAGTGCTCGCTCGTACACAATTTCCTAGAAAGAAAAGGAAAACAAACCTAGCAAAAGCCTGGGAATCAAGGGTGGTAAATCTTCACCTCTTGCCCGACTATGGCTCTAAAATCTATCCACACACAGAAGAAAAAACATCCAGACAAAATCGCTAACACGGGGTCCGACCCCCGGTAGCAAGCAATCACATATCCAGATCGAATAATTTTAGAAGCGGCGCCCTGCAAGAATGATTCATAGAACACACAAAAAATATACTATGCATGATCTACTCGTAGAACCCCGATGGCGGCACATACTATTCATGCGCGCACATGACGGTTTCATGAAAAACATGAAACGCACACCACTAGCGTGCTCTGATACCAATTGTTGGAAATAAATCCATGGCAGAGGCCCGCAGCGGAAGTAAAGTGAAGGTCCGAGGACCGTAGGCGGTGTGCGTTATATATCAAAATTTTCATCGAAACGATCTACATATGCATGTATGAAACTAGCATGGCAACTATGCGAACCCCTAACGACGATCTAACGCAAAAGAACAATCTAGCATTTATGCATATTCTAATTATGTTATATCTACTTGTTAGAGATCATACCTGCGTGCGGAATCTTTCACCGTGACAAATTTCTTCTTTGTCGATGGAGACGGGCTACGGATCTGCTCGACATAGCTTCGGTACGACGGCCATAACTTTCTGGTCCGAACTCCGATTGGGCTGAAATTTGGACTACAGGTAGCCAACTTCGAGATGCAACTTTTCCAATAAGTTTCACATCATTTGGACTTCTGTAGATCCCGAAATCGCAGAAACAACATTGATTTTCTGTGCAGATTCTAGACAGCAAAAGGTTGCGGGAGACGCCTTCTAGTTCACCCGATCTCACACGATGCACGACACCTCGTCGATGGATCTCTGAGTGCCTCCATACGACGAGCCTTCTCTTTCTACGAAACACCACGTGAGGAAGACGAGTCGCCATCCAATGGCGCAAGCGAGGGAGAGAGAGACGAGAGAGGAGATGCGAAGAGAGGAGAGGGGGTGGCTAGGGTTTCCCCCATGGCTTGGGCCGGCCCTAGGGCTTGCATGGCTTATTAATTTCGTCCCCCCGTCTCTCCCTATGCCTTATATAGGGTCGGTCTTATCCTTATGGATAAGTCTAGCGGATAGGATTGACTGATTCAAACCTCTCCATATATATCTCTTCTTTTATCTCTATATTTTCCTTGTTTTCGAAAACGGTCAAAACCAGCCCGTTTTCTGCGCCTCATGACCGGCCCTTTCATCGTAGGCAATAACCTCCTGAAAGTAATAGGGCCGGCCTTGACCAGTCTCTCAACACTTAGGGCCGGCCCCCTTAGTGCATAGTGGCGCATGGTATGACCAAAACGCCCTTATGTCACTAGTTGACCGTTCCTTGTGTACGAGACTTTGCAAGGCACACATAAGTGAAGTGCACCAGTGATTTCACTATTCTCTGAGGTTCCCGTAGGGTGCCCCTAGTGAAGTCAACTAGTCAACTCGCAACATGTCCCGGTGCATCACACCCATGTGGCAAAGTCCACTTATGATAAGGAATTACTACATGCGTCTCTGCACTAACCTACGGTTTCCCCTTAGTGCACACACGTAGCTACACATCTACCGTGCACTAGTGCGAAGCACTCACGGAGCGTAGGCTTGGAATTCTCGCTTCCTCTAACTACGTTCTGTGTTTCGATGAGATGGTATAAGAACCGTACATAATGTCGATAAGGTGGAACCTTCAGGGACCAGGGTTCATGGCTTCCAACTCAGACTCGATCGACACACTACCCGAGTGTACCATCGATCCTCTGAGTCCGAGTTAACCTGCGTAGCCACCCAGAGTGCGACGCAGGCTGTACTCCAATTCCCCCGGACTTACTATGTTCTCCCTCATACCCCTGCTCTCCGCTTAGTATGGTAAACCCGTTGTCCCTCCACTTGGTGCCATGACGCAACTCGAGCGGTGGAGAATACCGTCAGACTCGAGTGCTCATATGACTCGGTTCCTTCCAGGTTGACCATATATATCGTACCTCCGATTACTCTGACGAGCAACCGGATCCGTCATCAGTCCAACTGATGACCACCTGGCCAGGCTTTAATACGACGTAGGTCAGACCAAGGAACGCACCTCCCGTTAGGGGTGTGGATAGCCTGCAGGAGTGACATGCTGATGCAACGCCAGCCGGGTAACCCAGTACACCGTGGTTTTGGATCACTGCATCTGGATCCTCACATATTGGTGCGCCAAAGCACCACACAACTGGTTAGTCCACCAGACATGATTCCTCAGGGTTTAGGACCGTTTTACCCTAAGCAGAAACACGGTTTAGTACACCGGTGTCTGCTCACCGATCTGTGCACCGTGTTGGTTCCGTTTGGCCACAGACACTGTGCCTGGTAATGACCGTGGTGGAGATACCAACGCTCTGTTATCCCAACAGCTTATCCTGATATGGCGACCAACCCTAATCAGAGCTGCGAACTTATTTAGGTTACATGGGACCAGTCCCTTGAGTCTCCCACTCAAGTGGATTACCATGTAGCCATGGCTCTCTGTTCTGTAATCAGAACACGTACTAAGGTATGTACCAATATGCATTCCTATACTATCAACCATACATAGCTAAACTATAGGTTTTTACGAGCTATAGACCTCACCAATTCTAACAACATCCCAAGCTGGTTAACATCAGCTATGAATGATTATCTCACCAGAGTGCCAACTGCGGACGAGATTCGTCGAGTAGTGATAAGTGCACCGGCCAACAATCACCGGGGCCAGACGGGTTTAACGGGGAATTTTATAAGACTTTTTGGGATACTCTAGGAGATGATATGATCAAAGAGGTTCAAGGTTTCTTTCAGTTAGGCATTATGCCGGGAAGATGGAATGACACGTCGGTGGTTCTCAAACCGAAGGGCCCTTCGCCATCTAAGCCAAAAGACTTTCGGCCGATTAGTTTGTGTAACAAGAGGTACAAGTACATTGCCAAAATTATCTCCAATCATCTTCGGTTGTTTATGCCATAGTTGGTGTGTGAGGAACAATATGCCTTCCTGCTTGGACGGTCCATTCGGGATAATATTCTCCTAGCCCAAGAAATATATTGCATTCTATCCAGATGGCTCCTCACCGCCGAGCTGCCATGACTATTAAGGTGGATATCGAAAAAGCATACGATCGGATTCAGTGGGATGCTCTTCACAAAATCCTTCTTCAGATAGGGTTCCACCCAACCTGGTGCTCATGCGTCATGGAGTGTGTCACGACTACATCCTTGAGGCTGATTGTTAATGGCGAGGAAACCTAGACATTCCTCCCAAGTTGTGGTCTACGGCAAGGGGATTCGCCATCTCCCTATCCATTTCTTTTTATAGCACAAGTCCTCCATTGGGAATTGAAAAAAAGCCTGAAGGACAGGGAGATTGAAGGGTTTTCCACCCCCTGGAACCCAAAACCAGTTATGAATTTGGCGTATGCTGACGACTTCCTAATCTTTTTCCGAGCCACAGAGGATTGATGCATGGGGATTACGAGCGGTGCTTGGGAGGATGGGGAGGTGTGGATAAACCCCAACAAGTCTAGCATGAAAATTTTCTGGGAGTGTTACATTCCTAGGAGGGTCCAAGAGCGGATTGCTAGATCCCTGCAGATGACGGTTGGTGTGGGGTCATGGAAATATCTAGGTGTTCCTATTCAAGGGGTTCGAGTTCAGGAATCGAACTTTCAGTTTGTCTTGAGCAATTTACATGCGAGACTCTCGAGGTGGAAGGCCAATTCGTTATCGCAAGCAGGTCGGCTTATTCTGATTCAATCGGTTCTTTTGTCTATTCCGACACATTTCATGGTGGCCGGGGGTCTCCCCCGTGGTTAATTGCTCCAAATGGACCGGCTTTGTCGAAACTTCCTGTGGGGACACTCGGATGGTCGAAGGCATCTTCACTTGCTGTCTTGGGAGTTGATTATGAGGGAAAGAACTCAAGGGGGGTTACACATCTAGAGCTTTGGGAATAGACATGCTCAATTAGGGGTGGCTTCTCTTGTCTCTATACTTACTTCAGCTCAATGGGGTGCGGTCTGGATGAGGGAGAAATACCAGATTTCATTGAGCAATTGGAGGTCTTGTGATATGCAGAAGGCCTCTACTTGGCTTTGGGGTTTAGTCCGATTGGGGTAAAGAGGTGCATCTGATACAAGATCGATTTCGACCGAAGTATAAAACCCTCCTATGTACTCTTCTTGATGAGCAATTGCCCTCTTCTGCGCACCAACCAGATTGAGAGGGTGCCCATGTTTGGCTTGCAAATCCCACCCCTTGTTAAGGTGTTTTTGTGGAAGGTATGGCATGGGGCCCTTCCCACGATCTCTCTTCTACGGAAGAAGTTACAGTGGGGGTTTGTAGTGTGTCCACGATGCCAAGAGCCGGAGGAAGACATTCAGCATGTATAATGGGATTGTCCTGTTACTCAGGATTTCTAGGTCCGGGTGGGCCATGTGACAGGAGTGGAGTTTAAAAAATTGGGAGCACATTCTCGTTGTCTCGAAGGCCGATTTGGGTCAGGGGACTCCACTACCTGGTGAGATCTTGGCAATGTGTTTGTGGGTATTGTGGAAACTTCGTTGTGATACATTGTTCCGGACACCCATTCGTCGGGTGGAGGCTGCAGTCCGGTCGGGACTCGAGGAGTTACGGTGTTGTGTTCGGGCTCAGATGGAGCTACGAGATCATAGGGTGGCGAGGCCTCGAGTAGAATTTCTAGTATGGACAGACGGAGCGTTTCGAGTAGAGGGGGAGGTGGCCAGTGGAGCGTGGGTCTTTACTTGCCCAAAGGGCTCGTTACTAGCGGCAGGTTCGTTCGTTATCCAGGTTTCTTCCCCACTTCTAGTAGAGTTATGGGCAATTAAGGGCGCCTTGGAGGAGCTCCACCACCGATAACGTGGAAAGGTGGTTGTTATGACAGATACCATTCTTGTTCGGGATGTGCTCGTGTTGAGGGTGGCTCAGTCAGAGAAGCAACGGGATGTGCTATTACCGTGAATGCAGACTTGGCGACGGCTTGAGGATGAAGTCATACAGTGGGTTCCTAGGACGGCCTATTTGGCTTCTCATTGGTTGGCTCAACAAGTTCGACGTTCTGGAGTTGGTGGGTACTATGAGCAGAACGTTCCACCTGGGCTACTGGCCCTTGTATTTGAAGATATCCAGGTCATATAGGTATGACCCATCCAATGGATCAAAAAAAACATTTCCGAGTTTAATATATCAAAGTGGATCAAGCATCCATTTTTATAGTTTGGTTGGGTGAATACTCCAAGAAATAGTGGGTCGCAACCACCCGACCCACTCATCTACGGACCCATTAATTAATAATTATTATATATGCAAGGGCGGCATGGATGCATGCGGTTGGGTAAGTGGCCGCGTTCATCCATGGATCTAACTCCTCCCTGGCTATAGATAAAAAGGGAAGGGATTGAGTGGGAGTAGGCAGCACAGATTGAGAAGTGAGAGGATAAATGGGAGTTGTAAGACTTTCCCGCAGCGGGCGAAGGTGGACGGAGAAAAGGTGGCCGCCACAATCAGGCAAAGACGGATGTAAGAAGGTAATTGCATGCCTTGCTTGAGACGGCCAACTTTGCTCTGTACGTCTTTGCCCTCTGCTGGAAAGACTTATTTGGTCCCATCTGATGCCATTGATGCAGATGGCCGGGGTTAGCAACACCACCGCGAATGGTGCCTCTCCCGGTGACTGGTGCCTTCCAATATTGACGCCTTGCGCTGCTGGCTGTGCTGTCACTAACCCCATCGGCATCATCTGCCACCCGTTCAACAGCCAGGAAGCAGCCTCTCTCTCTCTCTCTCTCTCTCTCTCTCTCTCTCTCTCTCTCTCTCTCTCTCTCTCTCTCTACATGACCATGGACGTTGATTAAACAAGATATGAGATGGGTTCTTACGGTCTTGGTCTTGATCTTGATGATAGGTAATCATTTTTTGTGTGGAAGGCTTATACAAATTAGCGGCATTGCTTTTCTGGTCGATAAGAAGGAAAGGGTGAAGAAGCAGTGTGAGGAGGTAATTTTTTTTTTTTTTGGTAGATGTGAGGAGGTAATTTTTGTTTTGATATGTGACCCTCAAGATGAGGATCTTAACCTCCTAATCTTCATTATCCTCAAATGAGGTATCTATAATCAGAGACGGAGTTAGGATTTTCTCAAGGGGGGAGCAAGGTTCAAAAGAAAAAAATATCTCCATTACACAGTCAACAAATTAAAAGATGTTACTTTGATTTCACAAAATGGATAAAAGTAAAACGCTTCTGCTAACTATGTTTTCTTATTTCTCAAAAAAAAAAAAAAAAACTATGTTTTCTTTAAACGTATTTTGTTAAACACATAATTTTGACAATAGTAGGAGTGGTTTGATATGAGCCAAAAAAAAAAAAAAAAAGCAGTGGCCTTGGTTCACTTCGATTAGTCCGGGCCCAATTCAAATTTGGACATGCTTGGTACATGTATGGGTTGGGCTTGGGTAGATGTTTGAGGTAATCCAATTATGTGTACCTTGGTTGCGACCCGATGAAGACGGAGAAGCATTCAGCGACTGGCCGTGCATTTGGACTAGGCTCAACCCGGCCGGTTGCACCCTCGAACCAGACCAGGCCGGTCGCACGTTTCGCATCGGCCGGTCGTGTTTTTCGCGCCGACTGGTCGCGCATATGGAGCAGGCCCGACCCGACTGGCTGCACTTTCAAACCAGGCCCGGTCGGTCGCGTATATAGAGCAGTACAGTCCTGACCCAGCCGACCTTTTCACGCCGGTCGGCCGCGCGCCGAGTTGAGACCGGAGGTCGAGAGGAGGAGGTCTGTGCTGCTTTGTGGATGTCGAAGGCGAGAAGAGGGTAGCACGGGTTTCTCGGTGAGGTCACGGACAATGGGCGATCTCTGTGGCTTCACGGTATAGCTGTGAGAGAGCTGCATGCCACCTCCACGTGATGTGGGGTTCTGGCAGGTTCTAATTATTGGAAACATTCTTGTGGGGGGCATGGGATGAGTCTTAAGCGGAGGCCATGCAAAGTTGGCGACCGAGTTGGCAACATAGCATTCCCCCTTTTTAAATGGTGGGTAGTTTGATGCCTTGCTGTTTGTCAAGTGGTGTGAAGGATTGTTGTTTGAACAAACTGAGCGGCAACCCAAGGGACGCAATCTTGTGAAGATGACAGCCCATGTCGAGCCAGTCGGCCGCACGTCGGGTCGGCCGCGCGTTACACGCCGGTCGACCACGTGCCCCTGCCTCATGGGTATGGTTAGTTTTGAACAAATGGAGGAGGGAATCTAAAAGCCCGGCTGCGAGCTTCAACTTGCCTCGGACTAGTGCGACCGGCCGTGCATTTCATTTGCGCACGGCCGTGCGCTACATTCATCTCGGGAAGAGGAGAAACCCGTTTTTCTCGCTCAAAGACAGTTCCGATATTCGTGCAACGAGCCCGCACGAAAATCACGCATCAAGGTCATGCACCAGTTACTTCCGAGAATCACGGCCGGGCGACGGTTACGGAAAATAGCCCACGCCTCGAGATTCCCGGTTGATCAGTAAGGCAAGAGACACGCCTGGCCATAATTACCGAGTGCCCGCCATGCGACACATCGCCCACTCGTAAGTAGTTATGCAGGTCACGGGAACACGCTATCAATGCCGTCCTGCACGGAGCGTCCCAGCTATCACCCCGAGCATTATAAAAGGAGGCTCATCCTCTCAGAGATGAGGATCGGATTTCTGGGAGGGGAGGTGATGCCCAATTCTTTCCGGAGTTTTCGGTATTTTGAGAGAGAGAGAGAGAGAGAGAGAGAGAGAGAGAGAGAGAGAGAGAGAGAGAGAGAGAGAGAGAGAGAGGTCGGCATTTTGGGAGGCCGGTCCTCTCCGGATATAAGTGGGTCAGGGTGAGAGATTGTAACCCGTTTGCCTTGTTAGTGTTTTCTCGTCCCGTCCCATGGTTTTTTCCCCTTTGATGTTGAGAAGGGGTTTTTCTACGTAAACCCGGTCTACTGCATTCCTTGGTTTGTTAGATTGTGCCTGCCAACCGAACCGCCTGATTCAAGAAAAACCTCCCACTCCAAACTTGGGTTGGGTTGCACTTGACCTGATTATTCAGTCCTTAGGATTGGGCCGTGTTGACTCGTCAATCCGCCCGAGTTGAACCTAGTTTTATTCTAGAATGCCTGATTTGTACCTTTGAAGCACGAGGGTGGTGCATAGGGGTGTTCATCGGTTTGGGTTGACCCGCCAAACCGAATCGAACCGGTCTATTTGGTTCGGTTTGGATCGGGTATTTTTGACCGTTCGGTTTGGTTCGGTTCCAAAAAAAAAAACCAGCTATGATCGGTTCGGTTCTGGATTGTGAGTTTTTTAACCCGAACCAACCCAATCCGAACCATTGGTACTATAAACTCAGTAGTTACTCATATACACAGTCTCACTAATAGTGTACATTATATGGTGGTGACCACAATTACCATCATTCGGTGCATTCAAAACATCAAATGTTCAACGATGTGATGAAACTGAAAAGTGAAGGGTGTTACCCACATAATTACTAGCACCACCAAATCCTCAAAGTAAAAAATTAAGGGTGTTACTAGTAATTCTATAAGGGCAAATAACAGCACCAAAAGTTAAAGGTTTAAAAATAAAATCTGAACCAACTCAGCAGCTCAACCATTCACGTCTCACTGTGTGATGATGATGAACGATTTGAAAGACCCGCCGAACCGAACCGAACCGAACTTTTCTGGTTTGGTTTGGTTCGGTTTTTACCAAAGAATGGTTTGGTTCAGTTCCATTTTCTAGAGAACCGATCAACTTCGGTTCGGTTCCAAAATTATCAAAAAACCGAACCAACCCGAACCATGAATACCTCTAGTGGTGCATTCGATGGCTAGAATGACTCGAAGAAGGTACTAACTTAAAAGCACTTAGCCCAGACCACACAATTCACTGATCGGCTATGATGCTATCCACGTGGCATGCATTCGGCTTCTACTGATAGAAAATGGAGAGAGCCGTAATTGGAGAGGAGTCAAACCCAAACAGGGTCACATATACATATAGTAATATCATCCTACACCAAGGAGTCCGACTCCTCTCCAATAATTGGAGGCCACTGGTTGTGTAGGAGCCGTCCGCTTGAACAAATCCCCAAATGATGAACGACATTCAAGTAGGGGTGGCAATGGGTCGTGTCAGGTCGGGTTCGTGTCGTGTCTAGTTTCGGGTCGTGTCCAAAGCACCTAGACCAGGACCCGACCCTTTTAACTAATCATGTCTAGATCCTAAACCCATACCCAACCTGTTAATAAACGGGTAGACCCGATAAGACCCGTTTACTACACGGGTTTATTCAGTTGATCCGATCCGACTCAACTCGACCGAACCCGATAGACCCGCTGATAGTATATATTACAGTATCGGATTATGAGTAGACCCCGACCCGACCCGACCCGACCCGTTGAATTTTAAACGGATCTTCCTGGGTCTACAGTGTCCAGACCCTAAACCCGGACCCGACCCGTTTATTAAACGGGTCTATCGTGTCGACCCGTTTACAACCTGAATCCGTTTACCCCTGATCCAGACCGCTAACTTTGTGTCAGGTCCGAAATTGTCAACCCTACATTCAAGGGGGACTATGAGTTGGGGAGAGTGCATTGGACGACTCCCACACAACTAGTGTCCTCTAATTATTGGAGTGGAGCCGAACTAAACACCAAGACCATGGGACAATTTTGTTATGTTTTTTTTTTCCGATCGTATCATCGTATCCCTTAAATTTTTAGGGGGGACTTAGTGAGCTGTCCATGACAACGAGATTGGTTAAGCCTAAGGATTTTGAAATATTGTGCATGGAATTGTCCTTCACAATATTTTAAATTTTTTTTTGGTATGTCATTGAACCAGTGCACCACCTAGCCAACAAACGTTGACCACCGAATTGTTCGCTGTCACTGTAGCCACTCGCCGCCACCGAACGTTGTCGTCGCTCACCGCCGCTATCGAACCAAACCTAACTATAACCCTAACCCTGAGATTTACAGACCATAGAATGAACCATAGACCTGAGATCTGCTACTTGTTGAACGCCGTCGTCGTCGCCGGAGCTACTCGATTGTTGTTGCCCTTGCTGCCTCTGCTGTAGCCGCTGCCGCCGGAGCTGCCGGGAGAGATGGAAGAAGTAACCGGGGTGGTTATTTTGGGTTTACCAAGAAAGAAAGGGACCTTAGGCTAAATGAAACTTTAAGGTGTCTTGCGAAAAGGATGGATCTACTGTCAAGGGACCTCTCACATATTAACCCAAATATTTTTGACTAACGATGTTTGATGTTTTGTTTGTAATGTTGTTTGGTTTTTTTTTTCCATTGTGTAGTGCGGCTCGTCGCGTGGATAGCGAACGGTGTGAGCTTTTGGTAACCATGGCATGCATCTATGGCTTATTTTCGGATGGAACAGATCGATCGGATCGAAATAAAGGGTTCGGAAAATTTTAAAAAAAAATTAGAATCCCAAATGGTATTCCGATTCTGATTCAGAAATTTTGGAATTTTAAAATCCAATCCAATTCGGAATTTTCGAAAATTTTCGTAATGTTACATTTTTGAAATTTTTCGAAAATTTTTAGAATAAGCCTATTTTGGCGGCTTTTAGGATTTTTTACGAATTTCCAATTATGGCATAATTTTGGAATTTTCAGAATTGCATAGCACAAGCTGCTTCAGATGAGTCTTGATTGGGTCGGGTTGGGTCAGGCAAAGGGTGGAGGCGGTAGAATAGGATTTGGTTCGGATTTAGGGTTTTTGAGTTTTATATACAGTGCATCGTGGGCTATTGCCTGCTATTGTTGAGCTTGACCTATTTTAAGTTATATATATATATATATATATATATATATATATATATATATATATATATATATATATATATATATATATATATATATATATATATATATATATATATATATATATATATATATATATATATATATATATATATATATATATATATATATATATATATATATATATATGGGGGCGGGGAGCCTGCACCCGAGGTGTAGTATCGTTGCTGTACCTCTCTCTTGTTTAATTACTTACAAGTTTTGGAATTTGATGAAATTTGGTGAGGGTGTTGTCTAGGGTAAGATGATCATCCTCACCAATTTTCATCAAATTCCAAAACTTCTAAGGGGGTCAAATGGTCGAAGCTAAGTCTGCAGATTTTAAAGGTGACTGCGAATGGCTGGTTTTGCTTCGACCATTTGAACCCCCTAAAAGTTTTGGAATTTGATGAAAATTGGTAGGGATGATCATCTTACCCTAGACAACACCCTCACCAAATTTTATCAAAATCCAAAACTTCTAGGATGGTCAAACAATACCTGAGGTGCAGCAACGACGCTGCACCTCAGGTCCAGCATCCCTTTTCCCTATATATATATATATATATATATATATATATATATATATATATATATATATATATATATATATATATATATATATATATATATATATATATATATATATATATATATATATATATATATATATATATATATATATATATATATATATATATATATATATATATATTGTTATGAAACGGTGGTTGCATCGGATATGGATGCCCACCGGATAAAGACCCCCGGATTCAAGGGATTTAGAGATTTACCCCGTCTCTATCCCTATGGCATATTATGCCTATATATAGGGGCTTTGGTGAATAATAAGAGGAGTTTTTCCCAACACGTTATCAGCACGATCCGGCCGACCGTCCCCATCGCTCCAGAGAGAGATCGGAGAGAGAGTGAGAGGAAGAGAAGAAGAGAGAAAGACCTTCTCTCACCCGGCTCCGGATCTCATCCTCCCCGGCTCTGGATCCCATCCTCCCCGGCTCCTGATCCCGTCTCGGGAGACCTCCGGGTCTCGTTGCGTGCGAACCCCGGCTCTCGTCCTCCCCGACTCCGACTCCGATCACCTAACGGGTCTTCTTTGAACCAGGTACGCCTGTATCACCTTTTACATTGCATGCCGGTCATGTTCGGCCGGAGACCAAAGACCCGGCACCGTCTTTTGCCCGAGGTGAAGATCAGTCACCTAACATGACTGCTCAAAGCTCGATCCGTCCGAGACCCCGAACCCATCGACGGATCAACCCCGAGTTGCTCGAGGCCTTGTACGGCTTCATGCAAACCAGGTTGCCGACTTCATGCATCGCATGCCCAAGGGCCTGTGCATGGTAGTTCGGCATCCGACCAACCACGGCCACACCGAAACCAACTCGAATGGTTTTAGGTGCTCCTAGATCCAGACTCAAGAGAAAACGATTACTCTGTTTCTATCCTTTAACAAAGAAGCTGATGGCATATAGATTGAAAATTTAAATTAATATGGAGGGTAGTTTAGTATTATCGGTTTATATATAATCAGACCCGATCTGTATATGTAGCAGGCCCGACCCGTTTATTACATGCAGGCCCGGCTCGATTGCATAGTACAGACCCGACTGCACACTGCAGGCCCGGCCCAACTGGATTTATACAGACCCGACCCGACTGTATTGTACAGACCCGACCCGATGATATTTAGCACATACCCGACCCGACTGCGTATTGCATATCCAACCCGTCCATTCTTATATGCACTCACATACATTTGATTGAATGTTTTGATATACATTGTTCATTTAAATACTCTTTTGTAAGCCCGATATATAGCCAAATTGTTCAATCCATATATGAATTTTGGGTATCCGAACCATTCCGGAAGCATCGGTACGATCAGATTTTGCTATTTCATACACATTATTTATGTACTTAACTGTTTAGCCCCTAAGGGACCAATTTGCAATATCTGTTTTACAAACAAGGACAGAATTGTCCTTAATTGTAACAGACTCTATGATGTATTTAAGTCTCGAATCTCTTACCAGTTCTATGTACATAAAATATCATTTTCTTCATTAGATGTACTTTAGTTAATTAGAACATTTTAGAAAAGCTTGGCAAGGCGCATGACAGTTCCATAGAACCCGTTCTACCTTGGCAAGTGGTTTCTAAAAGGACCCTATTAATAACCAGTATTAATAGGCTTTGTACATGATATGTCAAATTGTTTTCTATAATATATCTCTATATGCACATGTGATGAATATGGTAATCATAGTAATTAATGAATATATAAACATGCGTGCATACATGAATATATAACTATGGTTAAGATAGATATCTTATATCTCGTAGTGTGTATTAATTTTATCATTGTTAGATAAAATGATTTTCACTATTGACAGTACCAATATCGAATATTATTTGTTTATGGACATATGTTGACTAGTTAAAATGATAATCTTTAACCTCATCCATAGCCTGTGTGTGAGCTCGGCCCTTGTCAGCCGAGACAGTACAATGTGACTATGGATACATCTTAACTAGTAGTTCCATAACGGTTAGGATTTCGATGTTCATAGAATCCGATAGTCTTTAATCTATCAATTAACTAGGCCCCTATCCCGTCCCCAGATGTCTAACCTTACAAAGTTGGAGTTCGCCGCACTTGATGTCAACGACAATAATTACTTAGCATGGAGGCTAGATGCTAAGCTCCATCTACAATCAATCAAGTTGGGTAAGGCGATTATAAAGCCTACAGGAACGGAAAGCCTTAGTCCTGAAGACAAGGCTAAAGCGACAATCTTTCTGCGTCGTCACCTACATGTAGACCTGAAGAACGAATATTTAACCGTTAAAGATCCCTTAGTTCTGTGGGAATCCCTACGGGATAGATATGATCATCAAAGGGCTGTCATCCTTCCAACAGCGAGGAATGAATGGATAAACCTGCGCTACCAAGATTTTAAATCGGTCGCAGAATATAATTCTGCAATGTTTAACATCGTGTCCCGACTTGAGCTATGTGGAGAGCCAGTTACCCAAGGACAGATGATCGATAAGACTCTATCCACCTTCCATACAACGAACGTCCTACTGCAACAACAATATCAGGAGCGAAACTTTCAGAAAATATCAGATTTGATTTCGGTACTCTTAGTTGCAGAGGAGAACAATAAAGTTCTTATGAAGAATCACAACTCCAGACCAACTGGAGCATTGACGTTCCCTGAAGCGCATGCCAATGAAGGATACCACAGAGGTAGAGGCGGAGGAAGGTTTGGAAGAGGTGGTCACCATAACCACTCCAGCAGAAGTGGCAGGGGCGACAGAGATGGCAACCCCAGCAGAGGAGGCTACCGAGGTAGAGGCAGGCGTGGCCACCCCAGTAGAGGTGGACTCAATCCGCAGCAAAATACAAATTTTAAAAAACAGAGTAACAAGCCCTGGCACGCAGAACAAGTAACGGAAGACTCTCCTTCTAATAAGTGGCCTACAGACACTTGTTTCAAGTGTGGGCGTGAAGGCCATTGGTCTCGCAACTGTCGTACATCTAAAGAAGAGGTGGCAAACTTTCAAGCATCACAGAAAGCTGAGGATAATGCAGTGTTTGACCTCGATAATGATGACCTCCTTGAAGATGAACTCAATGAGATGCAAGGAGAAACCAAGCTCACAACTTCTGATTTCTTCAACGACAACTAGGGGGGACATGATATTTTTAGTGATAAACTGCTATCGTTTATTAGAATAACTGTTTGATTTCTAGTAGTTAATATTTCATTTGCTTGTTAGATTGTCATATCGTTTATTTTTATCAGAACAGTTGTTTGATTTATTATAGTTGATATTTCGGTTGTTTGATATTTTTTAGATCTCTCTTATTAAATATTTTTCATTTTCTATATATCTGAGTTGTCAGAACCTTATATCAAATAATACGTTATTTCTTTGTAAGGAAATAGAATCTAAGGGAGACATGTATATTGACTATAGTTTACTCTAGAGAAATTCTCCAATCTATCCTTAGGGATATACTTCACTCACATTGGGATTGTTGAGTCACATGGAAACATGAGCCAATTGCTCAGTACTAATCCAAGACAAACAGTGAGCCAGGAGCTCTATAATCCTATAATTTTTAATATCTGGTATGATTGTTTAGGATATCCTAGGACAATAATGATGAAAACGATCGTAGAAAACTTTTGTGGTCATTCTTTAGCATATTATCAAATATTTAGAACCCTTAACATGTGATATTTTTACCGCAAGATTTGCGGATTGTCACATTGATGAGACAATCTTCCCGTCGTTAGGGGGAGATAAGAAAGATAATAAACGTCCTGTCCAAGAAGGAATGGCATGAATTATCGTGGAATTCTTCCACTCTGTCTCATCTAGACCCCAGGACTCCCCAATGTGAGCATGACGTTAGGAGAACGGCAATAAATGAGTCTGACACACGCCAGAAGCGTGGCAGACCTATAGGTTCCAAAGATTTAGCTCCCTGGAAGAGGAGATTAAATAGCATATCACACCATACAGCTCCTGAAGAAGCTGTTCTTAATATAAACTCTCCTGAAGAGAGGATTCATGACGGTCCGGAAGATGTCATGAATCAAAAATCCAATTTCCCCAAATTAAAGTATATCGCTCCGGAAGAGGTTATGCCCCAGATCCTAGAAGAGACTGGGAAAGAGGTACCGGTACCCAACAATGATGAGATATCTGTGTTCTACACATACTCAGGGGAAATATGGAATAGAAAAGAAATAGTCGTTGATGATATATTTTTATATACTACGACAAATGAGATAATGAAGGGTGATGATAATGATACTGAACCATGTAAAATCCCTGAAGGATTTGATTTACCTATACGGTAACCTAGACAGTGAAATATATATGAAAATCCCTGAAGGATTTGATTTACCAAACTCCAAATCTAGAAATACGCATTCAATTAGATTAAAATGAGCATTGTACGGTCTGAAACAATCCAGAAGATTGTGGTACAATCGACTCAGTAAATATCTGTCTAGGAAAGGCTATAAAAATGATAATATATGCCCATTCGTATTTATTAAGAAATCCCAGAATGGATTTACAATAGCAGCAGTATATGTAGATGATAAATCTAATAGGATCTCCCGAAGAGATTGAGAAGACTGCTGGCTATCTTAAAAGGAGTTTGAAATGAAAGACCTGGATGAGTCAAATTTTGCCTCGACCTGCAGATCGAACGCAATTAGGATGGGACCTTAGTCCATCAAACAAAATATATTGAAAATCTCCTGAAGAGATTTAATACGGATAAGTGTTATCCACTTGTAAGGTCTTTAGATGTTAACAAAGACCTATACAGGCCTAGAAAAGAAAATGAAGACGTCTTGAGTCCTGAAGTACCCTATTTAAGTGCAATAGGTGCAATTATTTATTTATCTCAATGCACTAGATCTGATATTCCATTTTCTGTTAATCTACTTGTTAGATATATTTCTGCATCTACACATAGATATTGGAATGGTATAAAGCACATATTTAGATACCTAAAGGGGACATTTGACATTGGTATATACTATTCATGTAAAAGGACTAACCCAATTGGATATGCAGACTCAGATTATTTATCTGATCCCCATAAAGGGAGATCACAAATATGTTATGTGTTTCTTAAAAGTAATGCAGCATGCCTAGCTCAAATTCAAAGTGGCTTCATCAAAGGCGACTCTCCCTGAAATTCTTCTACACCCATGAACTCCAAGAGAATGAAGAGACTATTATAAAGCAGGAGAAGTCAACTGAGAACCTGACAGATCTCTTCACCAAGGCGCTTCCAAAGTCTACATTCCAGAAGTTGGTGAATCAGATTGGCATGAGGAGACTTCACCAACAGAGCATGTGAATTTTATTTTAAATTAATGTATTAACAGGGTGGGAAGTAGCATCTTAAATGTATTAGGGGGAGGGAGTATTTTTCTTTTGAAGATTGATGTAAGCAATGCTTGTAATAGAATGTAGGATAAAGATGAGGGGGAGCATCCAGATGCAGATGGAGACATCCAGAAGAATGTCTTTTGCGTATTGTACTCTTTTTCCTGCGATGAGGTTTTTTCCCACAGGGTTTTCCCATCGAAAGGTTTTAATGAGGCAGTGTAAGTCGCACCCACTAAGATCCCATAAGAATCTGAGATTCCAGACGAATCTGTTCCTGAAGAACTATGTTCCTGAAGAACTACGTTCCTGAAGAACGCGTTGTACTCTTTTTCCTTCACTAAAGGTTTTGTCCCATTGGGTTTTCCTTAGTAAGGTTTTAACGAGGCAATGTTTTGAAAAGTGGGCATCCAAGGGGGAGTGTTATGAAACGGTGGTTGCATCGGATATGGATGCCCACCGGATAAAGACCCCTGGATTCAAGGGATTTAGAGATTTACCCCGTCTCTATCCCTATGGCATATTATGCCTATATATAGGGGCTTTGGTGAATAATAAGAGGAGTTTTTCCCAACATATATATATATATATATATATATATATATATATATATATATATATATATATATATATATATATATATATATATATATATATATATATATATATATATATATATATATATATATATATGGGCTGGGATCCGTTGACAACCCAAAATAGGAGGTAAATTTACCTCCCATTTTTAACTTGATTCAATCGGTGGATAGGGGTTTCCGAATTTGCTGATTTTTTGTGAGGATGATCAACATGGCAAGTTGATCATCCTCACAAAAAATCAGCAAATTCGGAAACTTATAACGGCGTCAAATGTGTTATTTAAATTAACGGTTCAAATAGACGGTTCAGAAACGTTTGATTCAATCGGCGCCCTTAGAAGTTTCAGATTTTGTTAATTTTTTGTGAGGATGATCAACTTGCCATAATCATCATCCTCACAAAAAATCAACAAAATCTGAAACTTCTAAAGGCGCCGATTGAATCAAATGTTTCTGAACCGTCTATTTGAACCGTTAATTTGAATAACACATTTGACGCCCGTATAAGTTTCAGAATTTGCTGATTTTTTGTGAGGATGATCAACTTGCCATGTTGATCATCCTCACAAAAAATCAGCAAATTCGGAAACCTCTAACCAACGGTTTTGGCGAGTTGTAAATGGGAGGTAAATTTACCTCCCATTTTGGGTTGTCAACGGATCCCACCCCTATATATATATATATATATATATATATATATATATATATATATATATATATATATATATATATATATATATATATATATATATATATATATATATATATATATATATATATATATATATATATATATATATATATATATATATATATATATATATATATATATATATATATATATACGGGGTATGAGCTGACAGCCCATTTGGGCATTTGGGCTGTCAGCTCACAGCCCTCCGATCATGATCAGCAACCGTCTGTTTTTTTTTAAAAAAAAAAACCTAAACTACTCTCTCCCTCTCCCTCTTTCTCGCGAGCGGCAGCGGCAGCCCCCGTCAGGGGCCCGGCCGGAGACAGGCGCAGGGGGCGGCGGACGGGGTCGCCGGGACCGGGGGCGCCGGGATGGGGTCGCAGGGGGCAGGGGTCGAGGGCGCAGGGACGAGGTCGCGCCGGAGGGGTCGGGGGCGCCGGGACGGGGTCGCGTTGGAGGGGGTTGCGCCGGGACGGGGTCGCGCCGGAGGGGGGTTGCGTCGGGACGGGGTCGCGCCGGAGGGGCAGGGGGCGCCGGGATGGGGTCGCGCCGGAGGGGTCGGGGGCGCAGGGACCGGGGGTCGGGGGCGCCGGGATGGGGTCGCGCCGGATGTGGTCGCGCCGGAGGCGGTCGGGGGCCGGAGGGGACCGGGGCCGGAGGGGGTCGGGGGCCGGAGGGGATCGGGGGCGAGAGAGAGGGAGAGGGAAGTGGGGTTGGGTGTGTTGTGTGTGTGTTTTTTTTATTTTAAAAGGACGGCGGCTGATGACGATCGGAGGGCTGTGAGCTGACAACCTAAATGTCCAAATAGGCTGTCAGCTCATACCCCGTTTTCTCTCTCTCTCTCTCTCTCTCTATATATATATATATATATATATATATATATATATATATATATATATATATATATATATATATATATATATATATATATATATATATATATATATATAGAGAGAGAGAGAGAGAGAGAGAGAGAGAGAGAGAGAGAGAAAGGGGTATGAGCTGAACGCCCATTGCAATTTGAGCTGCCAGCCATGTGTCAAATTTTAAAAGGACAGAATCATAAAAAAAAATTAAAAATAAAAACTGATAGCTATATAACACCCAAGCCCCCACCACCTCCTCCTCCTCCTCTCTCTCTCTTTCTCTCTCTCTCTCTCTCTCTCTCTCTCTCTCTCGCTCTCTATCTCTCTCTGTGTGTGTGGCTGAAACTCGACCACCGACTGCACTCCCGGTGGTCGAGATGGGAGATCGCAGCCGTGGGCCTTGCCTAAGGGGGTCGCAGAGGTCGGGGTGGCTGCCGGAGGGTCGCCCGGGTCTAGGTGGCTGCCGGAGGATCGCCGGGGTCGGGGTGGCTGGCGGAGAGGGTCGCTGTGGTCGGGGTGGCTGCCCGAGAGGGTCGCCGGGGCCTAGGTGGCTGCCGGAGGGGATGAGGGTGGCCGTTGAAGGGGGCCGCCGGGGTCGGGGTTTCAGCACGAGAGTGAGAGAGAGAGAGGGGGGAGGATAAGGTTACAACTGTTTTTTTTTTTATAAATCAGACGGTTGGATGGATTGAATCGGATGTCTAGGAGCTGACAGCTCAAATTGCCAAATAGACTGTCATCTCATACCCCGCATTATATATATATATATATATATATATATATATATATATATATATATATATATATATATATATATATATATATATATATATATATATATATATATATATATATATATATATATATATATATATATATATATATATATGAGGGCTGGGTTCCTATGACATGTCATAGGGAGTACCCTATGACATATGGTGAATTAGTAATGCTAGAATGTTTAGAATGTGCTGAATTTTTTTGAGGGTGATCACCTTACCTTAGATAGAATGTCCACAAAAAATCAAAGCGTTCTAAAACTTTTTGGGGCATCAAATGCTAGAAGCTTTATCGGCCATCCATTTTAACCGTTAAATTGAAAATCTTATTTGATCCATCTAGAAGTTTTAGAATGAGCCGATTTTTTACGGGGGTCCTATCTAAGATAGGGTGATCATCCTCATAAAAATTCAGAACATTCTAAATATTCTAGGGTTACTAACTCACCGTATGTCATAGGGTACTCCCTATGACATGTCATAGGAACTCATTTCCCTATATATATATATATATATATATATATATATATATATATATATATATATATATATATATATATATATATATATATATATATATATATATATATATATATATATATATATATATATATATATATATATATATATATATATATATATATATATATATATATATGGGGAGGGATACTCTTACTCATGAGCTCTTACTAATGATCCCAGCCATCCATTGCGATCATGATGGCTGGGATCAATTGCCACTCTCTCTCTCTCTCTCTCTCTCTATCTCTCGATCAAGCATCCCCCACCCCCCCGACCCCCCATCCCCCCACCTCCCCCGATCCCCCATCCCCCCCGACTCCGGCAGCCCCTTCCGGCGACCCCCCCGACTCCGGCAGCCCCTTCCGCCGGCCCGCTTGCATGCGCCCCCCGCCGGCCCGCCTGCCCGCGCCCCCCGCCGACTCCGCGCCTGCCTGCCTGGCCGCGCCCCCTGCGCCCCGCGCCAGCCCGCACCCTCTGCGCCCCCCGCCGGCCTGCCTGCCCGCCTGCCCACGCCCCCCGCCGGCCCGCGCCCCCCGCCGGCTCCGCGCCCCACGCCGGTGTCGCTGGAGGGGAAGCTGGTCGGGGTCGGGGCTGCGGGGGGGGATCGCCGGAGGGGGAGGGGATGGGGTCGGGGTCGGGGTCGGTGGGGATGGGGGCTGGGTTTAGGTGAGAGAGAGAGAGAGAGAGAGAAAGAGATAAAGGAAGGAGGATTGATCTCAGCCCTCGATCAAGTTTGATCGGACGGCCCAGATCATTAGTAATCCCCACTTGTAAGAGGCTATGAGTAAGAGTATCCCTCCCCTATATATATATATATATATATATATATATATATATATATATATATATATATATATATATATATATATATATATATATATATATATATATATATATATATATATATATATATATGGTGCCCTGCCCTTGGGTGAGGCCCAAAGTAACGGCTTTATTAGCTTTGCCCAAGGGCCGATAATGCACAACATCTGCTGCTTTGGATGGATCTCGGTCAAGTCGGGTCGAAATAAAACATAAAAAAAATTAGATTTTTTCGGATAGGATATTTTCAAAAATTTCGGATCGGAAATCAAAATTTTTGGAATATTCAGCACCCTTCCAATTCCAATCAGATTTTTTTAAAAAATTTTAAAAATCAAAATTTCAGAATTTGGACTTAATTTAATGGTGCCAAAATCGGAACTTTTCGGATGAGTTTCGGACGGAATCGAAATTTTCCTTTCAACTTGCACCCCTACATGCTTATATGTTTCAAGGGGGGTCAAAGATCCCGGGCCATGTATAGTGGGCGTTTACAACGTATGCACAGGGCCTAGAGCCTTTAGGGCCTATATATGAAACTCACCAAATCCTGGGGGCAGCTGCCTACGTAGCCCACGTCTATAACACATGTCAGCCGGAAGACAAGTCAAAAATATTATAAACATACCACAATGTCATGATATATATCCAACCGTCCAAAATATAAAGTTGGGCCAAGATTTTGAGTAAGATGAGATGGAGGAAGAAGATAGAGAAGAGAAAGAAGAGGGATTTTATACAAAAAAAAATTTAAAAATAAAAAAATTTGAGAATATCTTTGTTAAAATAGGAGGTATGTACATGGCAGATTAATTTCATCAACATGCCCCCCCCCCCCCCCCCCCCCCCAAATCTCTCTCTCAATCGAAAATAGAGAAGGGAATAATCTCCCACAATGTGTGTGTATCGCCATTCCTATGAGCCTATACTCATCTTCCCCCAAGCCCTCTCACCTCTCGTCTACTCACGCACTCTCCTCTCGACGAACTGTAGCTGATCGAGCACCATCGTCGCCTCTGCGAACTCTGATCGCCTCAGATCGAGAGCCGTTGGTCGTCGCCTACACAAACTCCAGTCGTTGTTAGAGAACCACCTCCACAGCCACTAGGGTGTCGTAGCCATCAGAGAGCCACCCCGAGTCAAGCTTTGTCAAACCACTAAGATCCCCAAGCTCCCCTCTTCGTCTTCCATGACAACAACAAATAACCAAATCCGCCTTTAAATTTTCGATCTCACCCAAGCGACTAGCTGCCCATCTCCGGTAAGCTTCCTCCCTCCCACTTCTTCTCCTCTCTGACAAGACACTCCACCAGTTGCACCTTACTCTCTCTTCTTCTTCCTCCCCTCCCTCCTATCCTTCTTTTTTTTGACAGGCTAGAACCGGCGCGCTACTACACACCCACCCCACTGCTCTCCCTCCTCCTCATGATCCTCCTCCCTTTCCCCACTTCATTCTCCCCTCTGGCTCAGGCCTAGCTCGACCGAGACACCCTACCTTCATCCTTTTATCCATCCTTCTCTTATACTCTTCTCCCCCACAACCGGCAATACCCCACTAACTCTTCTTCCTCCCCCTCTACTTTCTCACCCCAACTTGAGACCACCCTTCACCCTCACCGCCTCTTAGTTCGAGCTGCAGCCTCACTACCCACCTTCTCTCCTCACCAAAACCCAGTCCTGCACCCCCATCTTCTTCTCTTCCCCACCCATGTCAGAGCACCCTGCCTCCATCTTCTTCTTCCTCCCTCATCCTCTTTTTCCCCACCATGGATGCCACCTTTTCCCTCCATCTTCCTCCCCTCCCTCTCTGCCGAGGCACGACTCTGACGACCACCACCTGCACTACCCCCACCTACCCCCACAGTCCCTCCTTCATTTCTCATTTTTCTACCCTGCTCACCCAACGCTAACCCCACTGAAACCCTAACCAAACCCCTCTCTATCTCTCTCCCTGAGAGGTGTCCTTGAAATATTGTCCCCTCGAGTGGTTCCACAAGCTCAGACCCTCGTCCATCTCGTCGTTCTTAGAACTATGCACATGGTTCATCGATCAGTACCGCTACAACCGTCGAGAGTTGAAGACTCTGGAGTCACTCTTTGGGATGAGCATGACCCAGAAGGAGACGCTGAGGCAGTTCTACCACTGGTTCAGGGCAGAATACCTAAGCTTAGCGGATGCTGACGAACAGAACCGCATGGTAGTCGCAGCCTTCAAAAACGCCCTTCAGTCCAATCAGCTTGTCAACGCCTCGCTCATCAAGCGCACTCTCGATACAATTGATGAGCTATCTCGTCGGGTCAAAAAGTACATCAAAATTGAAGACACGGACCGCAAAGGAAAGGCTCTAGCAGTCAGGGCTCCACATCAAGTCTATGCTAAGATAGGGGTAGTAAAGAATGTCAACAAGCAGCAAGGTGAGTCGTCTCGGCAAGACACAAAGCGGTAAAGGCAAGACGGACCTGCAGGGCCACAATGGAACAGGGAGTTCACAGTATTGAATGCCCCTATCGACCAGATCTTGGAGACCATCAAAAGCGAACCTTACTTCAAGTGGGCCCCATTGCTTGAACTAGGAGAAAGGGGAGTTAGAGACGCGTAGAGGTATTGTGAATACCATCAACGCCAAGGCCATACTACTATACATTGTCGGGCGCTTAAGCATCACATTGAGGGTTTCATCAAAGCAGGACATCTTGACTGCTTCGTTAACCTACCTCAACACAAGGAAACCTAAGCCATGGGAGAAGTCCAATGGAGAGCGATAGAAGCACGTCTTCCCGGCACCCCACCCGTAAGACGCTAGCTCCGGGAAGTTGATGCAATCTACGGGTACCATAGCCCAGTACCGCCTTCCAACTCTGTCGATCGTCAAGTCAGGCGTATAGAACAGGCCCGTCAAGTGCACCATGTTGTACTTGACCCCATTGTTCGCCCTGAGCCAAAGGCGAAAGCAGCGGTGCAGTTTTCGACGGCTGACTTAGTCGGGATTGAGAGGCCTCATAACCATCCCCTTGTTATACGGCTGCAAATAGCAAATTGCCTAGTGAAGATCGTGGCTAGCTAACAGACTCTATGACAACAATAACAGGATTCACGGGAGAAGCTGCAAGGGTAGTTGGTGAAATCACCCTCCCGATCACAACATGACATCTCACCAATCTCACCCGGTTCATCGAGATCGAAGCTAACTCCACATACAACATTATCCTTGGGAGGCCGTGGCTTCACTATTTGGATGCGGTCCCCTCCTCAGCCCACCAAGTAGTTAAGTTCTGGACTGAGCGAGGTGTGATGAGCATTTGAGGCGACCAGTCCACAGTAGCCAAGTGCGAGCTTAGCACCATACATATGAAGACTATGTGCCAGATCGAAGGAGAAGACTCAGGCAAAGATGAAGCAGAATCATTCATCGTCAACCTCTGGACCACGAAGCAAGGTCGAGCAGCTCAGGCAATTGAGCACCTCGTCGAACCAAACTTGAAAACTCAAAAGAGCCAGTCACCGCAGAAGACCGTTCGGGCAGCTGAACTTAAAGAGCTGACCGAACCGATGAACCTGTTGAAGGCTAACCAATCAGTTGAAGTTAAAGAACTGATCGCGTCGACGAAACCAAAGATGACCGGTCGGGCAGCTGAACTTAAAGAGCTGAACGAGTCGATGCGCCTGCCAAAAACCGATTGACTGGTTGAATCTAAAGAACCAGTTGGGTCGGAGCACTACAAGAAAGAGGTTCTTTACCGACGGACATTATTATAACCGTCGGTAATAATATAATTTTTACCGACGGTGACAATAATGTCCGTCGGTATTATAACTTTAATTTTTTTAACTTTTTTTGCACATTTATTACCGACGGTCACATATTATCCGTCGGTAAAATGATTTATACCGACGTCACATATATCTTCGTCGGTACAATACTTTATACCGACGGGAAAATAACGTCCGTCGGTACAATGTCACGACGAAACTCAGGGTAAAAACCGAGCCTCTGGAAAAAATGGAACCCTGAGTTTCGTCGTCGATTTTTACCGACGGACGTTATAATTTCGTCGGTATAATAAATTGTACCGACAGAAATTATATGGCCGTCGGCACGATACCGACGGGAATTAAATATCCGTCGGTAAAATTGTCCCGATGAAACTCAGGGTAAAAACCGAGCCTCTGGAAAAAAATGGAACCCTGAGTTTCGTCGTCGATTTTTACCGACGGACGTTATAATTTCGTCGGTATAATAAATTTTACCGACGGAAATTATATGGCCGTCGGCACGATACCGACGGGAATTAAATATCCGTCGGTAAAATTGTCCCGACGAAACTCAGGGTAAAAACTGAGCCTCTGGAAAAAATGGAACCCTGAGTTTCGTTGTATAGTTTTACCGACGGATATTATGTATCCGTCGATATAAAGATTATTTGTACCGACGGACGTAAACGTTCCGTCGGTATAAAGATTATTTGTACCGACGGACTTAAACTTTCCGTCGGTAAAAACCCTGCAGTATTTAACTTCAGCGCGATCCCCTTCTCTGTTATGTTTCGATCTTAATCCTGCCCCGCCCCTCTCTCTCGCTCTCTCTCTAAATCCGTCCCCCACCCCGGCTTCCCTCCCCCCTCCCCGGCCTCCCTCCCTCCCCGGCCTTCCTCCCCCCTTCCCCGGCCTCCCTCGCGTCCCTCCGGCCGGCCACATTTCCCCTCTCTTGCGCGCCGGCGAGCTCCTCCTCCTCCTCCTCCTTGTGGACTCCGGTGAGCTCCTCCTCCTCCTCCTCCTCCCTATCCCTTAATTACTGTTTTGCCGTCCAACCTCAAGAACCCCAAAAGCAAAAAAAGAAAATTATTGCTTTGGAGTTTTGGTTTCAAAAGCTTGTGCCGAAATTAGTTTGGCAAGTGGAACTGATTTTGACCCAAAACTAGGGGTCCAAAACCAATGCCAAATGCTCCCTAAGTGTTTGTTGACAAGGGACCTAATTTAATTTTTTTTTAGCAATATTATACTTTGATTATATGTTTCACAAAAGGTTCATGGGAAGAGCAATTTTTTTTACATGTCAATCATCATCTTGGTGCACCAAGGATAACCTGATTGAATCCTACTTTAGGCTACATCAAAATCAGGATTTACTAACGCTGCTAATTGTTATAAAAATATTTAGTAATACAAAAAAACCGTTAGGAATATAGCATTATAAATATTTGTAACACTTTTTTCTAACAACCGTTACAAATTTTCTGTTTTGGTGTATGACTTGATCACGCTCGAATTGGCTCTAGTATGGTTTGGTTTGGTTGGGTTTGGTTTGGTCTGGTTCGGTCGGAACGAGCGATTCAATTTGATCCAAGTTCAAGCCGATCATCTTGGTTAGGACCTAGCTCGGGTGCACTTTAGTGAGTTTGAACCCAAAAGGATGCTATCAAGGGCTGTTGGTTGAGCCAAGCAACTCTGGATATGTCCCAAATGCATATGGCTAACTGGGTTTGTACGTAAGTGGTCTTAATTAAGCTATAGACGACTCATGAGCATAGTTAAGCAGCTCGATAGTCAGGTCATGGTCACAGGGAATGCCTAGCTAGATGTTAGATAACTATCTTACCCAAAAGCTTAAGATGGTTACATGGTATCAGAGTTTTGGTTTCTGCGAGGTCCTAGGTTCAAATTCTATTGCCTCCATTTGTTAATTTCAGTATTACCCCATCTATTTAATTCTCCACCTACCCGGGAACCGAAACCGAATTTGTGCGGAGTCTTATAACATTGTTTGAAATTACTTCAGGTGTTGTATAGCCAGATAGACGAAGATGTCTTCGATCGATAAGAGTTGGATGCGTAATTCGAATCGCATGAGCCAAGAGTACAGAGAAGGAGTCAGGAAATTTTTGGATTTTGCATTTAAGCATCTTGCACCGCTTGATGGAAAAATTATGTGTCCCTGTATAGACTGCGAAAGGGTGACTAGGAAGGTTCAAGAGGAATGTGAGGTTGATCTGGTAATGCGTGGCATTGACATTACCTATACCCGTTAGTTCTCGCACGGTGAGGAGCTAGATGCAGTCCCCATAGCAGCTCACGGTGAAACTGCAAACACAGTGATCGCTGATGATAATATTAATACAAACGATGACGATGACATGCAGGGTATGATAGATGATTTGCAAGGTGGAATAGGCACGGAAGCACCGTCAGGTGATCAGCCCAATATTGAAGCGGACAAGTTCTACAGATTGCTTTAAGATGCCGAACAACCTCTATACCCGGGGTGTGAGAAGTTTTCAAAACTCTCTTTCACTGTAAAGCTTTTTCATTTGAAGTGTCTCAATGGTTGGAGTAATAAGTCATTTAATATGTTGGTAGAGTTGCTGAAAGAGGCTTTTCCTATGGGTGAGACAGTACCGAAATCATTCTACGAGGCGAAGAAGACAATTAAAGATCTCGATCCGGGTTATAAGAAAATTGATGCATGCGTGAACGATTGTATGTTGTATCGGAAAGAGTACGAACATGCGCGGTCATGCCACATATGCGGAGCAACGAGATATAAAGAGACGGATGCCGAGTCTAGTACCAGTCGAAGGAAAAAAAATATATATGCAAAGGTTCTCCTATACTTCCCGCTTAGGGACAGGCTTCAGAGATTGTTTATGTCATCGAAGACTACTGAGCACATGAGGTGGCATGCACGAGAACGTGCAGATGACGGGATTATGAGACATCTGGCCAACTCTCTAACGTGGAAATATTTTGATCATACCTATCCTGAATTCGCATGTGAAGTTCGCAATGTCAGGTTAGGGCTTGCTAGCGATGGCTTCAATCCCTTTGGGAATATGAGTGTGTCGTACAGCATTTGACCAGTTGTCCTAGTTCCATACAATTTGCCTCCCTGGATGTGCTTAAAAAAGCCATACACAATGCTCTCCTTGCTCATTCCCAGACCCAGGTCGCCTGGTAATGATATTAACGTTTACTTGCAGCCGTTGATTGAGGAGTTGAACGAGTTATGGAAAGTTGGGGCCGATACGTATGATGCCTTATTGCGCCAGAATTTTTGGATGCATGCGGCACTTCTATGGACCATCAACGATTTTCCTGCATATGCCAACTTATCCGGGTGGAGTACTAAAGGAAAATTGGCATGCCCTACATGCAATAAGGAGACAGATTCATTACGGTTGAAGAACGGAGGCAAGTTCTGTTATATGGGCCATCGAAGATTCCTTATTGACGGCCATAAGTGGAGGCAGAACAAAAGAGCTTTCAACGGCAAGAAGGAACTTGCAAAGGCCCCGGAGCAGCTTTCGGGGGTAGAAGTCTTATGCGAATTGGATCAGCTTGATGCCGTGGCACTTGGGAAAGGTAAAAAGAAGAGAACGCATGAAAATTCTACGCGTGAGCATAACTGGAAGAAGAAGAGTATTTTCTTTAAACTACCGTACTGGAGCAGCCTACTCTTGCGGCATAACTTGGATGTCATGCATATCGAGAAAAATGTGTGTGACAATATTATAGGAACACTGCTGAATCTCGATGGTAAGACGAAGGATAATCTTAAATCTCGTCTCGATCTTAAGGAGTTGGACATCCGAAAATCACTTCATCCCCAAGAGATTGGGGATAAGTATGTGTTGCCAGTTGCATGCTACACCATGAGCTTACAGCAAAAGGCAGCCTTATGTGCATTCCTACGGTCTGTGAAAACGCCAGACGTTTATTCTTCGAATATCGCACGATGCGTGCAAGAGAACGGCCGGAAGTTGTCTGGATTAAAGAGCCACGATTGTCATGTTCTTATGCAGCGATTGTTATCTCTTGCTATACGTGGGAATTTAACCGAACAGGTGTCCGGTCCGTTAATTGAGCTCAGCATTTTTTTTAGACAGTTGTGCTCGAAGGTACTTAGAGTGGACCAACTTGAACAGATGGAGAGGGATATTGTGCTCATATTGTGCAAGCTAGAGATGATATTTCCACCTTCCTTCTTTGATGTCATGGTGCATTTGACCGTTCACTTGGCAAATGAGGCCAAACTCGGTGGCCCAGTTCATTACCGCTGGATGTATTTTATCGAGAGGTAATCGTCTCGTCTCATTCGCATAATGTATTTGATCGTTCTTGATATATTCATCCAAATATTTTTTTCTCAAATTAGGTACTTGCGAACATTGAAATCATATGTTCGTAACAAAAGTCGTCCGGAGGGATCAATTGCTGAAGGATACCTAGCAAAAGAATGTCTAACATTCTGCTCAAGATACCTACATGGTATAGACACGCGATTCAATCAACTTGAGCGGAACTATGACGGTGGTCCAATAGACTTCGATGGGGGTCTGTCTATATTTGCCGAAATGGGTAGACCTGTAGGAGGAGGCAAAACCCATCGATTGTCTGTAGATGAGATTCAACAGGCACATATGTATGTATTGCGCCAATGTGATGAAGTGTGGCCATTCATTGAGTAAGCATTTTACGATCATTTACTCATTCTTTCAGTCCATTCATTAAGTATATGTGCTAATTATAATCTAATTCATAACCTGTAAAACAGAAAGCATAAAGCATCATTAATAATCGGGGTACTCGAAATGCTCCCCAAATTCATGATCGTGAATTCCCATCGTGGTTCGAGAAACACGTAAGTATTCACATCATTACTGAATTTCATTGACATCCATTACCGAACAATAATTATGTGTTCATATCATGAATGTCATGTGGTTATTATAGGCACAAGAGCTGCACGACAACCACGATCCGTTGATGAATGAGGATCTCTGGTGCTTATCTTGTAGTCCTTTGCAAGACGCAATATCGTACGATGGTTATATCGTGAACGGTTATAGATTTCGGACGAAAGATAGTGAAAAAGCACGAAGAACCCAAAATAGTGGGGTTGTCATCAACGGTGAGCAAGAAGAATTAGAAAATATCGACTTCTACGGCGTCCTCAACGAGATTCTCGAGATTAAATTCCTTGGCCAAAATCGGATCGTATTATTCAAATGTGATTGGTATGATGTTAATAATCGCGGGACTGGTTATAATGTCGACAAATACGGTTTTATCAGCATCAACACTAGCAAGAGATTGAATACCCAATATGAAGATCCATTCATTCTTACCTTTCAAGCGCAACAGATATTTTATGCACCGGATAATACCTCTCCAGGTTGGCAAATTGTTGTCAGGTCACCACCCAGAGATTTTTATGACATGGGAGACAAGGATACGGGGGTCGTCGATGATGATTTGGATGCATACCAGAATAATGAGATAATCATTGTCGATGCAATGCACGACAAAAATGAAGATGTCGATAATATAAACTGGACAGCGAATGCAGATCAAATGATAGAAGAGGGATGCGATGAGAGTGACAGAGATGAGACAGAAAATGACTAGACAGTATGTAAATCAAATTGTTTCATATTTAAATCAAATTGTTTCATATATAAATCATATTGTTTCATATGTATATCATATTAATTTATACTGTTTCATATGTAAATCGTACCATTTCATATGTAAATCAAACTGTTTCATATTGTTTCATAAATCATACCGTTTCATATGTAAATCAAACTGTTTCATATTGTTTCATATGTAAATCTTACTGTTTCATATGTAAATTAAACTGTTTCAGATGGCATCACGGTCATATGTTCGTAGAGGCTGGGGTGGGGTAGCTCGGAGCGCTCCGGCTGCCACCCCAGGGTCCGAGGCTGAGTCGTCCGGATCTGGTAGTGCTGTTCCTGTCTCCACACCAGCTCCTGATGTGGTCGCAGCCTCCGGAGCTTCGAGCAGTGCTCAGCACTCGGCTACAGCGTCTACGCCCATAGGTAATGTTTAGATCTAAAGTTTTATACATGTTGTAAATACTTCTTCAGTACTGATGTATATTTTATTTGCAGGGTCGAGGATTACCAGGCACGTAGGCGACCGGGGCGTGACGACGGCCCGGCGCTTGTCGGCCTTACGCGAGCCGCTTTCCCTACAGTGGAGCGGCAGGACCTTTGTGGGCGAGCACGCTTCTGATGTCGCCACGTGGGTCGGCATTATAGTACGGGAGGAGAGGAATGCCCCAATTGTGGGGTTAAGGGGGTGGAAGAACATTGATGCATCCTATAAGGAGAGGATGTATCAGCAGTTTTTGGTACGTTAGTTTCATTAAAGCATTTTAGAATAATATCATACTTCTTTATAATTTGATTTGATAAAATGACTTGTTTCTAAATTGATTTTACAGGAGAAATTTAAATGGGAGAACATGGAAACCGACACCCATCGGGAGGACTTGTGGAAGATGATGGGTGAGCGGTACAGGGATTACCGTCACGAGCTCTACCAGCTCTACGGTTACTTGGTCGGCCAACCGGCTGAGGAGGTACAGGCTGCGGCCGGGATGAGAGACGCGCCACCGCTACACGTTCTACAGTTTTTGGTCGCTCACTGGGCCACCCCTAGCTTTCAGGTATAATTATAATTTTGTTGATTCGTACTTGTTTTAATGTTATACTAAAAATTTGTATTGATGTTTCAAAATTTAATCGATTGACACAGGCGAAATCTGCTATAGGCAAGCAAAATAGAAGTGCCTCGACGACACCTGCTCCAGTGAAGGAGAGGACCTCCATGCCCCAGCTTGCCCAGCAGCTGGTAAATAATACAAACATTGTTATTATTTAAAGCTCTATACATGTTATATTAACTCATCTATTTATTTTATATGTCCAACAGACACAGTCCTTGGGCCACGAGCCTAATAGGATTGACCTTTTTGAGGCCTCTAGGAGGCGGCGTATCGATGGGGCATTTCTGGACGACAGGGTTGCCTCGCAAGTGGTAAGTAATTAAATTACTGTTAATATATTCTTATACATATGCCATAAAATATCATTGAATATCATTGGTTGTTTTTATATAAGAGAGGATGCAATTTCTGGTGACCCCGTCGGGCGAGGCCGGCTCTTCCTCCAGCTCAGTATCTGTCGACTCAGCGATGGATACTGTGCTGAGACCTGCCACGCACGGCCGTGTCCTTTGTACGGGCCTTGGAGTCACGCCCTCCTCCTACTTTGGACGAGAGGGTATGCGCTCGAGGGCACGGGACACCCAGACCGGTGCTATCACTCAGCTGCAGTCTGCGCTAGACACGGAGCGAGAGCAGAGGTAGGCCCTCGAGCAGAGGATTGAGGTGGAGCGAGAACAGAGGCAGGCCCTCGAGCAGAGGGTTGAGGCGGAGAAGAAGGCCCTCGATGAGGAAAGAGAAGCTCGCAGGGAACTGGAGCGTAAATTTTATGAATTCATAAGCCGGTCTAGCGGTGACTCATCCTCATGATCAGGTACTTACTAATCTTTATAATATTAGCAAAAAATATGAATCTTACTAATTTGAGTTTAGATCATATTATCATACTTGTGATTTTCCAACATTTAGACTCTAAATCGGTGAATCGGATAGTAAATTATTCAAATATCCAATTAGAACCCGCTCGTAAGTCCGAAATACGGAATAATTCCAACTTGGAATTATCGGATGCCGATCCGATGACGATCCGATCGAATTAATCCAAACCTAATTCATATCCGAAACATGCTAACTTATGATTTTCCAACACTTAGACCCAAAATCAGTGAATCGGATCGTAAATTGTTCAAATATCCGATTAGAACCCGCTCGCAAGTCCGAAATACGGAATAATTCCAACTTGGAATTATCGGATGCCGATCCGATGACGATCCGATCGAATCCAAACCTATTTCATATCTGAAACACGCTAACTTATGATTTTCCAACACTTAGACTCTAAATCGGTGAATCGGATCGTAAATTGTTCAAATATCCGATTAGAACCCGCTCGCAAGTCCGAAATACGGAATAATTCCAACTTGGAATTATTGGATGCCGATCCGATGACGATCTGATCGAATCCAAACCTATTTCATATCCGAAACAAGCTAACTTATGATTTTCCAACACTTAGACTCTAAATCGGTGAATCGGATCGTAAATTGTTCAAATATCCAATTAGAACCCGCTCGCAAGTCCGAAATACGGAATAATTCCAACTTGGAATTATCGGATGCCGATCCGATGACGATCCGATCGAATTAATCCAAACCTATTTTATATCCGAAACACGCTAACTTATGATTTTCCAACACATAGACTCTAAATCGGTCAATCGGATCGTAAATTGTTCAAATATCCTATTAGAACCCGCTCGAAAGTCCGAAATACGGAATAATTCCAACTTGGAATTATCGGATGCCGATCCGATGACGATCCGATCGAATCCAAACCTATTTCATATCTGAAACACGCTAACTTATGATTTTCCAACACTTAGACTCTAAATCGGTGAATCGGATCGTAAATTGTTCAAATATCCGATTAGAACCCGCTCGCAAGTCCGAAATACGGAATAATTCCAACTTGGAATTATCGGATGCCGATCCGATGACGATCCGATCGAATCCAAACCTATTTCATATCCGAAACATGCTAACTTATGATTTTTCAACACTTCGACTCTAAATCGGTGAATCGGAGCGTAAATTGGTCAAATATCCGATTAGAACCCGCTCGAAAGTCCGAAATACGGAATAATTCCAACTTCGAATTATCGGATGCCGATCTGATGACGATCGGATTGAATTCAAACCTATTTCCTATCCGAAACACGCTAACTTATGATTTTCCAACACTTAGACTCTAAATCGGTGAATCGGATCGTAAATTGTTCAAATATACGATTAGAACCCGCTCGCAAGTCCGAAATACGGAATAATTCCAACTTGGAATTATCGGATACCGATCCGATGACGATCCGATCGAATCCAAAGCTATTTCATATCCGAAACACGCTAACTTATGATTTTCCAACACTTAGACTCTAAATCGGTGAATCGGATCGTAAATTGTTCAAATATCCAATTAGAACCCGCTCGCAAGTCCGAAATACGGAATAATTCCAAGTTGGAATTATCGGATGCCGATCCGATGACGATCCGATCGAATTAATCCAAACCTATTTCATATCCAAAACACGCTAACTTATTATTTTCCAACACTTAGACTCTAAATCGGTGAATCGGATCGTAAATTGTTCAAATAACCGATTAGAACCCGCTCGCAAGTCCGAAATACGGAATAATTCCAACTTGGAATTATCGGATGCCGATTCGATGACGATCCGATCGAATCCAAACCTATTTCATATCTGAAACACGCTAACTTATAATTTTCCAACACTTAGACTCTAAATCGGTGAATCGGATCGTAAATTGTTCAAATATCCGATTAGAACCCGCTCGCAAGTCCGAAATACGGAATAATTCCAACTTGGAATTATCGGATGCCGATCTGATGACGATCCGATCGAATCCAAACCTATTTCATATCTGAAACACGCTAACTTATTATTTTCCAACACTTAGACTCTAAATCGGTGAATCGGATCGTAAATTGTTTAAATATCCGATTAGAACCCGCTCGCAAGTCCGAAATACGGAATAATTCCAACTTGGAATTATCGGATGCCGATCCGATGACGATCCAAACGAATCCAAACCTATTTCATATCTGAAACACGCTAACTTATGATTTTCCAACACTTAGACTCTAAATCGGTGAATCGGATCGTAAATTGTTCAAATATTCGATTAGAACCCGCTCGCAAGTCCGAAATACGGAATAATTCCAACTTGGAATTATCGGATGACGATCCGATAAGGATCCGATCGAATCCAAACCTATTTCATATCCGAAACACGCTAACTTATGATTTTTCAACACTTCGACTCTAAATCGGTGAATCGGAGCGTAAATTGGTCAAATATCCAATTAGAACCCGCTCGCAAGTCCAAAATACGGAATAATTCCAACTTTGAATTATCGGATGCCGATCTGATGACGATCCGATCGAATCCAAACCTATTTCATATCCGAAACACGATAACTTATGATTTTCCAACACTTAGACTCTAAATCAGTGAATCGGATCGTAAATTGTTCAAATATCCAATTAGAACCCGCTCGCAAGTCCGAAATACGGAATAATACCAACTTGGAATTATCGGATACCGATCCGATGACGATCCGATCGAATCCAAACCTATTTCAAATCCGAAACACGCTAACTTACGATTTTCCAACACTTTGACTCTAAATCGGTGAATCGGATCGTAAATTGCTCAAATATCCAATTAGAACCCGCTCGCAAGTCCGAAATACGGAATAATTCCAAGTTCAAATTATCGGATGCCGATCTGATGACGATCCGATCGAATCCAAACCTATTTCAAATCCGAAACACGCTAACTTATGATTTTCCAGCACTTAGACTCTAAATCGGTGAATCGGATCGTAAATTGCTCAAATATCCAATTAGAACCCGCTCACAAGTCTGAAATACGGAATAATTCCAACTTCAAATTATCGGATGCCGATCCGATGAAGATCCGATCGAATCCAAACCTATTTCATATCTGAAACACGCTAACTTATGATTTTCCAACACTTAGACTCTAAATCGGTGAATCAGATCGTAAATTGTTCAAATATCCGATTAGAACCCGCTCGCAAGTCCAAAATATGGAATAATTCTAACTTGGAATTATCGGATGCCGATCCGATGACGATCCGATCGAATCCAAACCTATTTCATATCTGAAACACGCTAACTTATGATTTTTCAACACTTCGACTCTAAATCGGTGAATCGGAGCGTAAATTGGTCAAATATCCAATTAGAACTCGCTCGCAAGTCTGAAATACGGAATAATTCTAATTTCGAATTATCTGACGCCGATCCGATGACGATCCGATCGAATCCAAACCTATTTCAAATCCGAAACACGCTAACTTATGATTTTCCAACACTTAGACTCTAAATCGGTGAATCGGAGCGTAAATTGGTCAAATATATATCCAATTAGAACCCGCTCGCAAGTCCGAAATACGGAATAATTTCAACTTCGAATTATCGGATGCCGATCCGATGACGATCCGATCGAATCCAAATCTATTTCAAATCCGAAACACGCTAACTTATGATTTTCCAACATTTAGACTCTGAATCGGTGAATCGGATCGTAAATTGCTCAAATATCCAATTAGAACCCGCTCGCAAGTCCGAAATATAGAATAATTCAAAGTTCGAATTATCGGATGCCGATCCGATGATGATCCGATCGAATCCAAACCTATTTCAAATCCGAAACACGCTAACTTATGATTTTCCAGCACTTAGACTCTAAATCGGTGAATCGGATCGTAAATTGCTCAAATATCCAATTAGAACCCGCTCGCAAGTCTGAAATACGGAATAATTCTAAGTTCGAATTATCGGATGCCGATCCGATGACGATCGGATCGAATCCAAACCTATTTCATATCCGAAACACGCTAACTTATGATTTTCCAACACTTAGACTCTAAATCGGTGAATCGGAACGTAAATTGCTCAAATATCCAATTAGAACCCGCTCGCAAGTCCGAAATACGGAATAATTCCAAGTTCGAATTATCGGATGCCGATCCGATGACGATCGGATCGAATCCAAACCTATTTCATATCCTAAACACGCTAACTTATGATTTTCCAACACTTAGACTCTAAATCGGTGAATCGGATCGTAAATTGGTCAAATATCCAATTAGAACTCGCTCGCAAGTCCGAAATACAGAATAATTCCAAGTTCAAATTATCGGATGCCGATCCGATGACGATCGGATCGAATCCAAACCTATTTCATATCCGAAACACGCTAACTTATGATTTTCCAACACTTAGACTCTAAATCGGTGAATCGGAGCGTAAATTGATCAAATATCCAATTAGAACTCGCTCGCAAGTTCGAAATACGGAATAATTCCAACTTCGAATTATCGGATGCCGATCCGATCGAATCCAAACCTATTTCAAAACTGAAACACGCTAACTTATGATTTTTTAACGCTTAGACTCAGTTATAGATATAAACCATTTTTTTTAACAAATACATGTTAATTGCAGGAGCAGGGTGACGTCAGGGGATCGATGAGAGCACCAGCGTTGGTGGCGGGCGGGGGTGGTTGAGATAGGGCATCTCTCAGTTTTGGATTGTGTAAATATTATTTTGTAATATGTGGTTATTATTTGATAATTTGTTGTAGTTTTTTATCAATTTAGGTAATATTTTAAAATTTGCGGTAATATTTTATAAATTGTGGTAATATTTGATAAATTGTGGTATTGTTGTAAATCACAGGAATTAAATAACATTATTTAGGTAAATTTATTAAAAAAAAAGCATACTTATTACCGACGGAAATTAATTATTCCGTCGGTACTAAAGTTTTTATTTTTTTAAAATTATAAATAAGTTGCCGACGGAATATAATATCCGTCGGTAATATATATATTATTGCCAACTGGACATATATAGCCGTCGGTAATATATATATTATTACCGACCGAAAATATATATCCGTCGGTAATATATAAAGTATTACCGACATGTTATATTATAACCGTCGGTAAAAGTCTTATATATTACCGACGGACTATTATGTATCGTCGGGAATAATATATTATATTAATTTTTAATTGTTTAAATCTTACCGACGGCTTTAATATTACCGTCGGTATTAATTATTATTACCGACGATAATTTTTGGTCCGTCGTATTGTTTTCCCCGACATCTTTTTTCCCGACAGCTGGCGACGGAAATATCTTCCGTCGCTATAAAATATTATCGACGGAATGTTAATATTACCGACGGATATTGTCCGTCGGTAATAACTGTTTTTTTTGTAGTGGAGAAGCCAACAATGACAGACACGAATACTGAATAGGAGGCATCGCCTGCAGTCGAGCTCATACTACTTATTGACCTGGGGAAATAGGGAATCCGAGGATCACATTCATTGGGTCGCAGCTGCCAAAGCCCCATGCCGAAGCAATGATGACCTTCCTCAAGGCGAACCAGGACGTGTTCACATGGTCAGTCGAAGATATGCTAGACATCAAGCCAGAAAATAGCATGCCACCACCTCAACATTTGGGAAGGAGTCGTGCCTGTCCGCCAGAAGCCCCGGATGCTAGCACCAGAGAAAGCAACTGCTATCAACGCGGAAGTAGAAAAGTTACTGCGGGCAGGCATCATCCGAGAGGCCTAATATCCGAAGTGGATTGCCAACATGGTCTTCGTCCCTAAGAAGTCCGGAGCCATACGGGTCTGCATTGATTTCATGAACCTCAACCAGGCGTGCCTGAAGGACAACTACCCGCTACCTCGGATTGATACCTTGGTTGATTTAATGGCTGGGCACAAGAGGATCTCATTCATGGATGGGTACTCGGGCTATCACCAAATCCCTATGTACCCGGAGGATTAGGAGCATACGACATTCGTCACTGGCCGAGGACTTTATTGCTACAAGATGATGCCTTTCGGGTTGAAGAATACGAGAGCAACTTACCAAAGACTGGTAAATAAAATGTTCGTTGAGCAAATTGGAAGGAACGTGGAGGTCTACGTCGATGACTTGCTCGTGAAGAACTAGGCGGAGGAGACGCATATGCAAGACCTGTAGAAAACCTTCGCAACTCTGCGAAGGTATAGCATGAAATAAAACCCGGCCAAGTGTGCCTTTGGTGTGACGTCAGAAAAATTTCTGGGCTATTTGGTCACTCGACAGGGGATCGAAGCCAACCCGGAGCAGATCCGAGCTTTGGAGGAGATGCCATCGCCCAAGTCGCGGAAGGAAGTGCAGAAGTTAACCAACCGAATCAACACCCTTTACCATTTCATATCCAAGTCCTCGGACCGGTGTCAACCCCTGTTCGAAAGGCTAGGCAAGCTTGCACCCTTCGATTGGGACCAACGCTGTGAGGAAGCTTTTCAAGAGCTAAAGTCGTACCTCGACAGTCCCCCAATCCTGACAGCCCCAGAACTTGGTGCAACGCTAGGGGTGTATCTTTCAGTATCCGAAGCAACAATTAGCGCAGTACTGATATGCGAGTGAGATAGAGTGGAGAGACCTCTCAACTACGTTAGTTGTATCATGACTTCAGCTGAGATTAGATATGTGCGAATTGAGCAAGTTGCCCTGGCGTTGGTGTATGTATCAAGAAGGCTTCGCCCATACTTCATCACCCATCCTATTGAGGTCATCACCGAGCACCCCCTGAAGGAAGTAGTAGACGACTCCACTCGGGTAGGTCGTCTGAGCAAATGGGCTGCTGAACTTCAAAAATTTGGCCTAGATACGTGCCTTGGAAAGCAATCAAAGATCAAGCACTCACTGACTTCCTCAGCGACTTTCCAACAGAAGATATTACACCGGTGCCAGGAATGTTAGAAGACATGTTGGTCGCTACCGGCCGACCCATGTGAGTCGGTGCGGCAGCAGGACAAGGGGAAGATGAAGAAGAAGGATGGAGGTTGTTCGTGGACGGCTTATTGTATGCGCAGAAAAAGATCCAGGTCGTCTTTATTGCAAACACACGAAGATTACAGAGGCCGGAACCTAAGGACTCGGGGGTGGTGAGCCGGGTGCAGCGAATATTCGATCAGGAAATTGTGGGAGAGATCCTCTGGAGGGTCCCTTTGATCCGCGTCCCCACGTGGTATTCGTGCGAGAGCTCTAAAGGGGTTGCTCAGGACAGAGGTCTTTATAGGGGGAGGGTTTCTTGAGAGGCTAAGGAGTATTGGCTGTTACTTTTGTTCCTTTCATGCTTCGTGCTTTCTCGGCTAGGGATTTTCGGCTTTGTTCCTCGGTCTTCGTGTCTTCCTTGATCCTTGCTAGACCTCGGTGTCTTTGATCATCGGTTCGCGGTGTCGATCGTGCTTTTGGCGTCGGCTTTGGCTTTGGCTTTGCTTTAGCGTGGCTTTGGATTTTCCTTTGCTTTGGTGCTTGCACTTGAACATAGACAGGGGGAGACTTGCAATGCTTTAGTTCTTCCGGACTTTGCGTCGTATCAGCTAGAACGTGCAGTGCTTTGCTCATAACCGACGTAGTTGCTTGGCTTTGGCACTTGCGCTGCTTTGGCGCGGGCTTTACCGGTGCTTTTGCTTTGGCTTCTTGCATTGGCTTTTGCTTCGGTGTTGACTCGATCTTCTTCTCGAACGGCGATGGATACTTTTTCAAGGCTTCTGGCTTCCTTGACGGTTTAGACGTCGGTTCGACTTCTCTTCTTCTCCGGGCTTCTTTGGCGTGATCAGAGTCGGAGATTTGAAGATGACGGGTGTAGCGCTGACTTTGCTTCTCTTCTTCTCCGGGCTTTTTTGGCGTGATCGGAGTCGAAGCGTTCCTTTGAAGACGACGGGGGTGGCACTGATCTTCGTGCGACGGTTGTAGCATCGGCTTTGCTTTGAAGACGACGGGTGTAGCGACGACTTTACTTCTCTTCTTCTCCGGGCTTCTTTGTCGTGATCGGAGTCGAAGGGTTCCTTTGAAGACGGTGAGGGTAGCACCGATCTCCGTGCGACAGTTGTAGCATCGGCTTTGCTTTGAAGACGATGGATGTAGCGATGCTTCGGGTGTTCCTCTCCAAGCTTTCTCCTTGGTGGATGGAGCGGGCATTTGTCGAAGGCAACAGGGTGATGACGCTTCATTCTTCTTCTCCGGGCTTTGGAGCTTGATCGGAGTTGAAGGCTTATTGGAGCTGACGGGGTAGTGCCGCTCCGATCTTCTTCTTCGGCCTTTGCTTCTAGCATCTTCGGAGTCGAAGGGTTCTTCTTCTCCGAGCTTTCTTCTTCGTACACGGAGTCGAAGGCTTGATCTTCTTGTGCAAGGGTCTTCACTTTGATGAGGGCTTTCAATGGACTAACCGGTCCCGAAGGGATAGGCTTGCCTATGCCTCGTGAAGACTTGGGTCAATGAAGAGCGCGCCTTCTCTTCTGCAGAGCTCCTTCGCCTTGTCTTCAACTCCAGCTCTGACCCCTTCGACCTTTTGAGCCTTTCCCCTCCCCCTCTATTTATAGGTGAAGGGGGGACGGGAGAGATATGGAAAGATTTATTTGAATCTCTTTAATATCTCTCCCATAATTACCCAAGATTTATTCTTCCATTGAAGAGGGGAATAAACCTTTATTTGCCTTCCTTTTCTGGCGGAGTAGTTATGGCTCAATCCTCTTTGAATTTATTTGATTATTGTACATAAATTCGATGGTGACCTGTCTTCATTTCTTGTCCATCAGATCGAGGGATCGGCGCAGATCTATGCTTATAGAGACGTCATACGCAACCTCTCCCCGCACATGACGGCATTTCTTTCCTTTTTCTTTTTTCTTTTTTCTTTTATTTTCTTTTCTTTATTTCTTTCTTTTTTTTTCTTTTCTTTCTTTTCTTGCATGGCCGGCCACCCCTTAAGGGGTTTGGATTTCTAGAAGGGGGCCGGGTGGGCCCCACCTTGGGATGGGCCCACCCGGCCTCTTGTTTGGCGCGGGTCGGGTCCGATTGCGTGTCGGGTTTTGTCTCTGGATCGGTGCATACGAGTCGGGTCCGGGTCTGAGTGTGTGTCGGGTTTGCCTTCGGATCGGTACATGTGAGTCGGGTCCGGGTCCAAGTGCGTGTCGGGTTTGCCTCCGGATCGGTGTATGCGAGTCGGGTCCGGGTCCGAGTGTGTGTCGGGTTTGCCTTCGAATTAGCGCATGCGAGTCGGGTTTGGGTTAGACACAATTTGTGTGTCTACAAGTGCTCCCTCAAGGATAAGTGCGCTAGCGGAAACGCGGAGTACTTGTGTACGTAGGAAACGCACAACACTTGTCCTTGATTCCTTTCTTGGATGGGATTGGTGGCAAATCGTTCACTTCTTCCACCAACAGCTGCAGGGGGGTTAACGGGTTCGGCTATCTTCTCCCATTTCTTACGGCTAGTGCGTATGATAAGCCCTTACTATGGGAAGCTTCGGAAATAGCCGTCTCTAGTCATCATCGCCTTCGGTGATCCTCTTGATCAACTCATCCAATTCTGCCTCAACAGCTTCTGGACACCTGAGCTGTCCAGAAGGGTAGTAATCCTCTATGGTATAAGTGAGATGGAAAGGAGCTCTAGGAACCTTGTGACGTCCCTTCCATGCCCCCCAACCACGAGAGGGTAGTCTTTCCAACCCCTCACTGAGTCAGATAGGCTGCCGATGGGAGGACGGTAGTCGACACGGGCTTGAAGGCTGAAGTACTCATACTCGGCGCCAATGATCACCTTGTAATCTTTGAGAGTATACTTCATAAACAGATAAGCAACGCAAAGTTGGTGTCCAGCAAGATCCTCTACTGACTCCAAACAACGAAGAATTCTCCAGCCATTACCCGGAATCTGACCAGGCACAACTCCCATATGCTCCAGTAGTCGGCCGGATAAGCTCGCTAAAGGAAGTCTCAGGACACATCTTAGCTGCCCCAAGGTAACCATTGTTTGGCTGTCTGAAGGGTCTAGAGGGCCGGTTGCGAAGGAGAGAGAGATGTTGGCAGGGATGCCAAAGGCAAGCAAGATGTCCTTCATCAAGGGGGACTTCTTAGAGGGAGAGAACCACTCGAAAGCCATAGTCAAGGGGTTGGAAGCAAAGCGAGGGGGCGTGCATCTGAGCGATGAGAAGCGGCCGACCCACATAATGCACGGTCGACCCACGTAACGCACGGCTGACAAAAAAAAATACTTAACCAACAGACAAGAAGGAGAAGAAGACTTGAAGCAGAAGAAGACCTGAAGCAGAAGTGAAAATGTGAACCCTCTAGGCTCTATTTATAGAAAAACTCAGAGCCTTGGGGGTCAGTTCAAATCCTAAGAAAGGTGGGAAGCTGGGTGGCAGCATGTAGAGACGCCATGTGGCACGAATGGTGAAGAAGCCAGACAAGTTTTTGGGACTCCGGCAACACTGAAGCCGGGAATTAGAACCATCATGGAACACAAACCGAGATAGAAGGGTCCTGATCAATCAGAGCCGGAAGTCAACCAATCAGAAGGGGGTATTATGTGTACCTCGATTGCATACCGAAGACTCACCCGGCCGTGAGTTTCGCCCCGACTGGCCGTGCACGAAGACACCCTGCTCCCCAGGCCGGCTGCATACTTAAGACTCGAACGGTCGCGTGTTTCGTGTCGGCTGGCCGTACACGAAGACACCCCCCCCAGGCCGGCTGCATACTTAAGACTCAGCCGGCCGCGCATGAGCCACCCCCTATTCCTGGGATGGCTGCATACTGAAGATCTGGCCGACCGTGCATTTCACGCCAGCCGACCGTGCATGAGCAAGACATTCTCCCCGGCAGCTGGATACACCCTGGGAGTCCGAAGGAGCTGGCCGGTCGCGCACTACGAATCTCTTCGGATGGAGCAAGACAGACGTGCAGTCCCAATATTCATGCAAGAAGCTTGTGCGAAGATCACGCATCCAGATCATATGGCAATTAATTCCAATAAACCCAATCGAGCAACGGTTATGGGGAGGAAGCTCATGTCCTGAGATTCCGTGTCGGCTGGTAAAGCACATGTCATCAGCTGTTCCCACCCAGTACGTGCAAGATGATATGTCGCCTACTCACGAGACGGTTGCGCATACTGCGGGGGCACGTCGTCATTACCGTCCCGTATGGAAGGGAACGACGGTTAGCCCGAGACATTATAAAAAGGGACCTCCCCTTCAGAAGAGAGGATCTGAATTCTGGAGGAGGTGCTGTCCAATTCTTTCCTGAATTTTCAGAGCTAGAGAGAGAAAGAGAGAGAGGATTGAGAGGTTGGTATTTTGGGAGGCCGTTCTTCTCTAGGTGTATTTGGGTCAGGGTGAGCGTTTTTACTGGAGTTTTATTGTTAGTGCATTCTTGCCCATCCCGTGGTTTTTTCCCTTCGACGTTGCGAAGGGTTTTTCCACTTAAACCCGGTCCATTTTATTTATTTGGTTTGTTAGATTGTGCATTCCAAGTGAACCACCCGATCCTAGAAAAACCCCCCACAAAGCCTCAGGGTGCCGAGACAGGTAAATATCAACTTGTTATAGTTGAATCACTTTTGCCGAGTAGAAGTTCTTTTGCATCTTTGATTGTGGACTCCGGGCCCAGTGACCATGCTTGCAACTCTTTACATGGGTTGTAGGAAAGTAGGAGCCTACTTGATGAAAAGGTGGTTCTGAGCATGAGAACTGATGTTATGGTTCCTGCAGAAGCTGTTCGAGATGTTCATCTTAACTTTTTTAATAAAAGGAGATACTTAGAGATGTACTTTATGTTCTGTCTTTGAGATAAAATTTAATTTATGTTTCTTTTTTAATAAATAAAGGTTATTTAATTTTATTTGATTCTTCTGGTGTGTCTTTTAAGCTGAATGGTTCCTTTGTTGCTAGAGGAATAGATCAGAATAATATCTTTTTTTTAAGTCACAAACTGGAAATAGATAACCTAACAGTTGCAACATTCAATCTAAATTTATCCGAACATAAAAATCCTTCGGAGAACCTAACTTAATTGTGACACTTACGACTTTGGTATATTACCTCAGACAAGATTCACAGGTTAGTGAAGGCTGAACTATTGGAAATAGATTCCTCGGAGACCCTTTCGATTTGCGAGTCTTGTTTGGAAGGCAAGATGACTAAGAGAGCTTTCAAAACGAAAGAAATTAGAGCCATTAAGATATTGGAGTTAGTTCATTCTGACGTTTGTAGTTCCCTGAACATCTGGGCTATCGGCAGCCATGAGTATTTCATTACCTTCACTGATGATTACTCAATATATGGTTATATTTACCTAGTGCATTGTAAGTTTGAATTTTTTAACAAATACAAAGAGTTAGAAGCTAAAGTAGAAACAACCGAATAAATATGTGAAAGTCCTTTGATCTAATTGAGGGGGAGAGTACCTATCAGACAAATTTCTTGGGTACCTGAAACAGCATGGGATCATATCACAGTTAACTACTCCAGGGACGCCACAGCAAAATGAAGTATCCGAGATAAGGAATCGGACCTTGTTGGACATGGTCTGTAGTATGATGAGTTTTTTTATTTTATCGTCTAGCTTCTGGGGTTATGCCTTAACGACAACGACATATATCTTGAACTACGTCCCTTCTAAATCAGTGTCTCAAACCCCTAGAAAGTTATGGTCTAAGTGAAAGTTCACACTATAGTATTTCATAATATAGGGGTGTCCTGCACATATACAGAAATACAAGATTGATAAGATTGAGACTAAGTCCAAAGTATGTTTATTTATAGGGTACCCTATGGAGACCAAAGGTGAATTATTCTATGATCCTGAGAATAAGAAGGTAATTATTTTAACGAATGCCATCTACCTAAAACAGAATTATATTATAGACCATAAACCTACTAGTAAGGTAGTTCTAGAATAGCTGTTGGATATTGATGGATAGCTCATATCCGAAAGCGTAATAGGTATAGGTAACTCATACACTATTATACTGGAGACCATATAAATGATTTGCTCAGTATCACTATCACCTCATCGTAGTGGAAGAACCATCAGAGCTTCTGAAAGATACTATAGAGAGACTGTGTTAGTTAATCTTGAGATTCAAAAAGATGATCCTCTAAGCTACAACGAAGCAATGTAGTCTTTTGATAGTGCTGCCTGCCTAAAGGTCATGGAGGCAGAGCTTGCATCAATGTCCTTCTATCTGGACTCTTGTTACACCATCATCTAATATTAAACATATTGAGTTTAAGTGGGTGTATAAGATGAAAAGATAACCTAATGACTTCGTGGAGACTTATAAAGCTAGACAGTTATGAAGGGTTTTACCTAGAGAGAAGAGATCGACTTTGAAGAAACCTTTTCGCGGGTTGCTATGCATAAGTCTAATCGGATCCTCTTAACCATTGTTATCCATTACAACTAAGAGATCTGGCAAATGGATATCAAGACAACTTTCCTTAATAGGAATTTGGAAGAAGGCATATATATGATCGATGTAGTCTTCAGGCTTTGAGTTAGTAGGTTAGGAAGACCTGCTTTGCAAGTTGGAAAGGTCTATTTATAAAGCATCCTAGATTTGGAGCATCCGATTTGATCAGGCAATCCAATCATACGGATTCTATCAAAATGAGGATGAACTATTTGTGTACGAGATGAGTGATGAAACTATAGTGGTGTATTAGATACTTTACGTAGACGACATCCTATACATTGGAACATTGTCCGCAGTAAAAGTTTGGTTACCATTATAATTTGATATAAAAAACCTATATGAGGCTAATTATGTTCTGCGGATCAAGGTAACTCGAGATTTTCAGAACAAGATTATTTTGCTATCACAGACTATATATATACATAAGATTCTTGTTAGATTTAGCATGCAAGAATCCAAGAAGGGTTTCTTGCCATTTAGGTATAGCTTAAAACTATCTAAGAACCAATGTTCTAGGACACCTGAGAAAAAGGATGAGATGCAGAAGGTGCACCATGCTTCTGCAGTCTGTAGCCCGATGTATATTATGCAATGTACAAGGTTAGATATCTATTTCGCAGTAGGAATGATGGGTCAGTTTCAGTCGAACCCAGGTCTAGCATTCTGGATTGATGTGAAGAGTATACTCAAGTACTTTTATTGAGCAATAGACTATGAGTTAGTTTACACTTCATAGGACTTGACACCGATTGGATATATGAATTCTGACTTCGACATGTCAGATAAGAAATTTAGAAAACCGGCTTCAGGTTTTGTTTTCACTTTGGGAGAATAAGCGGTCAATTGGCAGAGTGTAAAGCAGAAATGCATCGCAGACTCTACCACGGATGCTGAGTACGTTGTAACGTGCAAAGCAGCAAAAAAGGTGATGAGGCTCAGGAAGTTCCAAAGGACTTGGAGTACGTATAAGAGGATTAGTTACCTATTAAATTTTATTATGATAATATTGGAACGGTAACACAGGCAAAAGAGCAAGGCATCATCAGAAGGGAAAACATATCGAACACAAGTTTCAATTGATTCGGTAGTTTCAAAAGAAAGGGCAAGTAGTGATGATGAAGATATTATTTATAGATAATGTTACTGATCCTTTTACCAAGTCGATTCCTACAAAAGTTTTTGAGAAGCATATGGAGGCTATATAAGTCAAGATCATTTTTCCTCGCTACACCAAGTGAGAGATTATTGGGTTTGATGTGGTTTGCAACTTGTAAAATTCTTATTTATTAATAAAATAGTTGATAGTTTAATTAGAATTGCATGTGGTATGTATGTTTATACGTATTCTGATTACAGAATAAGGAACCTTAGTGCATAATAGTCTACCTGAGCGGAAGACTTAGGGGACTGAAACTGTGTAAGCCTAAATAAGTTCATAACTCTAATTATGTTGGTTGTCTAATTAGGATAAGCTATTGGGATGACAGAACATGAGTGTCTCCACTATGGTCATTACTAAGCATGGTGTCCGTGGATGAACGAAACCAATATTATGCACAGATCGGTAAGCAGACACCAGGTGCATTAAGACATGTTACTGTTGTAGCTCGTGTGTCCTTAGAGTGGATTTTCTGTATTAACATTAATAAAGATGACTTTGGTTATTGCATTCATTAGAATACTACTCTGGTGTATGATAATACTCATATAATAAAAGGACCCTAGGGAACACAGTAGGCCACTGAGGCGCATGGAGGATCCATGCTTAGGAGACCCAGTGGACCAGTTCTGTGTAGACCTAGAACTAGTTCACAGCTTAGGTGATGCCGGTCGCTTCACCGAGAACAAGCTGTTGGCAGGTAGAGGATGTGGTGAAGTCTCCACCACGGGAACGTGGGATTCCCATTCACCTGACCAAGCACGATGATCGTGTTGAACAGGAACCAAGATGGTGCACAGTTCAGTGATTTAGACACTGGTGTAGAAACCATCTTACTACTATAGATAATCCGTCCTTAACCCTGAGGGACCATGTACACTGGGCCAACCAGTTGTGTGGTGCTTTGATGTGCCAACGTGTGCGGACCTTCCATAGTCCAATACCACGATACGTTGGGTTACCCGACTGGCGCTTGAGTGACATGTAATCCCTATAAGTTATCCGACATCCAGTGTTGGATGGGTGTGTTTTGATGAGTCAATATGTCCACACAGTTAACCCAGGCCTGGTGGTTGTCAGTATGACTGACGATGTTCCGGATGCTAGGCATAACACCGGAAGGTGTGTGGTGTTATAGATGATAAGTCATCAAACCCTAGTCAGATGATCGATCGGGATCTGACGGTGCTCCCCACCACCCGAGTCGTATCATGGCACCAGTAATAGGAGGGACTAAGGATTATCGGAGTATAGTAGAGAACAGGGTTACGAGAGAGTAATATAAGTTTAGGATCACTAGAGTTCAACTCGCGTCGCACTCTGGGTGGCTACGCGGGTTAATCGGATTAGGGCTGATTAACGGAACTTTCGGTGTGTCACCGGAACAGTTAATCAGGGATCCGGTTGGAGCTAGAGATCCCGAACCCTGAAGGTTCCACCCTGTCGTTGTGTATAGGAATTGTTCCCCGACCTAGTTGGATACGTTGGATGCGAAGTAGCGCGATGGAGCGCAAGCCCGAAGCCTAAGAACCTAATTCACGTGTGTTACGGGCTGTAGGGGTATTTTGGTAAATACTGAAATATGGCTCAGAACATATTGAATATGGATCTTAGAATGAGCGGAATAATTCCAAGAGCTTATAGGCGCTGACGGAACTCGATTCCGAGTAGCGCACCTCACTCAGTCTCTCTTTTAGTTTTCCGCTTTTTGTGAAGGGCGTTTTCGTCCAGGCTTCACGATAGACACCTGGAATCCCTAAAAACTGCCCCTCTTATCCCTATCCACCTAGGGGCCGGCCCAAGCCTCCTTGGAGCCATGGGAGACCAACCCTATATAGGAATAGGAAGAGGGAGGGGCCAGCCCTATACACTTCTCCCTCTCCTCCAAAAATCCAAACCCCCTATAGCTCCTCCTTTGTGGTTTCGGCCAAGGAAAAGAGAGGAAGAAGAAGGGAGAAGGAAGAGGAAGGAAGGAGAAGGAAGAAAGGATAAAGAGGGGGAGAAAATCTCGTGGCTCGCCATCGTCTTCGCAACGGATTCCTCCGTCGGCTCGTAATCCCTGCACTCAGAGACGGGATTTCGAGGATTCTTCAATTCGCAAAGGACAAGGTGCTATCCGACAGTTTCCCTTGCGATTTCAGTGTGGTTCTTCATCGTTCCGTCGTCTCCGGATCATAGATCCAAAAAGATATGATGATTCTAAACACCTAACTAGATGCATGCATGTCTTCCGTAGATCGTAGTATGCCTCTAGGGTGTCCGCACATATACTAAGATCATAGATTTGCATGTAGATTGTTTTGTAGAATTAATTGTAATGAAACATACACCGTATGATCTTCGGATCTTTCTTTTGCTTCCGCTGCAACTCTAATTAGCGGAACCCAATTCCAACAGTTACTAGTGAGGGTAGTCGGTCCTCAACCTTGAGGAATCATGATCGATGAGCTAGACAGTTATGTGATACTTTGGTGCACCAACGCATGAGGGATACACTCGTGATCCAATATCATGGTACGCTGGGTTACCCGGCTAGCGTTACATCAATATGTCACTCTTGCAGATCATTCATATCCTATTCGAGAGGTGCATTCCTTGGTTTGACATATGTCGCATTAAACCAAGTCTAATAGTCAACAGTTGAGCTGTTGACTAGATCCAATAGCTTCCCCAAAGCAACTTGAGATGTGATATGGTGAGTCAACTTGGAAGGAATTTAATTAAATGACCACTCGAGTCTAACGACGTTCTCCACTGCTCTAGTTGATTCATGGAACCGTGTGGAGTGTATACCAATACTAAGTGGGGAGCAGGGGTATGAGAGAGAGAGAGTATAGTAAGTATGAGTGAATTGGAGTACAGCCTGCGTCGAACTCTCGGTGGCCATGTAGGTTAATCAGGCTCAGAGGACTACTGGCTAGTCGAATCTGATTGGAAGCCATGAACCCCACTCCCTGAAGGTTTCACCTTATCCACACCTAGTACGGATTTGTTACTTTTTCATATCTCACTAGAAAGGAAGATAGTTCTCGTAAACCTTAATCGACCTACACCTCATGTGTGTGTAGCACCAAAGCATGGCAGATGTGTAGGCTGGTATATCTATTAGGGACACCCCCAGAGTAGTGGAAGATATGCTAAGTGCTCCCTAATCTGATGTGGGCCTCACTTCGTGTGTGTGTGTGTGAAGCACTCGATCATGATAGAAGTAGCTAGTATGTTTTACTATGGTCACCCCATATATTTACTAAGGGCACCACTGTAAATAGTAAAATTACTAGAGCACCCCACTAAGTGAGTCCATAGGTGTGAGTGAGGTTCCTAGTTAAATTAGGGTTTCATTCACACTACAAGGGGCTGATCATATATGGCTTGTGCATGCAAGGGGAGCGGCCACTATAGACCTTTGCAACCTGTAGTAGTCGACACAACTTGCATACGCAAGGCACATGTGGCCGGCCACAAGTCCTATACATAAGGGACTTCAAGGCAGCCAACCACATGGATGCACAAGGGAAGGGGCGGAACCGGTTCAAACCAAATATCCAACAACCACTTTCCTAAATGGCTACTTGCTTTCGAGTGAATAAAAACATCATATGTTATAGGTGGGGTTTTCAGAAAAGAAAGAGTGCCCTTTTCCCAGCCTCAAATCGGGTCAGAACAGAGGAAGAACGTCACTAGAATTGCAGTCCTCTAAGGGGGGCGGCCACAATTTGCTTGCGCAAGGGTGTGCAGCCAGCCACAACCCCTACAAGCAAGGGGAACACGACTAGCTAGGGGTTTGGCAGGGGGTGGCCACAACTTGCATACACAAGGTTGTGGTGCCATCTCCTATTTAAAGGGGGAGAAGGGGGTGGCCAAAAGATTGACATAGTTGAATTTCAGGTCCCCCTAATCCTTTTCCTTTTGATCTTGTGAGGGAAAGGAGTGACCCTGCAAGCTTGAGGCACTCAGAGATCAAGTTGCGGGAGTCCGGGCTGCGTGCGAGATTGGGTGAACAAAGAGGGTAAGTGTCTTTCTCTTTCGCAGATGGTCTTCATCAATTGCAAGGAACTTCATCCATCGCAAGGGTCTTCATCCATCGCGAGGATTTTCATCCACAAAGCTCCACGAGCCGTGCAATTGACAAAAAGAAAATTCTACGTGGTTAAAAGGTCTGCACGGAGGTATGTGTTTTTTAACACGAAGATCTAGTGTAGATATGAATTTACATATGAATGCTAGATAATTTGTATTCGCTAGACTGACGTTAGGGTTCGTCCATGATTAATCTACGTTCACATACTATAGGTTAATATGAATTTTACATTTGGAATGTGCAACATTTATGATCCTCGGATTGATTTTTGCTTCTGCTGTAATCCTAAACCATAGAATTATTTCAAACACTATTTGGAGAGAAAGGAATAAATAGGCCTTCGACTCTTCGATAAGGTATTAAGCTCAGAGGCAAAAACTATTCAAGAAGATTAGGGATAGATCAAATCTTGGGTTCAAATTTTTTCTACTCGTCTGCGCGATCTTATGGTTACCCTAGATATGTATCTTTTATTTTATTTTTTAACTGTCATCTAATTTTTTATTTAATAAACGGGTAGGGGTTTAGGCCAAAAATAACCCACCGTCCAAATTTTCAATTTGAGGAGGGCTTTTTTAAAAAAAACCACGGAAAGAGCACACAGCCAGTGCGAGTCAGGTTAAGACAAGATCGGCTCAGTACACCCACACCGTCTGGTAACGCTGCACGCAGCATGACATGACTATTGGCGGCACGTGTTTGGAGATATTTAGGGAAATTTTATTCATACATACCCCATAAATCTGTAATTAGCCCCCATTTCCAACAAACTTGAACACACCCATTTTTTTTTTGAGGTTTTAACCAAAATGACCCTCAACTAACCTATATTGTTCTAACTGACCCTAGGTTTCAAAGTTTTACTTTTATGACCTTATTTTTTTTTTTTTGACAACTTTGCCCCCGTGAATATAAGGTAAGTGCAGCTCAACGGTTTCTATTTTTTCTCTGAGTTTTTCACCCGTATCAAAGAGAAGAGAGGGAGGGAGAGAGGGAGGGAGGAAGAGATAAAGAGAAGAGAGAGAGAGAGAGAGGGAGGGAGAGATAGAGAGAGGAAGGGCACATCTTCTTGAGGCGGGAAAGCTATCTACAGCGGCAGAGGAGTAGGAGCATCGCCACCGGATTACTCTCTCTCACCTGAGGAATGTGGAAACCCTTTGTGAGGAATTGATCTACAGCAGCAACATCGTCATCGGACCCCTTCTCTCTCATGGTCTCACCATTGGTATTTTTTCTCATTCTATTCCTCTTCAAATGCTATAATTTCTTTGAAATATTTTTTTAAAAAATTCTATAGGAAAATTATAGGGTATTTATTTATCTATGATCAAACATTTGTGTTGTATGGTTTCTTAATGTTATTTGTATAACCCATTTGTGGAATTATGGTACATGATTAAGCCTATGCTTCATCTTACTCCAATATAGTTATATTTTTGTCGACCTTCGATATCGATTCTCTCAACATCCGGTGAAACTTTTTCTGACAATCACTTCGGGTGTTTTCATCCCGGCGTAGACGAATGACTACATAATTACATGCTTCAACCCTAATCTCTAGGAACTCATTGAAATATTTCAATTGAGATATTTCAATTGAGATATTTCAAGAAATGTGGTATAGATCCCTTAGTAAAATTATAGAGAACCACATAAAATAGCCTAAAGTTGCATCATTTAAGCACAAGTACTTAACTTACTGGCAAATATACCCGCACAAATAGCAGAAGAAATGGAGAACCGATATGTTGCAAACCACGACACAATTAGCAACACAACAGTGATTAGCAAAGCAAGCGCTGAAGTTATTGCCCATCCAAGATACAACGATGAAGCATAAGGAGAGTAAAAGTTTTTTTGATCTCCATCCCACCCTTTGTAGCCCAAGTCATCTAAAGGCTTTGTAGAAACTATTGCACCAAGGGATAAAACTGAACCAATATTAAAGCAAAGTTGTTTTTATTGATTACACATGTCACCAATACGATGAAATGCTTGGTAATCTAATATGCTATTTAAAGAGGGCAATGCTTATAAGAAAACAAAATCCTGGGTTCCACTCTACAATATCACTTAAAATGAGAAACTTCATGTAATCAAAAGTCAAAATGCATGATCGAAAAGTTTAATCCAGGCTAAAGTTTCAGTAGACCTTCGATATCGATTCTCTCAACATCCGGTGAAACTTTCTCCGACAATCACTTCGGGTGTTTTCATCCCGGTGTCGACGAATGGCTACATAATTACATGCTTCAACCCTAATCTCTAGGAACCCATTGAATTGCTAAATCCTAAATCCCACATTCGGGAATGAGCTAAATATTGGTTATGCATCTATATATTATATTGCTTGCATATTTCTTTAATGTATCGTACTAACTAATTTGAATATATTTATTTTGTTTGCAGCATACCACCATGGATACAGCACTGCCCGTATTATGCGTTTGCGATGGAGATTTAGTTAAAGATAATGCTAAATATAAGTACACTGGTGGAACAACAAAGACGTTTTTTTTGCCTCGTTCGTCTTCTTTTGATCAACTCATTGATCTGATATATCGTTTTATGAATATTAAGAAAGATGAATATGATATCTCTATCAAGGTTGTATATCCTAGTACGGTCCCTTGTCCACCTGTCGAGATTTTGGATGATGGTGACGTTGCTTTATTTATTGCCCATAGTATTCGTAACGTGAATAATTCAAATATTCCGTTGCTAGTAAGTAGAGTACAAAAATGTCCCATTTCACGTCATATCTTCCAAACAACTCTGAAGAGAAAGGTACCTGAAATCTGTAGTGAACGATCGAAGGTTTGCAGGAAGAAATCCAAAATTCCTCTAGTTGTGAATGCAGAAGATTCTCTTTCCAGGAGAGATTCATCTTATCTACCTACAATAGATATTGGTGGTAGCATTGAAAATGTATCTTCTGTACAATGCACTCAGAATGATGAATCTCATGGAAAGAAAATTCTCGATAACACTTTTGTGGATGATATCAGGTGAGACTGTTACTTCTTTTTAAATGTAAAATATTTTTATCAACTTATAATTTTTGTTGTAATCCATGAAATCATATACTTGCAGGTTTTCAAATGATGATGTATATTGTGGCATAAGTGATGTGAAGTTTGCCATAGACCTCAATTCATATCCAACTCCTCACTCGGAGGCAGAGGTTGGCCTACTTGCAGATCCACTTCTTCACCAAATGACAGATCTTAACACAGAGCCTACGTACAGTGGTGATGGATGCACTGCACTAAATGCATTACTGTTTGGCACTCCAAAGAAAAATATATGCCCCAAGACAGTAGAGTCCGATCCAAATGACTCTCCAAATCAATCACTTAATAATTCTCTAATATCTTCATCGACCATCTTTAGGTAAGTATAATATGGTGAATTGTTGTAAAAGTTTTATGTATGATAAAACTACTTCTATTTGCTCTTATTATATAAACTTTGCAGGTCTTCTCCACAAAGTCCAAAGAATGATATGGTGAAAGATTATCCTCAAAGTTTGGAGAATGATTTGGTGAAAGAAGAGATTTTGGAGAATCGAAGCTGGATTGTGAAGGCACACAATAAAGAGCATCTTTCTTGCTTTGAAGATATATACATTAATAGTGGTTTCCAAGAAAAAATAAAATTCAATGATGATTTTCGTAATCTTGAGATTCACCAAATGTTCAAGGACAAGACAAGCATGATTTTTCTTCTAAATAAGTATGCCATGGAAGCAAACATTGAATATATGGTCATAAAATCAAGCAAAACACGGTATACTATAAAGTGCAAAAGGGAAGGCTGCCCTTGGAGGTTGCATGCATCAAAGTTGAATGGAACTGAAGTTTTTCAGATTAAAACATTAGCTCCCGTGCATAATTGTTCATTGCCACAGCGTGGGGTTGATCATCAACAAGCTACTAGTAGGTTGATTAGTGAGTTTGTAAAGGATCGACTTGAAGCACATGTACTTTACACACCAAAGGCGATTATATGTGATGTTCAGAAAAAGTTTGGTGTCAAAATTAGCTACAGAAAAGCATGGAAGGCGAGAGAGATTGCTATTAATGAGGTACGGGGATCATATGAGGACTCTTATGCATTGCTTCCTATGTATTGTGATCAGCTCATGAAAACGAATCCTGGGACTATTGCAAAAATCCAACGAGAAGGAGGTAGGTTTCTTCGTTTGTTTTTGGCCCTTGGTCAATGTATTAGAGTTTATCGAAGAGGGTTGTTAAGGCCAGTGATAGCTGTTGATGGATCCCATTTAAAGGGAAAGTATAAAGGGACACTTTTCCTTGCCACTATTTTGGATGGAGATAACCATATATTTCCTATTGCACTTGGCGTTGGAGAATCCGAGAATAACAACAGTTGGAATTGGTTCTTGACACAGCTGCGTGATGCATTATGTATGACAGAACAGATGATGAGAAACTTGGTTATTATATCAGATCGTCATATGGGTTTATTGTCTCAAGTTCCAGTAGTCTTTCCACATGCTTACCATGGATATTGTGCATTTCATATATCTCAAAATATGTTTTCAAAATTTAAGCAACCACGACTATACTCATATTTCTACAATGCTGCCAAGGCAACAAGGCCAACAAAGTTTTATTCATTAATGGAGACCATTAAAAAAGTCAACAAAGAGGCATATGAATGGCTGAACAATATTGATAAAGAAAGATGGACTACGGCATTTTTTCCCAGAAGACGGTACAATATTATTACCACAAACTCTTCTGAAAGCTACAATAGTGTTCTTAAAGAAATCAGAGAATATCCAATTACAATGATTATTGAGGAATTTCGATTAAAGCTACAAGGCATGTGGTTCAAGCGACGAAATGTGGCAACTGCTTTGACAACCATACTAACTACTTGGGCTGAAAAAGAGTTAGCATCAGATATGTCACATGCTCGTGACACAAGTTGTGATCCAATTAATATTGATGAGTATTTCGTTAGATCATTGCATCACCATGATCATGTGGTGTTGAGTAAGGGTATGTGCACTTGTCGTAAGTTTGATGTCATGGGGATGCCTTGTATTCATGCCTTAGCTGGACTTGCGATTTATAAAACAGATCCATATAAGTACTGTGCACATTTTTACTCTGCTGATAATTATCGATCGACATATGAAGAGTCAATCTATCCAGTTGGAGACAAAAGTCAGTGGGAGGTACCAGAGTTGCAGAATTCTGAAAAATTATTACCACCAATGATAAAAACTCCAGCAGGAAGGCCAAAGAAGAAGCGGATACTCTCTCAAGGTGAAGAACGTAGAACAGTCAAATGCGGTAGATGTAAAAGGACGGGGCATAATCGAAAGTCCTGTAAGTTTCCTATTCCACAGGGAGATTAACATATGTAGTTCAAATAGTGGTGTGGTGAAAAACTTTTACTTTGTGCGTTGTAATTATGGTGTGAAAAACTTTAACTTTTTGTGTTGTAATTATGATGTGGAAAACTTGTACTTTTTACGTTGTAATTGTGATGTGGAAAACTTCTACTTGTATTGGAAATATAGTGTGAAAAATATTGGTGGGCTGTAATTATGATGTGGAAAACTTCTAATTCTTCTATTGTAATTATGGTGTGAAAAATTCTACGTTTTGCGTTGTAATTATGATGTGGAGAACTTCTACTTCTTATATTGTAATTATGGTGTGAAAAACTTCTATTTTTTGTGGTGTGAAAAACTTATACTTATTGTGTTGAAATAGTGGTCTGGAAAAATATTGGTGTCAATGATAAATTGGTGGGTTGTAATTGTGAAAAACTTTTAGTTTTAATGATGTGAAAAACTTATACTTTGTGCTGAAAAATATTGGTGTCAATCATAAATTGGTGGGTTGTAATATTGGTGCCAATCACAAGATGTTGCTTTTTCGGCATAAAAATTTACACCAGTTCTTATAATTTCTGAAAATTTTCATCATAAGTTCATCCACAGATCTTCAAGCTACAAAAATTGGACAAACTGGACATGATTTTTGATTTACCTAAAGCCAGAAAGAGAAGAAATAATTTAAAACCTATAAAACATTCAAAGGACAAAGAAGAATATACAGTTGAGTATGATCAATTGTTGTGGAGCATATATGTCACTGTTGTGGAGCATATGATATGCTCCAGAAGTACAGAAGACAAACTGCTCACAACTTAATGTCACTGTTGTGGAGCATATATGGAGCATATTACAATGCTCCAGGAGCATATGATATGCTCCAATATGCTCCACAAAAGTCATAGCCAGCTAAGATATATGGAGCATATTATATGCTCCACACCAGTAAGTATTACCAGCTGAGATAAATGGAGCATATTATAGGCTCCATATATGCTCCACACCAGTTATAGCCAGCTGAGATATATGGAGCATATTATATGCTCCAATATGCTCCACACCAGTAATAACCAGCTGAGATATATGAAGCATATTATATGCTCCATATATGCTCCACACTAGTAATTACTGCCAGCTGATATAAATGGAGCATATCATATGTAAGATAAAATTTTGATTTTAAAATGACTTTAAATCCCATGTAAGATGAAAATCTGATTTGTATGAAGGAAAACTGAGCCCATATAAAGGATCCTCATTTGGAAAAGGTACGAGTGCCAATACCTAAAATAGAAAAATCTGATTTTAAAATGAGCCCAATTTCCCATGTAAGATGATCTATTTAAATTTTTATCAACGATTACTTGGTATGATAAAATCAGAAAGGCCATAATCAATAATCTTCATAGGATGATCCATTCAACCCTCTTTGTCTAGATGTTTTCCAATTCTAGGGAATAAGGGTTGCTCCATAGATTTATGGTATTCCAAAAATATTCTTAGTGAATGAAATATTCTTAGATTTATGGTTTTCCAAAAATATGGCAGGCTTTATTTATATTTTTGGCAGGCTTCATTATACAATTGATATTAAAAATATTTTTGGCACCCAACAAGCATTGAGACCATTTTTTATCATGAACTCACCATCTCCATCGTCACTCTCAGACGAACTTCTATAAGTTTCAGGATCATGTGGAGTATTATGCACATCTAGTGCTGGTGTTGAGGATGTTGTAGCGTACGACATATATCCTGAAAATGGTCACATAATCAAATAGTTAAGATAATGAAATATTATAAATCCAGTTACATATCCATAGTGGCCACAAACGTACACTAAAGAAGTTGACCTCATGCCAAACAGTGGCCACAAACGTACACTAAAGAAGCTCACCACACACCAGATAGATCAATCTGTATTAAGATACAAGCTTCACTCCATAAATCCACAATAGATCAATCTGTATTAAGATCAGCAGCAACACTAATCGACAATTTTTTTTTTTTGTGGGGGGTAGGAGATTAAAAAAATAAAGGTGATTACAAACTAGGCTATGCCCAGAATGGGCAAGCATAGGCCCAGCTTCAAGTAAAGTAAACAAAAAATACATGCAAAACACAAGTGCAAAAATCTGCACTAGTGCAAACCTGTAAAAAACTGCACTAGTGCAAACCTGCAAAAAACTCACTGTGACCACCCCCTTTACTTCTTGTGGATATGTCAGTAGTACCCTTTGGCCACTTCTCTTTTATTCTCTTCACCATTGGATGAAGAGGGGCTGCACTTGCAAGATTAAAATTTTTCACAATTTCATATTTCAACACAAAATTCTACATAATTTTATATTTCAGCATATTAGAATAAAATTCTGCACAAGTCTTTCAACTAGGAGGGATCCATTCAACACACTGGAAACTCACCTGCAATAATATGAAGCAAATCCTTTCCTTTCTTTCTCAGTCTCGAGCTCGGGCTTGTGATCCCATAACAAATTGTATGCCTTTAATAAGAAAAACCAGATTTATCACATCATAATTCACATGCATATTTGCTGGCTAGAGCCTTGTGATTTATCAACATAAAAAATCTACCAAGAAGTTTGCCAGAATAACATACCTGACCCTTCCTTGAAATTACGCAACGAGAATCACCAGCATTTGCAACAATGAGTTGGTTGTTTCTAATGACCGCCACACAAGCAGTGCTTCCTGATGTTGGTCCAGAGAAATCAGAGTGGGGTCCCTGCACAAAGTTTCAGGTCACAAAACATCTGGGGAGAAAAACTTTGGCATACAATCCAACTTTGTGTTCTAAAAGAATTGTACCAAAAGTAAACTAGTCCAAAAATCTTACTACAATAGTTGGTGGATCATCTAATGTATCTCTATTGCCAAGTGGATTATGAATTGGTGTTGACACATTGGTTTATTCTTCCAAGGATATTGACACAATCAAAACAAAAAAAAAATTTCCATTTACCAGACATATGGTGAATCAGATTGGATGAATGTAAGTCACTACCGGCAAAAATCAGCATTTAAGACAAAAATCAGCATTTCGGACAAAAATTAGCAAAATCAGCATTTCGGGCAAAAATCAGCATTTCAGCAAAATCTGCATTTGGGGCAAATTCAGCATTTCGGGCAAAATCAGCATTTCGGGCAAAAAAATTAGCAAACCCAATGATTTTTGCAATCAAATTGCAATCCCACAAAACTGATTTTACAATCAAAAGAAAAAATCAACTTCTATATATGCCTTTTAGAATCAAAATTGATTTTACTGTTTTAGAATCAAGTATCATCCCACAAAATCTGATTTTACTTGTCTTCCAAAATCATATGCCATGTCAAGATGTTGCGAACATCTCGAATAATTCGAGAAAACCAATTGCATGTACGTACTCTAGTTTGTAGGGCACAGAGCTAGTCTTGGCTAACCAACTTCTAACCAATTGTCAAAAAAATATTCCAAAAGCTGTACAAATATTAATTTGATGTAAAAGAAAGAAAAATACTTTAAAAAAAAGTAAAGAAAAAGAAAAGCAAAGGAATGAGATGTTTAAAGTCCAAAAGCAGTGATTTGGAAAATAGAGACCGAGATTGGGGCACGGGCCATTACTGTATAGGTGAAAAAAAAAAACAGAGATTATTTCCAAACCTGGTGACGGAGAGGTTAAGTGTGGCGAGGGTTGATGCTGTGCGATCGGGTCGTTCTGTATCGGTTCTTCTGCACGATTGAAAATATAGAGTAAATCAAATTTTTTTTGCCCAAGAAGTACAATGTCGGTGAAAAAATAAAGAATCTAGACAAAGAGTAAACATCTTTCTGCCGTACAAATTAGAACCAAAATAAAACAACATTGGCAACATATTGCCATCCTCTATCATCGATGCAATTATTTCCAACATATTGCAATCCATTATTTCTAACTAATCAATTAAAATTTAGCACAATTTGTTTTTTTTTTTTGCCCAACAAAAAAACTGATGTTCAATTAATTAGTTGGAGGCTTATAGATCATCCTTGCCAAAAAAAAAATTGCACTGTAGCATTAGAGTGAATCAATTTTTTTAGCCCAAGAAGTACAATGTAGGTGAAAAATAAACTAAAAAGGTAATGCTCGTGACTGTCTAAGTAATATTTAATATACTTTACATTGGAAACCAAATGCTGAGAAGACGACAAAATCTTGGTGAACCTTTGCTGATATTTCCATGTTATATAGAAGTAAAAAAATGCTGAGAAGATAATAATAGGCATTCATTTTCACTGTTGGCAATTTCAGAGAAGAAAAGCTTCCCCTTCTTTCCGCAATAGAGCATGGTAAACACTTAGAATGTCGAAGGAAAGAATAAAGGTGAATCCAAAATAATATCCAAAAGCTGTGCAAAAATATTTTGGATTATTTCGGGCAAAAATCATCATTTCGGGCAAAATCAGCATTTCGGACAAAAAATCAGCATTTCGGGCAAAACATCAGCAAACCCAATGGTTTAAGATGCTATTACTGAATCTCCGCAAAATCGGGCAAAAATCAGCATTTCCACAAAATCTGCATTTCGGGCAAAATCTGCATTACGGGTAAAATCAGCATTTCGGGCAAAAAATCAGCAAACCTAATGGCTTAAGATGCTATTACTGGATTTCGGGCAAAAATCACTATTTCGGACAAAAATTAGCAAAATCAGCATTTCGAACAAAAATCAGCATTTACGCAAAATCAGCATTTCGGGCAAAATCAGCATTTCGGGCAAAAAATCAGCAAACCCAATGGTTTAAGATGGTATTACTGGATTTCAGGCAAAAATCAGCATTTCGGATAAAAATCACCATTTCGGAGAAAAATTAGCAAAAACAGCATTTTTAATTGAGCATTTTTAATCGTTCCACCTATTCACCTCCCTCTAGGTGATTTGAGTTCTATTCGCTTCCGCATCACGTCCCACACTCGGGGACTTACAGAGGTCATGGACTAAACACCATCTTGTTCAAATAAGGAAGATTATTTGGAATGCATGTAAGGAGTGGGATTTCTAAATTTAAGAAACTTTTGTCCTTGATTATAGAAGAGAATTATCAATAAAAAAGAGACCACATAAGTTATGAGAAATCCAAATTCTTCCGTGATAGAAATCCTATGTTTTAATCAACGGGTATGGGGAAAAGCAAGGTACGGAGTGAAAAACAAAAATGAAGGGATTAAAAACAAGCTTATATACAAATTAAATATAGGAAGGATGGGAGAGTATTTTTACGAGGAAACTTGCAACTTCACACAGTGACAATGTGAGTTAACATATATGATTTTTTTCGTTGTTTTATGATTTTTAATTATGTTTTCACATAAAATTATATTTAAATATTTTTCTAGTAATTCTTAATAACCCTTCTTCCAATCTACAATATCATTTTGATATTGACAACATTGTTGGGGAAAGTTCGCGACAATGTCATCTCTTCCCCTTTTCAAGTCGACGTAAAACATGGGGCACCGTCAAATTCTCCAATTGACTGCTAGATTGTCCAATTCGTTATCTCAATATAACAAGAGAGTCATTGTAGAGATAGTTTGCTTGTTTTGATCACTGAAGAGAACCATGATACGTCAGACAAGTCAGAATACAAGGCTTTGCTTTTACTTTCTTTCTTAGATAAAATAGAACGTTCATAGCCGAAAGTTATCCATAAATTGTTCGGACCAAACAAAGCATTGATTAGTTCGTGTTAGATGCACATTCTGTTGTCTTCCGTGTAAAGATTCATGGTAAAGAAGCTTTGGTGTCTAATCAAATCAACCTTGTAAAGGAGTTGATAAAGAAAAATTAGAGAACATACCGTCCCATATCGCATGCCTTGCAACTGAATAAGGCCACATGGTTCAAATCTACTAGGAACTATAATATAATCAGCTCCAGCTATCATCATATGAGCCAAGGGGACATTGAATTTTGTAACTCCTCTCGCCTTGTCAGGATATTTTTCTGCCAATTGTTCAAGCTGCTGCTCAAGTTTCTTCTTAACAGTCCCCTGTAAATGGCCCAAAATTGGTCAGCATGGCAAGCAACCAAGCTCATTCATATCAAAGTAACTGCTACAATGTAACTGACACAAATTCCAGTGCTTACAAGGACAATTATCTGAACATTCTCTTCAATTATCTCTGGAATGGCTGCGGCTAGAATATCAGAGCCCTTCTGCTCCTCTAGTCTTCCAATGAAAGCTATGACCGGAATGTCTGCATCTACAGGCAACCCAACTTCAGCTTGTAATGCTTCCTTATTAAGGCGCTTTGCATCCATTACCTGAAGATGCCTTTGCATGAGTATTATTAAACAGAGAAGAGTGAGATGAAACAACTTAGGGATAAAATCTCACAGTTGTTGCATCATAATTAGCAGTGATATATTTGTCTGTCAATGAGTTCTACTCTTGAACATCCATCCCGTTCACAATCCCGGTGATACCAGTCTTGCGTATAATGTTGTCCAATTCAACACCTTTATCTTCCCCTGAAACAAGCTCTTTAGCATAATATGGGCTCACAGTTAAGACCCTGTCCGATTCTAATATTCCAGCCTTCATCCAGTTTAATTTCCTTCCTTTCACAGGCTTGTTGTATCTGTAAAACCAAAGAGACGTAGATTATGAAGCACTCGCTCAAGGAGACATTCTTCTGAAAATAATTATAGGATATTTTTTTAATAAGACAAGGATTCATACCCATTGATGAAATCGAAAGAGGATTTAAATCGATCCGGGAGGTTAAGAAGTGCAAACTCTGAGAAAGCAAATCTGCCCTGGTAGGCAATATTGTGAATGCAGAAAACCACTTTTGCACTCTTGTAAATGCCATTTGGTTTGTACATACTCTTCAAGTAGCATGGAAGAAGTGCAGTATGCCAATCATTAGCAACAAAGACAACATCTTCCCCTGCATGGAGAATACAAAAGCGTGATGCCAAGAAGAATAATCCAAAAATATATGGTACTGATGAGTTTCAAGAAACAACATCGATGCTGCATACCATATGGTCCAGAAAAATATTCACTGTTGCCGAGACCCAGAACCCTTGGAGCCTCCAAAGCTGCCTGTAAGCAATAAATACAAAGCAATGTAAACGATTAAACAGCATACGCTTTAAGGAGTAATCGGTAAGGTGGTTTTCGCAAATTTTTAAGGTCCAAATGAGCAATGACAACCCTATGACAATAAAAGACACGGATTCAATGGTTCCTACGAAAATCATTATCTGAGTAGACTCATGAAAGAATGCAATAGCATGCAAATTACTTCTAAAGAATATTTGAAAGTTTTACTACGGTTTTGTATTTGAACTCCTTTACAGACACAGGTGGTACAAATAATTCTTGCCGGAACCTTGGCATCCATCAAGTCTAGTAGTAAAAGATGCAACTGGCTTCTCTTCCCCATCATTGATGGAGACTATCAAGGTTTTGAGTCTCTAACCGAAGATAATTATAACAGAAATAGTACAAACTCAAACTATATATTTTCTCCATGGCTTTGGTCTCCGAACTATTACCAGGATTATTTAATTTGTCATTTTTCCATAGTTTATTTCATTATTAATACAAACAACATACAGGACTATTGTTTCCATATATAGAGAACAGCTAAAATGATGGTTCATAAAAAATACCAGTTGTGGAAATATCTTAGCAAAAGGCAAATGTCTTATCTACTAAGATGGAAAACAAAATCTCTCACCAGACACAAAAGGCAGAACCGCAGCTGGTTGTCTTGATAATCAATTCCAGTTGCAGGACCATATATTTTCCCACCAGTTTTCCCCCAAACCTTGAAGTATCCACAATATTGGAGTGTGAGCTCACCAACAGTTGTCATACATTATGAGTAAAGAGGAAAATAAACTAAAGAGAAACCACAACGAAAACCGTAAACAAAGACCTTTCCAAGAAATATCGGGTGATCAACAAACACCCGATCAACTCCCCTTTTGTGGCAGTGGAAGAAGCTAACAGTTTCAGTTCTGTCCCCAACTTTTAACTGCATTCAAGGTTGAATAGTGGAAATATTAGCAACAACTGCAATACAGTTTATCAGAGAAGAGCTTCTAATAGAAGAAGCAAAACATATTTCACTTATACCATTCAGGTTTACATACCTCAACCAAAACATCTGTGTCCCATGCATCCTTATATTGATCATAACGTGGAGAAATAGTCATGACTCGGTGTCCAATGGCCTAGAGAAGGGTCAGTCTCATCACTTAGTAAAAATATAGACTAACAGAGCATAAAAGACCGTAACAAACAGATGAATTCTAATTCACTTGTACTACATCAATCTGCATAATCTGCATGTGATAAAAGAAGATGCTTACTGCCATGGCTGGTGGTAGCCCTCCAAGAACATCACCAAGACCCCCGGTTTTGCTCCATGGAGCCACCTCAGCTCCAACAAAGATCACATTCATCCCATTTCCACATATGATCCCCGAAGGCCTATTATTTTCATGACTAGGATCCCTCCTAGATCGCCGAGGAGTTGCTTTTGGAATAGTTTGCATTTGGACGAAATCTATGATATTCAGAGCTCTCAGCCCACTAGAAGCAGTGACACGGTTCCTCAGCTGTGGAATCCTTCGGTTTTGGAATGTTCTCGGCTCCAAATCAACAGCTCCCCCATAGTTGGCTTGAGGGATTTTTGAGATGAAGTGCGAAGCAGTAATGGAAGCCAATGGGAGTTGCTCACTAGAATAGTAGCTGAAGGCATTAGAAAACTACTTCATCTAATATAAATAGGTACATACATATATTCCTATATACAATTAGTATACTCTATGAAGAAAAAATGTGGCAGGCTTTATTTATAACACCAGAATTCTTTGAAATATCATTTCCTTAGAAATAATACATAATAAATACAATTAACAAATCAAAATATTTTCATATAAAAAGTAAAAACATCTGAACTGAACAAACTATAAAGGACATGCCGAGGACAAACTAAATTTTTTTCTCACGTTGAGAGGACCCAGCAAAGAGAATTGATTGTGCTATAAGAAAAATCGAGATAATCATCATAAAGGAAACTAATCAGGTGCAGGCAATTCTGAAATATATATAGTTCGAGCCGATAAGTGAGCAAAAGCAAAGAGTTATTCACAAGCAACTTAGGCAACACTAATACCAAATGCATCATAACAGTCAGATTATAAGATTTTATTGATCACAAAGGCTCCATATCAATGAATATCTATCTTCAAATTGAGGGAACATAACAAGGCCATTGTAGTTAATATTTTTGTCATATATGCATTACATTTCTACAAAAAGAATGGCATGGACATAGCAATGTAGCATAGTTCATACGACTAAATACAAATACAACGATTTTGTAAGACGATATTCGTTCTATCAATGGAATATATGCATTATAATATATTACTTACTTTATTGCTATTGTCTTATCATTTATCCCACCAATGTGGAATCAAGAAAAAGAAATCAACAAAATACAAAGGAAGATTTGATTGAGATTGCCATCATTGTGGTTGAAATGTTAAGGGGCATAGATATTTTGGGCCTTTATGATGTCCATGAAATCATTGTCAGCCCTGCTTTTATAACAAGGTGTAGCTTTATGAAAGATCCATCAAACTTATGATCAATCTAGAGAGCAAAAGCTTTGAGGACGGGATGACATCATTATATCAAGAGCGGAAATTGAGGACTTACATAGATAGATTCAGATCAAAGAACTTCTTTGATTGGATGATTGACAAAGAAAGATTCTAGCATGCATTAAGATGCTGAAATAATCAAAGAGGCCAAGTTGGGTGACAATAAAGCTACAAGGAATGTGATATGCTCTAAAATGGTTGATACAAGTTCAAGTGCAAAGGCCAAAAAAAATGAAATGACGGGTGGCTGCACTGTTATCTCTATAAATGCTACACACGAAGATGATCATAGAATTGGTTTTGAGAAGAAACAAGAGAAATCAAGTTTTTCTACCATTGTGGACTATGGTCGAAGTCATAATGTTGGCCTCTAAAGCTTAATGCTAATTCGATCAACATTGAGAAAGAGTCTTTCTTTAAAAGCAAAAAAATCAGCCAACCGATAGCAAAGGTGCAAGCCTCAAATTTCATGTCGCCTATAAGCATAACCAATTATAAGATATGCATACAAATCAAAATGACCATTCAATGGTTGTCCATAAGAAAATGACCAGCCAACCGATAGCAAAGGTGCAAGCCTCAAATTTCAGTATCAACTAATTGCTGAAAATAAATATTGACAGAAAAAGGGTTCATTACCCATCAGTTTGAAATTTCTTTAAAAGTGCTTTACAGTAGAAAGGTAATATGTAATATTTATATGGAGCATATCATATGCTGTGGTGGAGCATATTGTATGCTGTGGTGGAGCATATATGTAACATTACTGTGGTGAAGCATATTGTATGCTCCATATATGCTCCACACCAGTACAGTGCTATGGTGGAGCATATCATATGCTGTGGTGGAGCATATATGTAACATTACTGTGGTGGAGCATATTGTATGCTCCATATATGCTCCACACCAGTAATAGCCAACTGATATATATGGAGCATATCATATGCTCCATATGCTCCATACCAGTAAAAGCCAGGTGCCATATATGGAGCATATTATATGCTCCATATATGCTCCACACCAGTGAAAGCATATATGGAGCATATTATATGCTCCATACCAGTAAAAGCCAAATGCGATATATGGAGCATATTATATGCTCCACACCAGTGAGTATTACCAGCTGAGATAAATGGAGCATATCATATGCTCCATACATGCTCCACAACAGTATCCTACTCAAAGCATAGCGAACAAAACTAGTGCTAGTGTCTCTCATGAGGATAGGATTGTGTTGCTCTCATGAGGCTCAGCTTTATGTATTTGTGTGTCTTGTTTATAAGAGATGCAATCTAAAAATCAATATAGCAGAATGTTAAATGCATGTACCCCACACTTGATTCTCAGGAATTACAAAAAAATAAGAAAAGATAATCCTAAATCATTAATTCGAATGACTGTTACAAGACCAAAGGTGTTATTCAACATCTATATAAATTGTGCTAAAGAAAAAGAGAGGGCAATGTCATATAATGTGTTCTCTAAAGACCCACAAAGAAGGTAAGTAAAAGCAAGGCATTGCGAATCCATATTGGAACAGCAAAAGCAAGGCAAAAGCAAGGCATGCCACCATGAGTGGCACCCAGAATCCATATTGGAACAGCAAAAGCAATTGCGAATCCATATTGGAATAGCAAAATTGGTAGCCATTGCGAATCCATATTGGAACAGCAAAAGCAAGGCATTGCGAATCCATATTGGAATAGCAAAAGCAAGGCATGCCACCATGAGTGGCACAGTCAAAGCCAGCCCAAGTATAACAGATGATTTGCTGGACAATCACATGCAGAGATAAAATATCTTTCAAAAATTAAAGGAAGAAAACTTGTGCTTTTGAAATCAATAGAACTAAAACAAAAACAAATGGAAACTGAAAATTACAAAGGTATGCAGATAAGATACATTTAGGAAATTTCTCATTGACGAGCAAGGAAGTTTAGTTTGCAGCAACAAAATATCCAAGAAAAAGGAACAAATTAAAAGCTTTCAGTAATCGCCTTGGTTCCATCTCAAAATCCAAGCAGAATGATCCATTGGCAAAGCTATATATCGTCAAAGTTAAGTCCATTCCTCACACTGGCCAACTTTAAAACAAGCAAAGCTTCTAATTTTTGTAGCTCTGGAATCAACTAATCAATAGGCCCTTTTACCAGTCTTTGAACCCTTATAGTTCAAGTTGAAAATGGCACGAAGATAAACTATGAGATTTCTTATCAACTAAGTCAGAAATTACTAATAAATACGAAAAGGCTCAGACATTGAATTAGAAAGTAGCAATGGTTGTCTTATAGTTGTGAGATGTCCCATGCCCGTTATACACGGTGACCAAACTATTATGATGCATCATGATCACCCATATTTAACAAGTGATTTGATTGCAGTCCTTGCAGAAAATATGAGAATATTTATTTCAGAATGGACTTCCATTTATGTAATTTCAAAACACATCAACTGTGACATTTCCTACTTACCGTTCCTAACACTTGTATTGCAGCCTGCCCAGAAAGGGCTCATTTAACATCTTCTCAAATCCTATTCAAGCTTCTTCTGAACATGCAACATTCATATGATCAATACTAAGCTTTACCAATTTTAAATCAACTTCCCAACCCCTAGAAAGAAAGTGAATAAAAAAAATATCATTTATTCTTATGATTCTTATTGATAAGGAAGGGAGGGAATAATGGCACTAATCTATATCAACTCCCAAGCAAGAAAAAACCTTTGCAGTATCTAAAGCTATCAAAACGAAAGTCCACACCTAAGTCTAGCAAGCCACCAACATCAAGCAAAAATCCAATATATAAATAGTGCACTTCTTAGAAAAGCAACTTTGACTGATCTTTTACTTTATTAGTCTAACATTGGGAAAAATCCCAACTCAAAAAACATTTACGCTCTACAATAAACCATGTGCCCAGCATTCATAATACAACGTTCGTTTCAGTCCATGGTTCAATTTGATAAACAAGAGTTAAAATTTCTAGGGTATAGGAAATATCTTCACACTGTACCTTACTGCCCATGATACTCATCTAGCTGAAAGGAAACTACTACGGCTTGTGCAGGAACTGAAAGGCTTACGGCATTTTTGGTATCAACACCTTGAGTTTCCAACTCGGGCCTCTTATTTGGACAGAGCATATATACCCGTAATCTAATAAGAAACCGAAATGTAATGCATTGCATGCATGCATGAATAAATAACACGAAAATACATTGTGCTTGATGTACATTGATCCATAGTATTCATTTGATTTACAAGTCCATGGTGTTTTACAAGATTCATCAACCAACATGGTATTTCCCAACTAGAACTATTTACAACTAAAGCTATCCTCCATGGAGAATATTCCTAAGAAGAACCAAACAAGTTTCATTTGAAGAAAAACATTATTTAACATGTCCTTGTTATACTAAGACCAAAAAACCCAAGGAATATTTCCAAGAAAAAAAGTGTACTTCCATTTAAGATGAGAAATGCCTTGCCTTTAAAATATAAGTTTCTCATTACACCCAAACTTTCTTTTGAATGGCAAAGGTAATGTTGGAACCTCAGTTATGCATATGCTAGTACTGTATCTGATAGCAATTCACGCTAAGTGTGAGATAAAATCATGACTTCTGTTTGGATAATGTGTAAAAGATAGAATATTGTGTTGAGATATGGGCCACTACTGTAAATACATGGCTCAGTTAAGACCTCATAAACAGTTGATATGTCACTGTTGTGGAGCATAAACGGAGCATATTACATGCTCCAGTAATACAGAAGGCATACTGCTCACTACATTATATCTCAGCTGGCTATTACTGTGGTGGAGCATATTGTATGCTCCATATATGCTCCACACCAGTAATAGCCAACTGAGATATATGGAGCATATCATATGCTCCATATGCTCCATACCAGTAAGTATTACCAGTTGAGATAAATGGAGCATATCATATGCTCCATACATGCTCTAAAACAATAAATGCTATATAACTCAACCCCAATAATGTCACTCTTGTGGAGCATAAATGGAGCATGTTACATGCTCCATAACTCACCCCGGTAATAAATAGTTGAGATATTACTGATGTGGAGCATATATGGAACATATCATATGCTCCATACCAGTAAAAGCCAACTGCGATATATGGAGCATATTATATGCTCCATATATGCTCCACACCAGTGAGTATTACCAGCTGAGATAAATGGAGCATATCATATGCTCCATACATGCTCCACAACAGTAAATGCTCCATAACTCAACCCCAATAATGTCACATGAAATGGATAACAAAAGGGTAGTCGTTCGTCAAAATGAATTCATGCACCTAGGATCATGGAAATATATCAATAAATTGATGAGTACAACCTTTAGGTGGGCCACCCAATGACTAAACTCAAATAATAGAACATACGAGCCCTAAATCCTAATAACATTTGGACACCATCAAGGCGCTCAGGCCATTGAGGTGCCTAGGTGGACGCCTATGATCTCAATGCTTTAACGATGAAAACATTACGTTATTAACAAGGTGGTATTTGGTTGAACCTAAATAGCATCAACATCATAAGCAGAAAAGCTACATTGAAAATAGAGATCACATGTTTATAGCAAGGCAATAATATCCTTGTCCAATTGAGTTTGGCTTAGGCCCGGTCATAAAAAATCTGAAAACATGAGGTACTAAAATCATGCACCTCCTCGGGAGCTGAAAAACTTGCTAAACATGCTTCCAAGGGCACTCTTGGACGAACAATTTCGTCACTAGTTCTGCTAAAACCAAGCCTTTTTAGTTTCACATTAGAAAACTATTGGCAGGGGCATAGAATGTACTAGAACCTGGCTGAGATAAGGAGCTTTTGAAGCTTACACTTCATTCCCTTCCAGATATTTTCCTGCTTTCAACTTGTGAAATGCTTCCAATTGCTCTGAATAACCAAACAATGAGATCATTAGAAACTAAGTTCAATAATGTCACTCAATTGCACAACAGGAAATTACCTTTGTTAGTAGCCTCATGCAGTGGTATATTCAAAGAAACGATGTAATCAGCTCTTTTATTATAAGCAACTTTTCCAGACGGGCACTGAAGATGCTCTTCTATGAAGAACTTGAAACTTTTAGAGGGATCTAGTTCAGGTTTTCCCGCATTGGCGCGCTCGACTTGATCAAGTAGATGCAAAAAAAATTCCAATGCATCCTGCAAAAAAATCAAACATAAATCAGCCAACCGATAGCAAAGGTGCAAGCCTCAAATTTCACGAAGGCAATTGCAGCAAAGACCGGAGCAAATAAGAGAGTAACCCGTAACTTCACATTGATTAAAGAATATTTATAGCACAAGGATCTTATCGACTTTAAGCCTTTTGGATGGGTGAGTGTCCTTGTTTCCTCCAACATGGCCGATTGCCTCCTCCCTTGGGCAGGTATGCTTCTTCATTTCTCTTTTTTCTTCCTTCATTCATGCTTGAGATGCATCAATGTCATAACCAAGTGGAATCAAAGAAACCAGAGCAAAACTAGTGCAAACTCAGATGGTCAAGAAAAACTAAAGTATCATTTATCCCACCAATGTGGAATCAAGAAAAAGAAATCAACAAAATACAAAGGAAGATTTGATTGAGATTGCCATCATTGTGGTTGAAATGTTAAGGGGCATAGATATTTTGGGCCTTTATGATGTTCATGAAATCATTGTCAACCCATCAGTTTGAAATTTCTTTAAAAGTGCTTTACAGTAGAAAGGTAATATGTAATATTTATATGGAGCATATCATATGCTGTGGTGGAGCATATTGTATGCTGTGGTGGAGCATATATGTAACATTACTGTGTTGAAGCATATTGTATGCTCCATATATGCTCCACACCAGTACAGTGCTATAATGGAGCATATCATATGCTGTGGTGGAGCATATATGTAACATTACTGTGGTGGAGCATATTGTATGCTCCATATATGCTCCACACCAGTAATAGCCAACTGATATATATGGAGCATATCATATGCTCCATATGCTCCATACCAGTAAAAGCCAGGTGCCATATATGGAGCATATTATATGCTCCATATATGCTCCACACCAGTAAGTATTACCATCTGAGATAAATGGAGCATATCATATGCTCCATGCATGCTCCAAAACAGTAAATGCTACATAACTGAAATTCAATAATGTCAGTGTTGTGGAGCATAAATGGAGCATATTACATGCTCCATAACTCATCCCAGTAATAAACAGTTGAGATATTACTGATGTGGAGCATATATGGAGCATATCATATGCTCCATACCAGTAAAAGCCAACTGTGATATATGGAGCATATTATATGCTCCATATATGCTCCACACCAGTGAGTATTACCAGCTGAGATAAATGGAGCATATCATATGCTCCATACATGCTCCACAACAGTAAATTCTCCATAACTCAACCCCAATAATGTCACTGTTGTGGAGTATAAATGGAGCATGTTACTGATGTGGAGCATATATGGAGCATATCATATGCTCCATACCAGTAAAAGCCAACTGTGATATATGGAGCATATTATATGCTCCATATATGCTCCACACCAGTAAATATTACCAGCTGAGATAAATGGAGCATATCATATGCTCCATACATGCTCCACAACAGTAAATGCTCCATAACTCAACCCCAATAATGCCACTGTTGTGGAGCATAAATGGAGCATAAGTGGAGCATGTTACACGACGATACATTTCCAATTACAATCAATATAACCAATTACATTACATGTAGCATCACATCCAATACTTGTATGTCCAATTACAATCAACATAACCAATATCATTTGGATTCAAACATGTCTAATTACATCCAACACAACCAATTATTATGTAACCCATAACATCCAACACAACCAAGTACATCTAATATCATTTGAACTCAAATATGTCCAGTTACAACCAACACAACCAATTACAATGTACCCCATAACATCCAACAAAAAGTAAATTTACACCATACAAAATTTACATCCAAGATTATGATCATACAGAGTTTGTTCCCAATTACATTAAAACAAATAACAATCATAATTTGTTCATCAAGATTTGGAAAGCAATTCTTCTTCGGATAGCAGTCATGTCGGCCTGTGTGAAATCAATCTTCTGTCCTGCTATCAAATAGTATGCATATGCCAGCATGAATACTCCACAATCAATCCTGAAATATTACAACATATAAGGTAATCAAATGATAAATAGTATAGTTTTTTGAATTAAAATTAATATAGTTTGCATAAGTTAATCTTACCCATTCTCTTGTAGCCTTAGTTTCTCGCTACAATTCCGTACCTCCCATTTCTTTCCAATGAAAGCCTTTTCATCACCTAGGCTATACAACAGAATAGGAAAGATATAAAGAAAATTACTTACATCCTTTCGGTAAGTATTCTCGGGGTTTTTGTTCAAGGAGTCCACCAACATGATCAATCTCTCCTTCATGTATACCACCCCCAAATACCAATGATTTCTTTTATAGTTGATTGGCATTAGAACATGAGAACAATCCCACAACCTCAATAAATTTCCATCTTTATCAAATATCTTGTCTTTCAAGTTGACATATACTTTGAGGGTATTAGACCAACCATCGGAAATGTCATAAATTTTGGCCAACTCCTCCTTGGTTGTTGAGTTCTTCTTCTTCCCCACTAATTTGGCCTCAAATTTTTTAAAATCTCTTGCAGATGATTGAATAAACTCCTATTTATAACAAACAAATATGATTTAGAAAGCTTATATCAAATATATTATAATGAACATTATGTGAGATGCTCATACCCAAAAGAACGACGTCATGCAACCTATTGGAGGTGGCATTGGATTCTTTTGACTTCTCCACAATATATGTCTATCCTCCAAGATAGTCATATATGAATTAACTTGCTGTAGCAAAAGACAATAATCAGAAAACTTAAAAATAATAAAATACAGGTTATTTACTATTAAAAACCTTACATCGCTTGTCACCCAACTAAGTGAGGAGTATAATTCAGAAATTATCTCGGGCGTGATCTTCACATCATCTATATACGGAGCCTCCCTAAAAATGACATAACACAAATTATATTAAACAAGTTATAATATATGAATGATTACAAATATCTAATCGAAACATACTTACAAGTTATTTTTATTCTCATCCATAAAATCAAGCAAAATATTTCTTTCTTCTTCTGATAGGCTTTTTATCCATTTATCGCTTGTGATTGGTAGCTCTGAAATATAATCTTTCTTCATTTGTTTCTTCTCAAGATTAGTCCATGGCGATCTGCAAAATTGACTGGCCTTCCTTATCCTCTTCTTTCCATTATCACCCTGTATTATACAATACATAACAACATAAATTCTTTATCTAACTAAAAGTACATGCTGTAAAATTTAATTAGGCTTATTAGTAATTACCTCAATTTCTTCTTGTGAAGATAGACCGGTGACATTGTCTTCTTCATCCCTTTCCTTTTCATTCTCCATCTCCACACTTTTTTTATTTTCCTCTTCTTTATTCTTCCTCTTCTCCTCATCTAAATCACCTATATAAGTAGAGGTAAATAAACCTCTATCCAAAATTTCTTGGGCAATATCAGTAAGATGATTCAAATTCAATTCATTTCTATCACCTTCTTCCAATGGGGATAAAGGCTTATGGGAAACCTCTTGCTCCTCCCCTTTCAGCACCCTAATTTCCTTTTGTAGAGAATAAACTGTCGTCTGCAGTGTAGAGACCTGCAAGACTAGTTTATGCACTGTTTTCTCTAACTCGATAATTCTTCTTCCCTTACCCCTCCTCTTCTCACCCTTTGGCTGACCTGCATCAATCATCACAGAGGGAGATGGATGATTATGCTCAGCTGAGCATATAAGCTCTTTTTTCTCAATATCAGGCTCCATGTCTCTCTTCTGTAAAATATACTTTGTCAGATCTTCATTCTCATCGCTTGCAGACTCATATTCTGCCAAAGAGTGAGATTGCATCAGTTCATCCTTCGTCCACTTCAAATCTTCCACAATGTCAACCTAAAAAATATAACACAATGATATTGATTAGTAAATATATATTTAAAAATGAAGGACAATTACATAAAGAAAAAATTATACTTACATCATCCATCTCCAATAACGTTGCTACTTCATCGTACTTGTAATATGTAAAGTTGTACCATCTGCAGATCCTTGGAATTTTCGGATCCTTCAATTTCGAAGCACAAGCACGACCCAACTTGGGAATCTTTTCAAGTACCCAAGACTGCCAATATCAAGTTTAATATGTTATAAGAAACTGATTGACAACTATGTAGAAATACAAAGTTTAGAGATTAAATTATATACCTGGAAAGCAAGCACGCATCCAAATACATTGTACTTGATTGGATTTTTACCATCCTTTAAAGCCCCTTCCATGCCTGCTTTCAAGGCATTGTAGCCTATGTTTCCCCATGGGTAAGCATTAAATGCCTCAATGTTATCAACCAAAGCCAGGAAGTGCATACGAATGTTATTAACATTATTGGCACCTAGAACATAACTCTCCAAAATTAGAATTAAAGTCAACTTCAAAGCATCCTCCAAATTTATTTTCTGATCCTCAAAGTGTTTGATCTTGTCCCACAACGTTGCCTGTGTAATCTTATTTCCAAAGAATTCCCGTAATCGTGGCTTTGGTTGTGGTGGCAGTCTGGGTAGCATCGGGCCCTTCATATATCCTAGGCCCGTCATTGCAGAAAACTCAGCAACTGTAAAGGTTAACTTTGTCTTTCCTATCTTGAATGAAATATCATCATCCTTCACTCTATGCTGAATGAAGTAGTGAGTGACCATCGGTAAAAACATCGTGCCTGATGACTTCATTCTCAATAAATGACCAAAACATGACCCAGAGAGAAAATCCAATGCATCTGAATTATTCTGAAAAAGATCAACAATTCTCTCTATATAATAGCTCGTGCACCTTCTAACAGGTTTGGGCATCTTCTCAACTTTTTGTACTGCAAATTTGTGCTTTTTTGTACCTTTCTGCCCATCTTCTTCAATTGACAACTTTACTTTCTTCTCTTCTTCGTTATCAACTGAAAACTTTACTTTCTTCTTTGATTTCAGTTCTTCACTAAGGGACGGAGCTATCTTTGCCTTCTTTTTTTGATATGTCATCACCTTTTTTGTAGGATTCTTCACTGGTAGCATAGAGGACGTAGTCCTAGTACTCCTTCTAAGTGGAGAATTCTACAAACCAATAGCAAGCAACATAAAAAACTAATTAGAAGAAAACCACATGAGATTCAAACTATAAATTTTTATGACAACATCGATATATCATAATAAAACACATTACGACATAGGCCACAAATGTGGGATTTATGATTTCACAAATCGATTAGTTCTTAGGTTGGAGCATGTACCTCCTTAGCCATAATTCCACAACTAGGCTATACAATGAAAATCACGAAATCCTGTAACACAAATAGAGAACCTGGATCAAAAGATACTCGATAAATTTTCATAAACTTGAGAAAGAATACAAAAATAGGTTTATGAATGTATACTCCAGGAGCATTTGTGGAGCATATAACATCTCAATACATATAATATATCATACTATTGGATCACAAAATGAAGCATATTACATAAATGGATCATAAATGGAGTATATTACATATATAGAGCATATTACATAAATGGAGCATAAACAGTTGATATGTCACTGTTGTGGCGCATAAATGGAGCATATTACATGCTCCAGTAGTACAGAAGGCAGACTGCTCACAATATAATATCTCAGCTGACTATTACTGTGGTGGAGCATATTGTATGCTCCATATATGCTCCACACCAGTAATAGCCAACTGAGATATATGGAGCATATCATATGCTCCATACCAGTAAAATCCAGCTGCGATATATGGAGCATATTATATGCTCCATGTATGCTCCACAGCAGTAAGTATTATCAGCTGAGATAAATGGAGCATATCATATGCTCCATACATGCTCCACAACAGTAAATGATACATAACTCACCCCAGTAATAAACAGTTGAGATATTACTGATGTGGAGCATATATGGAGCATATCATATGCTCCATAACAGTAAAAGCCAGCTGCGATATATGGAGCATATTATATGCTCTACATATGCTCCACACCAGTAAGTATTACCAGCTGAGATAAATGGAGCATATCATATGCTCCATACATGCTCCACAACAGTAAATGCTCCATAACTCAAATCCAATAATGCCACTGTTGTGGAGCATAAATGGAGCATGTTACATGCTCCATAACTCAACTCAGTAATAGACAGTTAAGATATTACTTATATGGAGCATATATGGAATATATCACATGCTCCACAACAGTGATATCACATGCTCTTGAAATATATATGCTCTACTCCTGGAGTACAAAAATAGGTTTCTGAATGCATACTCCTGGAGCATTTGTGGAGCATATAACATCTCAATACATATAACATATCATACTCTTGGATCATAAAAATATGCACTAGACACCTCAATGACACACGTATATCTTCTCACTCCATATGGAGCATATTTGTAATAAATGGAGCATATTACATAAATGGAGCATAAGCAGTTGATATGTCACTGTTGTGGCGCATAAATGGAGCATATTACATGCTCCAGTAGTACAGAAGGCAGACTGCTCACAACATAATATGATGCATCAAACTATTATGATGCATCAAAAATGAAATGCCAATGCATACCACATCATGATATGCAACATGTAGGTAGCCAGACCAATATAATATGCAACCTCTATATCTTGGGAGTATGCATCATCTAAGTATTATGTAGTGCCCCATTATAAATTGCCTCATAGCATCACACAGTACATTGCAATATTTCTGAAGACAGTTGATACTTATTCAACCCAAACATTTCAAAAATGAACCGTTTGTAAGATATGATTTTATAAATTGCCTCATAGCATCACATAATACATTGTATTTCTGAAGACAGTTGATACTTATTCAACCCAAACATTTCAAAAATGAACCTTTTGTAAGATATGCTTTCCTAAATATTTTTCATGTCAATATGAGGTTTAAATAAATTAGTTAGTATAGTTAGTAATAATCTATCAGAACAACAATGCACATCCGAGAGGACTAATAATTCTTTATGTACTTACGAATAAAACCTTTATTCTTAAGGTTACATGCTTATACCTCATTAAGAGCCATCCAAGATATCTATAGAAGAGGGGGAAAAGAAGCCCTCCAGGTAGGTCTTTGTGCCGAGTGTCTCAATTGTCCATATCATGCCAAGCCTTGGACAAATTGGGTACAATACTGGGCATATATACACATAGAATTGGGTACAATGTTGCACGTGCACGGCGTGCACATACACACACACACAATGAAATATAAGTTGCCTAAAATTATTTCAAATCTGAAATGCTATTATTACAAAATCCTTAGATATTGAAATATTTGCAAAATCTATTTACATAGTACTAGTAGTGCATTCTTCATACACAATCGAACAGTTCTAAGATAGCCCTTCGGCTCCTACCCCTCCCCCCCCCCCCCACCACCACCACACACACACACACACACAAATCCCAACAACCCAACCACCACCCACTCACCCACACATTACCAAAAGGTCCGTACCAAACTTCGTAGAGGATTTATTTGCTCTTCTTTGAAGGCAAAGAGCTTCTTCTATAGAGGGTTCTCTAACCTATTCATCATGATGATCGCTCCTGATGATGATTTGTACATGCTGCGCTGAATGCAAGCCTATTTTTTATTATGTTTCAGGAAGGCCGGAGGGGTACTGGATTACTCGTCATAGGTAATGGTGACTCAGAAGTCAAAAGAAAAAGATGAGATGGGACTTGGAACCCATTGTGTGTTAGTGCCGCTAGGACCGCTTTGAAGCATGCCATCTCCATATGAAGTCCTAATATAGATGGGAATGGCTAGGGTAAATTCATCTTTCATTTATTTGGCAAGATGTAATCCACTTGCAATTTTTTTCATGTATGCGTGAAAACTACTTCTCGCATGAACCCTTGGACTTATTGTGTGCATCACCTTATGCAATAGAAAATGAAATTGCATATTACATATTACATAAATAGAACATATTACATAAATATATCATAAATAGAGCATATTACATAAATGGAGCATATTACATAAATGGATCATAAATGGAGCATATTACATATATAGAGCATATTACATAAATGGAGCATATTACATAAATGCAATATTACCCTTGTGCTAAAGAACATCTTCACCCATGTGGTCCATCGCCCATGCGCTACGGAGCATCTTTTGAGTTTTGATATGCACTAATGTGCTAAAGATGCTCTCCGGGTATGGCACACATATCGCAGGATATGCATCACATCATTTGAATTTTGTTGCACTTTATAAAAGAGTTATATGAATCAAATGCCTTTAATGTGTATTTATGTTTCATTTAGCTTATTTTGAACTTTCATTGAAAAAATCCAGCGTTTTTCTCCACTCCAGATTTTTTTTTTCTTAAAAGACCCGCATTTACCGAAATCTATCGATAAATTCCAAAATTTGATCAAAACCGACCGATAAATTTCAAATTTTCCATTGAACAATTTCCTTTAAAAAGTAAAAATTTTCCACTGACATTTTTTGATATCAGATAAATTTTTCTTTTTAGACCAACGTAAATTAACATCGGAAACGACATTAATAACCTATACTTCCAATAGTTCTATCAATTTAACATTCATGAATACTAGAAAAGTGTCAGATACAAAGCATACGTCAAATATTAAGCATTCAAGTTAAAGATATCAAGGATTTCAAGGATGTCAAAGATATCAAGCACTAAATGGCCATATATTGTAAAAGATAGCTACATTGTCAAAGACAATCCATATTGGTAACATTCCACTTATTTATTGTTTTGATACATGAAAGATATTTATATTGTTGACCCATAATTGAAGACCCGGATTAATGTAATTAAGGACATTTATAAGAAATATGTTTAAAGGGAAGAACTACAATAACGGGGGGGATCCATAATTCACAAGAACTCTCTGGCATGGTTATTTTGATTTGGTATCTGAGCGACTACCTCTATACATTTCAGCACCTCTCTCTTGTTTAGTAGCTCCCGCTCACTATAGCATTTGAGTACTTTTTCGACATCGTACGAATGCCATTTAGATGCTTTTGTGATAGTTAAAATACAACCGAATTTTTAGTGCATTTTGGCACAATTTCTGGTTTATCCAATCCATCATTTGATAATTATACCATAGAAAGTCATGGTATTTTTTTTATTGTTTCTTCCTTTTGATAATTGGATCATATGAATGCCATTTAGATGCTTTTTTTTTAGCTTCCTTTTTTTATTGTTCCAATAGTCCACCATGGCTTTAAAAATGTCCCGATCTGCTAAATCGGACTTCTTCACCATCTTTGTATACTTGTTTGAGTGTTCTTCATAAGAAGCAGCATTGCTTGACACTAGTAGCTTTCGAACGACAAGCCTCCACCAATCCCATCAATGTTACCCATGTTGCACAAGGAAAACCAGGATCCCGAAACATGAGTAATATCCAATGCTACAATAGTGAGTAGCTTGGACACATTGTAAATTATCATCAAATGGTCAAAAAATCATCGAGCATATAATGGACTGCCCAATATGCAGTTCCTAATTATGTGGCTTTTGCCTCTACCTTAACTATTCCCTCACAGCCTACTTCATCTACCATGCATTTCTATGTCTTCTCTAATCTTTGGAGTCATATATTTGAGGCTTCAATCATATGGCATTATATCTGAAAATCTTATCAATATCAAAATGCATGACGACAATTTGCAAGTTCATACTGCACATAAGGGTCGTGCCCATTACTGTTACTAATGACATCTCTAAACTCATCTTTGTAAAATGTTGTTATTTTCTTCAAGGTTATCTGCTAATTTTATCTAACTTGGGCAATTAGTTGATAAGAATTGTAACGTCTCTTTTCTCGTTCTAGTGCATTGCAAAGGATAAGTAATCGGTGAGGGTGATCACGAAAGCACCTAAACATGAGCAATTATTTCCACTTCTCAACCTACATCCCCTAGGGATTCAACTTTGTTTTTTTATTTTTGTGCTTTTGTCAAGAATAGAAGTCAATTGTGGCATATAAGTTAGGCCATCCTAATTCCAAGACATTACTTCATATACAAATGTTTTTTTTTGATTGATCATAAAACTTTAAGTTCTTTTAAAGATGTTACCTTTGAGTGTAGCTAGGAAGCACCGATACGGATATCGGGATACGGATACGAGGATATGGATAAATCGATACGTGAATTTTAGAAAAACTAGGATACACGGTGCGGCAGGGATACATTTCTAATTATATTTATATTTATATATATATAATAGTAATAATTAAATATAATGTTTTTTATGCTAGAATATGGATAGTGAATAGTTTTTGCAAAAAACGCTAACATTCATCATCCATTACAAAATACAAAGTTAGTGTTACATGCATCATCCAAAAAACAAAACATATAAATGATATCATTAAGCAAATGGTCACGTATAGAATTTAGACCAATATCCGATGTTTTGGTCGATTTTTTTTTGGATTTTGGACTACATTACCATCCATATGTATCCCGGCGTATCGGTCCGAATCCCCGGCGTATCGGTACCATATCCTAATCGTATCGGCCCTGTATCCTCGGCGTATCAGATCTTTTTTTTTGTTTTTTGAAACCCCGATACTTCTTAGCCGGATAAAATACGTATCCCGACGTATCGAGCCGTATCGGAGTATCGGGAAGTATCCGATACGGGTACAGCATCGGTTTCGAAGTATCGGTGTATCCCAGGAGTGTAGTCATCACCTTCAAAAATGGAGTAATCACCATGGCGAAGAGAACATTGGAACTTCTTTGGCAAACAAGAACAATTCTAGTTTTAAATTCATAACCCATGTTAATTTCGTTGCTCCCATTACATGTGTATATATAGACTCTCCAATCGACCGCAAACTCTATCCTAAGTAACTTGAGATGGACTTGTTGAACCCGTTCAAACTGAGTATAACTTTTAAACTCACTTTAAAATTTACCCAAAACATAGGACTTGCAACAAATATAAGAAACCAATATTTTTACTAACTCAATGACTTCATTAGGGAAACCCTCATTCACTAGGGATTCTATCTCACTCAGGAATCCTAATTCATCATAGTATTTGGTGTGGAGTATGATCTCATTCTTAATTAGTTTTATTTTTTGTAGGAATTCTATTTTGATTAGGAACTACTATTCTAATCAAGTACCCTTTTTTAAATAGGAATTCGATACTGATTAGGAATCCTAGTTGAAGTACAAAATCCAACAAATTTACGAAATCATATATTCCAATCAACTCAGTCGATAAATTGGGTTTGAATCCCTGTTGGGCAAGCATCATCAAGAAAAGTAGTGTTTGGAGTGACCAACTTAAATTTTTTTATGATTGAGAGAGAATTGTAATACAAACTTATAATGTACTAAAAATTTTTTTGCAAATGGTGCGCAAACATGCCAACGGACTTCAAATGTCGTAGGTCATGTCTGGTCCTAATGAAACTAGTTATATGGTTGTTCTAAGACATATAGCTAAAAACATATAATATTGCTGTAAGCAGAGATTTCCAAGTAAAAGTGTATGGTTACGAGAAAAAAAACATATTGATCGGAATATGTAGATTTCTTATATCAAATACAACAACCTAGCCATGGTCAAAATTTTAAACACTAAAGTATGTGGTATTAATGCCCTAAGGAAAAAGGAGTTTGAAGTAATGATGTGTACTGTATACACACCATGCCAAGGCCATCTCAAAGGGGGCACAATATGCAGTAGTTCAATTTTACAAAGAATGGAAAAAGAATTTGGATGCGAAGATAAACAATGTAATATACAAAGAATAACAAAAAAGAATTTGGATGTGAAGATTACCTGCAATGGAGATCTCCCACTCTCTCTCCGCTGCAGATGCACTCAGGGGACGGAGCGGCCGCCGCTCACACTCAGGGGATGGAACTGCCGGCGCTCAAGCTCAGGGGATGGTGCTCACGCTCAAGAGATGGAATGACCGGCGCTCGAGGAGATCTCCCTCCCCGCCTCTCTCTCTCTCTCTCTCTCCTCTTTGTTGCGGATGGAGAACCGTCGATCGGCGCCTGAGAGGAAAACCGGAAACCCTCTAGCGGTGCTGAGCAACGGCCTCTTCAAACGGGTGAAACTCGCAGGGGCAAAGTCGTCCAAAAAAAAAAATTAAGGTCACAAAAGTAAAGTTTTTAAACCTAGGGTCAGTTAGGTCAATATAGGTTAGTTGAGGGTCATTTTGGTTAAAACCTCTTTTTTTTTTTCATACCCCATTCCTATCCCAAAAATACCCTTCCCCCTTACACCCCACCTTCAATACACCCCAGTTAAATGGCCCACCCCAACTTGATTATACCCCAATCAAACACATACCCCCTTAAATATATCCCAATTATATGCACTCATTAATACACCCCACTCTTAAATAAACCCCATGCGGTTGGCTGATACTTGAAGGCACAAGTAGAGCTACAACTTGGGCGGGCCAACCTGAACCCAACCCGAGTCCAACCCGAACCCAACCCAATTTGTGCGGGCTAATCCGAGCCCAACCCGAATTATTTCTCCTCGACCCGACAGGACCCGACACGAAATTAGTGGGTCTGGGACAAGGCTAAACGGGTTCGGGTCGTAAACGGGTCGACACGATAGACCTGTTTAATAAACGGGTCGGGTTCGGGTTTAGGGTCTGGACACGGTAGACCCGGGAAGACCCGTTTAGTATTCAACGGGTCGGGTCGGGTCTACCAGCAATCCAATACTATAATATATAATACCATTGGGTCTTTTGGGTCAGGTCGGGTCAAGTCAGATTGGGTCGGATCGGGTCAACTGAATAGATCCGGGTGGTAAACGGGTCTTACCGGGTCTTATCGTTGTAGACACGAATTTCATCGGACCCGGACCCGACTTACATGTGCCGATGTGGATGCAAACCCGACGACTCGGACCCGACTCGCACCTAGCAAAAGAGGAGCGGACCCCACTTCAAGGGGGGGGCCGGCCCGTACTAGGGTCCGAACCCCATGGGGCCGACCCCTACTAGGACCCGAACCCCATGGGGGCCGGCCCTATTGGGACCCGAACCCCATGGAGGGGCCGGCCGGCCCTGCAAGGAAAGAGAAGAAAAGAAAAGAAAAGAAAAGAAAAGAAAAGAAAAAGAAAGAAAAGAAAGGAAAGAAAAGAAAAGGAAAGAAAAGAAAGAAAAAGAAGAAAATATCGTCATGCGCGGGGGGAGGTTGCGTATGACGTCTGCACACACGCGGATCTGCGCCGATCCCTCGATCCGACGCACAAGAAGAAGCGCCCGATCGCCATCGATTTTGTGTGCGAAATCCAGCCATAATTGCATCGCTTGAAAAGGAAAACAAATAAATGTTATTTCCCTCATCAATGGATGAATGAATCCCGGGCAATTATGAGAGAGATACAAAAGGGATTTAAAATTAAAAGTTCCCATATCTCTCTCCCCTCCCCTTTGCCTATAAATAGAGGGGGTGGGGAATGAAGAAGAAGGGAAGATTGAAGACGAAGTGCGGGAGCTCTGCAGAACAGGAGACGCTTCTTCATCGACCCAAGGCTTCACGAGGCACGGTCAAGCCTGTCCCGAGGGATCGGCTTACCGAAAGCTCTCATCGATGTGAAGACCCTTGCACACGAAGATCAAGACTTCGACTCCGTGCACGAAGAAGAAAGCTCGGAGAAGAAGAACCCTTCGACTCCGAAGACGCCAGAAGCAAAGCTCGGAGAAGAAGAGGAGCGGCACTACCCCGTCGTCTCCAACAAGCCTTCGACTCCGATCAAGTCCAAAAGCCCGGAGAAGAAGAGGAGCGGCACTACCCCGTCGTCTCCAACAAGCCTTCGACTCCGATCAAGCCCAAAAGCCCGGAGAAGAACGAAGCGGCGCTACACCCGTCATCTTCAACAAAGTCTTCAACTCCGATTACGCCAAATACGCCCGGAGGAGAAGCCGACGCCACAACCATCGCCAGGTCGATGGTCGAAGATTGAAGATGAAGTGCGGGAGCTCTGCAGAAGAGGAGACGCTTCTTCATCGACCCAAGGCTTCACGAGGCACGGGCAAGCCTGTCCCGTCGGGATCGGCTTAGCCCATTGAAAGTCCTCATCAACGTGAAGACCCTTGCACAAGAAGATCATCCCTTCGACTCCGTGCACGAAGAAGAAAGCTCGGAGAAGAAGAACCCTTCGACTCCGAAGACGCCAGAAGCAACGGCCGAAGAAGAAGATCGGAGCGGCACTACCCCGTCGTCTCCAACAAGCCTTCGACTCCGATCAAACCCAAAAGCCCGGAGAAGAAGAGGAGCGGCACTACCCCGTCGTCTCCAACAAGCCTTCGACTCCGATCAAGCCTAAAAGCCCGAAGAAGAAGAGAAGCGGCGCTACACCCGTCACCTTCAACAAAGCCTTCGACTCCGATCAAGCCCAAAAGCCCGGAGAAGAAGAGAAGTGGCGCTACACTCGTCGTCGTCAACAAGGCCTTTGACTCCGATCAAGCCTAAAAGCCCGGAGAAGATGCCGAAACCATAACCGTCACCAAGGTCGATCGGTCAAAGACTGAAGACGAAGCGCGGGAGCTCTGCAGAAGAGGAGACGCTTCTTCATCGACCCAAGGCTTCACGAGGCACGGTCAAGACTGTCCCGAGGGATCAACTTACCGAAAGCTCTCATCGACGTGAAGACCCTTGCACACGAAGATCAAGACTTCGACTCCGTGCATGAAGAAGAAAGCTCGGAGAAGAAGACCCTTCGACTCCAAAGACGCCAGAAGCAAAGGCCGGAGAAGAAGCTCGGAGCGGCACTACCCCGTCGACTCCAACAAATCCTCGATCCCGATCAAGCTCCAAAGCCCGGAGGAGAGAAACGAAGCGTCATCACCCCGTCGTCTTCGACAAACGCCTACGCCGTCCACGAAGAAGAAAGCCTGGAGCAGATCATCTGAAGCGTCACTACCCCATCGTCTTCATCAACAAAAGCCGACGCTACAACCGTCGCACGGAGACCGTCGTCACCCTCGTCGTCTTCATCAACAAAAGCTGACGCCATAACCGTCGCACGGAGAGCGGTGCTACCCCCACTATTTTCGAAAGCATTCTTCGACTCCGATCACGCCAAAGAAGCCCGGAGAAGAAGAGAAGTCCAGTCGACACGCAAACGGTCGAAGCACCGGAGAGGTAGCCCACGTCGTTCGAAGAAGAAGATCGAGTTGACGCTGAAGCTAAAGCCAACGCAAGAAGCCAAAGCAAAGCCCCAGTAAAGCCCGCGCCAAAGCAACGCAAGTGCCAAAGCCAAGCGACTACGCCGGCCACGAGCAAAAGTAACGCACGTTCTAGCCGATACGACGCGAAGTCCGGAAGAACGAAAGCATCGCAAGTCTCTCCCGGCTACGTCCAAGTGCAAGCACCGAAGCAAAGCAAAAGCCAGAGCCACGCCGGAGCCAAGCCAAAGCCAAAAAGCCGAAGCCAAAGCCGACGCCAAAAGCATGATCGACGCCGCGAACCGACGATCAAGGACGCCGAGGTGAAGCAAGGATCGAGGAAGACACGAAGACCGAGGAAAGAAGCCGAAAAACCCCCTAGCCGAGAAAGCGCGAAGCACGGAAGGGACAAAGCAACGGTGGATACTCCTTAGCCTCTCCAAAACCCTCACCCTGTAAAGACCCCTGTCCTGGGCAGCCCCTTCAGCGCTCTCGCACGAACACCACGTGGAGACGCGGATCAAAGGGATCCCCCAGAAGATCTTTCCCACAATCCCCTGATCAAAACTCACCGCAACCCGGACTCGCTACACCCGAGCCACCCGGGTCCCGGCCACACTTGTAATCTTGTGTGATTCGCAATAAAGACGACCCGTGCCTTTTTCCGCGTCCACAGATTTCTAGCACGCCCAGCGGGACCTCTTCTCCTTTCATCCGTACGGTTGAAGAAGCTGCTTGAAGTTCGCGATGGCCGGAACAAACAACGATGCGTTTGCTCCAAGCCTCTCACCAATCGCCGAGTCCCCTCTACTCCGACACGGTGATCCAGTAAATCCGGAGGGTGATGCTCCTCCAATGGTACGCATCTACACTCGACGTACTCGGACTCTTGCGGACGTCTTCGTGCCAGAAGCTACTACCGAAGATGCTCGCCAAAGCGCCGACGAGGCCCTGGCGCATAAAGAAATGAGCCTCGATCCTGGAGTCCATGTCCAGAAGTTTGGGGAGGACCAGCCCCAGCCCCGAGCCCGTTCGGGTTCTCCAGCAGACGGTGCACCTCCTCTACAGGGGGCAAACATCAATCATCAGCCAGAAGTAAGTCGGCGTAACTACGTTTCCGATGATGACGGCGAGGATGCGAACATGCAACACCGAGACGTTCTCCGTCACCACCCTCCGTCCGCTCTTCAGCTCCAAGTCATGCAGATGAACGAGCACATGGTGCAGATTACTCGACTGATGGAGGAGAAGGATCGTCACATCAATGCTCTGCTCCAAAAGTTAAGCGAAAAGGACGCTGCAGCAGTCGGCCAACCCGTCGCTTCTCCAGTGGCCGCTTCAGTTCCGTCTTCAACTCCCGCTCCTGCAGAGGTTGTTCCGACGATTCAAGCAGTTACTCCAGCGCTCTCCTCGGCTCTCGTCCCAGTGGAAGTCGTCTCCCCAGCGCCAGCCTCGGTGGCCACACAACCTCCGGCAACAACAACGATGAATGCTCAGCAAGTCCAAGCGTTGATAGCCGACATGATGCGTTCCCACGGCAGTGGCCTTCTTCCGATCACGGCGGCATACTCGAAGCCCTACACTGCGAGGATCCAGCAGCTACGCTTCCCAATCGGATTCCAGCCACCAAAGTTTCAGCACTTCAACGAAAAGGGAAATCCAAGACAGCACATCGCCCACTTCATCGAGACCTGCAATAATGCCGGCACATATGGCGACGAGATGGTGAAGCAATTCGTTCGCACCCTCAAAGGAAACGCGTTCGACTGGTACGTTGATCTTCCCTCAGGGACCATCGACAGCTGGGATCAGATGGAGAGGGAGTTCCTCAATCGCTTCTACAGTACCAGACGAACCGTCAGCATGACCGAGCTTACTGCAGTCAAGCAAAGGAAGGACGAGCCGGTGATCGACAACATCGACAGGTGGAGGAACCTCACGCTGAATTCATGAGACCGCTTGTCTGATGACTCGGCCATCGAGATGTGCACCCAAGGCATGCACTGGGGTCTGCTCTACATCCTCAAAGGTATCAAGCCTCGGTCTTTCGAAGAACTCGCAACTCGGGCTCATGACATGGAACTCAGCCTAGCAAACCGCGGGGACTCAAAGAGCAAGGACTTCTTGAAGGTAGAGAAGAAGGACAAGCCGCAGGCACCAAAACCAAAGCAAGTTAACGTTGCTGATGTCACTCCAACCTCCAAGCCGCTCAAGATCGGTGGCAAGCCAGATCAGAAGAAGGGCGTCGCCGTACCGCCGCCTCCAAGACAAAGGATGACTCTAGAAGAGCTCGAAGCCAAGGAATACCCCTTCCCAGGCTCGGAAGTCTCCTCTATGTTCGACCAACTACTGCAAGAGAAGATGATAGAGCTCCCTCCTTCGAAGAGGCCCGAGCAGATGCATCGCGTCGACGACCCTCTCTTCTGCAAATACCACCGGGTGGTAAGTAATCCCATCGAAAGATGCTTCGTCTTCAAGGAAAGAATCATGGCGCTCGCTAAGCAAGGGAAGATAGAGATCGACTCCGAAGAAGTTGCTACGGCCAACATGACGTCCATCACCTTCGGCTCCTTCTCGCCGGTGCTCATTGCTGCTCAGCGACGCATGCCCAAATTGCGCATCAACCATCAAGCGCCAATCGCTAAGTCAACTTCCCAGCCGAAAGTCTCGAAACGACGTCAACATACTCCTGCGTTCTCCGAGGAAGAAACGCCGCTGCCCTGCGGGCAACCATTGCTCACACCAGCACCTCTTCCAAGCAATGCTGCATCCCAACGAGCGCTCCAAAGGAGATATGAGCAAGGAGATCCGGAAGTCGGTCTGCTAGGCCAGCCCTCGGGGAAATTCGACTACTACGTCCTCTACTCAAAGCCTCCGTCCGTTTCAATCGACGAAATCAAGCCCACCGGTTGGGAATCGGAAGACGAGCCAGTAGAGCCTCCAGAAGAACAAGTACCTTCAAGGGAACCAGTTGCTCCTGTCGACCGTCATCCTAGCGGAGGGGAATCCACCGACGAAGAAGCATGGGTCATGCTACCACGGCGACGAAAGCCATGGCAAGAAAAGAAGCTCAAGCAAGACCGTGTGATGAGGGGATTCACCAAGCGGAAGACCTACAAGAAGAAAAACAAGACTCCAGGGAGGAAGGCGTTCAAAGTGCCGCCAGCAAGTCAAGATGATCTCCTTCAGCAGAGCCTTCCAGAGCCGACAACCCTGCAGGAGTTCTTCCCGGATCACTTCCTCCCAGTGGACCAACACATCAAGGTGTCTTGCTGCATGGTTGAAGTTCATAAGACGTCAGAAGGAAGAGACGAAAGCAAAACTTCTGAAAAAGGCGACTCCACCGATGAGGGAGGCAATTCCGACAAAGGGGGCACTGCCTCTCATGACGAAGCAATCCTGCACATGCCGCTCGTAGAAGCTTTGCATCTCCCGAAGAAGGCTCGCCTGGCAATGGCCGCGGCCTTAGCCGATCCAGACAGCTACAAGAGGAAGAGGAAGGACGACCAGAAGGGCAAAACTGTGGCCTCATGTGATGCGACGATAACCTTTTCGGATGAGGACCTGCAACTCGGGACGCGATTGCACAACCGGCCTCTTTACGTTTCGGGATACATCAAGGAGGAGCCAGTGAACCGAATCCTGTTGGACTATGGCTCCGCCGTCAACATCATGCCTATCCAGACGATGCGGCAACTCGGCATCACCAACGACCAGCTCTCGCCAAGTCAGTTGGTCATTCAAGGCTTCAACCAGGGCGGACAGTCCACCGTCGGAATCATTCGTTTGAAGCTTTCCATCGGCCCGCTAGATACGACGGTCCTCTTCCACATCATCGACTGCCAGACATCATATCGTCTCCTGTTAGGAAGACCATGGTTGCACGAGAACGGCATCGTGGTATCCACCTGGCACCAGTGCCTCAAGTACTACGAAGAAGGCGTGGAGAGATGCATAGTTGCGGACGACAAGCCATTCAACAAGGCCGAGGCACACTTGGCCGACGCTAAGTTCTACCAAGCAAAGGGCCTAGTCGCGGAAGTTTTTCCAGCTAAAGCCCCTCGAGTCCAGAAAATTGAAGAAGTGAAGCAGGACAAGACTCCTCTTCCCACAAATCCGGTGCCACCCTCTGACGAGGCAAAACTCTAGTTCCAAGAAGCACCGAAATCTAGGCAAAAGATGCGCATCAATGCCGAGTCAAGAGCCGTGCAACGTACCCCGTTGCCCGCCCAAGCAATGCCAGTCCTGCGTCTCGCGCCTCAGTGGCTTCATAAATCCGAGCGATCGCCTTCTACTCTGACGAGGAAGCTGGCCCCGTCGTTATCACAGGCTAATGTCGTCACTCTGCAAGAAATGACGTTGCCATTACCTAGCCTGACGCAAGCTCCAAGCCCGAGCAGACCTATCAAATCAGTCGACCCAAATCGACTCGGATTCAAGCCAGAAGGGAGTTGGGGGCAAAACGCTGCCAAGTTGCTGTTCAAAGCCGGCTACAACGAAGAAAGCGCCATGGGCACACTTCCACCAGCAGCAACTCCACATGGGATGACGAGAACTCAAGTTCGGCTATTTCAAAGTGGAGAACAAATCTTCCCGAACCGCCGAGGCATCGGCTCTAGTCAAGCTCCATTGGTCATCAGAACTGCAGCAAAGAAGACCTTCACCTCGAACTACATCGAGGCGAGGATGGTAGACGAAGTAGCTGAAGGATCGACAATCTCCGATGCACGCTCTACCCACCCCAGCCGTCCCGACAGTAGAAGAAGACGACGGCGAGCTCAATGCCAAGCCTTGCTCCAGAAGCAAATCAGAGGTGGTAAAAACCGGTCAAATCGAAAACGCACGTCTGTGTTCGAAAGACTCGGGCCAGCTAAGCAATCGAAGAAGAAGTCAGTATTCAATCGTCTGGGAATATCAATCGAGGACTTCGTTTGAACACCCACCCACCCACCCATGGCGGCCGTCAACCATATCTCCTTAATCGAAATTGACAATGGTGATACTTCTACTTCGGACGACGAGTTGCAAGAAGCCACGTCAGTCCTCGCAGAAGGGGGGCAGTCCACCGTTGATGACTCAAAGAAGGGGGGCAGTCCAAGAAAACGACGACGACATACTTCTTCAGTGCCTAGGGGCAAATCCTTACTATCTTGGGGGCAACCGTCTCCCATGCAAGCACTCCCTCTTCCAAACGAAGCTACGTCCTGGCACCTGCTCAAAGCTAGAGACGAACAAAGAAGCCCCGAAGCCAACCTGCTAGGCCAACCATCGGGCAAAATTGACTATTATGTCCTCTACTCCAGGCCTCCTTCGATTCCAAATAAAGAAATCAAGCCAACCAGCTAGGGATCAGAAGATGAATCAGTACAGTCTCTAGAAGTGCAAGTCCTTCCGATCAAAGAAGTGCCTTCAGTCGCAGCACCAGTTCTTCACCTTGACAAGGAAGATCTTACTGATGAAAACACACAAGCTATGGTGCCTCGAAGGAGAAGGCCACGACGATCAAGCTACAGGAGATCACGTCTGGCTAACCACAAGAAAGACTGGGCGACAAGAAAACTCCCCAGAAGAAAGTCCTTCAAGGAAAAGAATGAAGCTCCAGGAAGAAAGACGTCCAAAGTACCGCCAGCAAATCCGAAAAATCTCCTCCAGCGAAGCTTTCCAGAGCCAGTGACACTCCAGGAGTTCTTTCCCAATTGCTTCCTTGAAGTTGATCAAGACTTCAAGATCTCCTGCTACATGATGGGAGTCCACCAAGTGCTCCGGGAATACAATGAAGAAAGCGACTCCAACATAAAAGGCATGGGGAGAAGCATCACTGCCAACGGCAAGCTGTTCAACAAGGCTAAAGCACACCTTGTTGATGCCAAGTTTTACAATGCCAAAGACTTCGTTGCAGAAGCTCTTCCAGCAAAAGCTCCACAAGTCCAGGAAGTCAAAGTAGCTACGATGGACAAAACTCTCAACTTGCAAAACCAGTGACATCCTCCAGCCAGATGGTGCACAAAAATAAGGAAGCGCCAGCATCAAGACGGAAAATTCATGTCAACTTCAAATCAAGCTCTATGCGAGGCGTTCCGTTGCTTGCTCAAGCTGCTTCAGTCCGGCGGCTCGCACTTAAGTGGCTTCGCAAACCAGGACGATCGCCTTCCACTCCAGCAAAGGAACCAGCGTCATCATTCTCCGATGCCGACTTCATCACTTTGCAAGAGACAACACTACCGTTACATGGTCTGTTGCACGTCTCGAGGTCAACCGAGTCTTCCGAGTACACCAGCTCCGAGCAACTCGCAATCAAGCCAGAAGGCACTCGGGGGCAAAACTCCACCGAGTTGATGTTCAAATCCAGCCGCAGCAAAGAAAGCATGGCGCACGTGGGTTCACTACCCTTAGCTGCAGTATCACATCACCTGACGAGAACTCAAGCTCGGCTATTTCAAAGCGGAGAACAAATTCTCCCGAACCGCCGAGGCATTGGCTCCAGTCAAGCTCCAACACTCATCAAAACTCCAGTCAAGAAGATCTTCACTTCTAACTACGTTGAAGCGAAGAAGGTGGGCGACAGCTGCGAACCAGTGGCGACTCTGCCTACCAGCGGCAAGTCCCTCAGAAGGTACTTTGCCTAACACAAGGTTACCCCCCTTGCCCCCAAAAAAAAAAAAAAAAGGGAATAAACGAACTACTTGCGACTTGATCCCTCTCAGTAGGGTACGTAGGCAACCTACAAAGGTTCAGTCCAGACAAAAAAAAAGAAAAACATCCCAACGTCTTCCTAGGAGGCCAGTCCAGAGGAAAGTGAGTGCATAACCACAAGTCCAGTCAGCAAACCAAAAGATGACAAGAAAGTCAAAGTTCTTGAGGTGTTGAAGCAGCTTGCCTCCTGCGGCCTACACGCGCTGCAACTCCCGGGGTAGAGGAGCCGTCAACTTCCGACGCGTCGCCAGCTATGCACGCTGCTTCGCAAGCTCTGATCCAGAAGTCTTCTCGGTCGCTTTAGCTTTCCCCAAACGGAACTCCAGTTTCTAAAGCGACGCACGAGTAGCAAATCAAAGTCCTTGAAGCGCTAAAGCAGCCGCCTCCCGCGACCTACACGCGCTGCAACTCCCGGGGTAGAGGAGCCGTCAACTTCCGACGCGTCGCCAGCTATGCACGCTGCTTCGCAAGATTCACTCCGGAAGCCTTCTCGATCACTCTACCAGCTTCCCGGCACTTCGTCAGCTCTTCATGCCACCTTGCAAGCTCTGCTCCAGAAGTCTTCTCTGTCGCTTGAGCTTTCCCCAAACGGGACTCCGACTCTTGAAGCGACGCACGAACGGCCTCCACCTTCTTCTGCATCCGAACCAATTCTGCAGTAGCAAGAGTGCGATGCCCCGACAGCCGACGTCTCTCTCCCTCGGTCGCCGCTAAGCCCAAGGAAGCATCCTCTAGCAAAGACCGTCGCAAGCATCGAAGCTCGCCACCCTCCAAGAAGGTGTGCGTCTACTCTGCAAAAAGTCGTCCACCTTGAAATCCGCCAGGCTCGTGCAAAAGCTCGAGCCCATCCGAAGGTCGTCGGTCCCTCAAAGACAAAAACCCGAAGGATTGGGACTGCCACTGGAGTCAAATGCAGTAACCCAAAGATAGGAGGATACATCGGCAACGACCGTATCCTTCGCGACCTCAAAAAAAAAAAAAAAAAATAAGAGACGAAGGAGCTACCTTCCCTGGCCTCTGAAGTCTCCGGCTCGTCCTTGCACCAAGCGAGCGTCACCCACTCGGCTTCATCTTGTCCTCTTGCCGTGCCGTTGTCATTACGCTCCCGCACCAAGAAGGCGACAACACTCCGCTGAAGAACCCTTCGGCTCCAAGCCGCCGAAGAATGCTTCGTCTCCAAGCCGCCAAGCAAGTCTTCGTCTCCGAGCCGTCGAAGAGTCCTCCACCTCCAAGCCACCAAAGAATCCTTCGTCTCGAAGCCGTAGAGATGCTAAACGTCCCTCCGAGGCCAGGAGTCGACACCCCACCGGGTCAAGCGAAAGTTCGCATCCTGAAAAGGCACAAGGGGAAGCGAAGGCGCCACTCCCGTAGGAGAAGTCCTCAGCAACTCACCCCGGCAAAGCCAAAACCTCCGAAGCTCGAATCCCGAGAATGCACGAGGGGAAGCGAAGGCGCCACTCCCGTAGGAGAAGTCCTCAGCAACTCACCTCGGCGACTCCATCCTCCGTGATGCGCTCGTGGATAAAAACACGGAGCAACGACAGAAGGTCTTCTCACCTCGAGTTGCGGTAATGGTGCACCCGAGTAAGGGGGAAGCGAAGGCGCCACTCCCATAGGAGAAGTCCTCAGCAACTCACCCCGGCAAAGCCAAAACCTCCGAAGCTCGAATCCCGAGAATGCACGAGGGGAAGCGAAGGCGCCACTCCTGTAGGAGAGGTCCTCAGCAACTCTCCCCGGCGAAGCCGAACTCCTGGAAGCTCGAATCCTGAAAAGGCACGAGGGGAAGCGAAGGCGCCACTCCCGTAGGAGAAGTCCTCAGCAACTCACCTCGGCGACTCCATCCTCCGTGATGCGCTCGTGGATAAAAACACGGAGCAACGACAGAAGGTCTTCCCTCCTCGAGTTGCGATAATGGTGTACCCGAGTAAGGGGGAAGCGAAGGCACCTCCTCCCGTAGGAGAGGTCCTCAGCAACTCTCCCCGGCGAAGCCGAACTCCCGGAAGCTCGAATCCTGAAAAGGCACGACGGGAAGCGAAGGCGCCACTCCCGTAGCAGAAGTCCTCAGCAACTCACCTCGGCGACTCCATCCTCCCTGATGCGCTCGTGGATAAAAACACGGAGCAACGACAGAAGGTCTTCCCACCTCGAGTTGCGGTAATGGTGTACCCGAGTAAGGGGGAAGCGAAGGCACCTCCTCCCGTAGGAGAGGTCCTCAGCAACTCACCCCGGCGAAGCCAAACTCTCGAAGCTCGAATCCTGAAAAGACACAAGCGGAAGCAAGTCAAATCTGGTGGAGAAGCCGGTCAAAAAAAAAAAAAAGAGAGAGAGCTGAAGAAGGGGGCCACAGCCCCTTGAAAGCCCGCGACCCCATGGAGGGGGAGGAGCCCAGAACCCGGCCACGGTGGGATCCCGATTCCCCGTCGGCCCGCCTGTGCTGGCCTGCAGCCAGTCACACTCGTGCAACTCTTGCACTAGACCACCGCCGTTACCACCGCATCCCTTCTCCAACACGATCGGGGCCCGCCCGACTCGGAGTCACACCACCGTTGCCACCGCGTTCCACCTCCGACCCGATCGGGGCCCGCCCAACTCAGAGTCGCACCGGCGGCCGCCATCGTTGCTTCTGCGACCGCGCCGGGCCTCTGCGCCACTCGCTCCCGGCCCCCGCGCCGCGCATACTACAGCCAACGCTGTGGGCCGTCGCCGCCACTGCCTGCTCCAACAGCCGCGCCGCCTGCCGCCTTCGCGGACCAGAAGAAGAAGGAAAGAAAAAGAAAGAAAGAAAGGAAACAAAAAAAAAAAAAAAAGGCAGCAGCAGCCGGGGCCGCGCCCCCCTCCCCAATCAGCACCCGACAACAAAGAAAAAAAAAAGAGAGGAAAGAGAGAGAAAAAGGGGGGGGGCTGCAGCCCCCCTCCTCCGGCGCCCGACTCGTGCCCGCAGCCAGGGCTGCCCGAACACCCCGCCGACCTGCTCGGGGCCACCGCCGGCCGACGTCGCCGTGTCACCCCGCGCCGCCGCACGCCGCCACCGCAGCCCGCGCCTTGTGCCGCTGCCGATGCAGCCCGCGCCCCGGTATCCTCTGCGCCGCCGCCCCGCACAGCACACCGCAGCCCGCGTGCCCCGACCTCGCGCTGCTCCGGGCTCCGCACGCGCTGCAGCCACCGCGCCGCTTCGCGCCCGCGCCCGCTGCCGCCTGCGCCCTGCGCCTCGGCCGACGCCGCCGCTGCACCCCATGCCGCTGCGCGCCGCCACGGCCGCCCGCGCCCCGTGCACCCTCCGCTGCCGCCTGCGCCCTCGCCCGCGCGCCGCCTGCGCCGCACGCCGCTGCTGCTGCTGCCTCCGCGAACCAGAAGGACTAGAGAAAGAAGAAGAGGAAAGAAAGAAAGAAAAGAAAGAAAAGAAAAGGAAAGAAAGAAAAGGAAAGAAAAGAAAAGAAAAGAAAAGGAAAGAAAAAAAAAGAAAGAAAGAAAAGAAAAGGAAAGAAAAAAAAAATGGGAGCCTCGCCTCGCTTGCAATGGCTCCACCTCCTCCTCGTCGCGCCGAGCTGTCGTCACCATCGACAACACTCCGCCAAGGTGCATCGCCTTTATCTTCGCACCTCCGTCACCCCCGTGCCTCCATGGGATGTCGTCGAGACGTGTTGCCTTCGTCTTCGCACTCCTGTCTACCCTGAGCCGCCTTTGGACTTCGCGCAACGGCCGCCGTCAACGTTCGCGCCACCTTCAAAGCAAGAGGAAGTCCGCAACAAGGAAGATGGTCCAAGCTGTCGAAGAGCCTTCATCTCCATGAGCCGCCAGAGGGGCCATCGTCTCTAATCTGCCGAAGGGCCTTTAGTCTCCAAACTGTCGAAGAAGCCTTCGTCTCCAAGCCGACTAAGGATCCTTCATCCCGCTGAAGAAGCCTTCGTCTCCAAACCACCGAAGAGCCTTCATCTCCGCGAACCGCCAGAGGGGCCTTCGTCTCCAAGCCGCCGAAGGGCCTTTCGTCTCCAAATTGTCGAAGAAGCCTTCGTCTCCAAGCCGATGAAGGACCATTCGTCCCGAAACCGCTGAAGAAGCCTTCGTCTCCAAGCCGCCGAAGAGGCCATCACGCACCATCGCCGCCACCGCCGACGAAAGAGGCGACACCGAGAAGACGGAGCAAGTCGCGTGCAACCCCAGGCAGCTCTCTTCCGACGGCGGTCTTCAGAAGCCGGCAGAACCTTCGCGAAGAAGCACAAGGCCGACGAAAGAGGCGACACCGGGAAGACGGAGCAAGTCGCGTGCAACCCCAGGCAGCTCTCTTCCGACGATGGTCTTTAGAAGCCGGCAGAACCTTCGCGAAGAAGCACGAAGGCGGATGAAAAGGGGTAGGGGTCCTTAAATAGACTCCTAACCCCGCCTACAAAAGGAATCAAGGACAAGTGCTCTACGATTCCTATGTATCCAAACCCTACACGCTCTCACCGTCGCACTCGTCCTTGAGGGGGCATTTGTAGACACACGAATTTCATCGGACCCGGACCCGACTTACGTGTGCCGACGTGGATGCAAACCCGACGACTCGGACCCGACTCGCACCTAGCAAAAGAGGAGCGGACCCCACTTCAAGGGGGGCCGGCCCCTACTAGGGTCCGAACCCCATGGGGCCGGCTCCTACTAGGACCCGAACCCCATGGGGGCCGACCCTATTGGGACCCGAACCCCATGGAGGGGCCGGCCGGCCCTGCAAGGAAAGAGAAGAAAAGGAAAGAAAAGAAAAGAAAGAAAAGAAAAAGAAAGAAAAGAAAGGAAAGAAAAGAAAAGGAAAGAAAAGAAAGAAAAGGAAGAAAATACCGCCATGCGCGGGGGGAGGTTGCGTATGACGTCTGCACACACGCGGATCTGCGCCGATCCCTCGATCCGACGCACAAGAAGAAGCGCCCGATCGCCATCGATTTTGTGTGCGAAATCCAGCCATAATTGCATCGCCTGAAAAGGAAAACAAATAAATGTTATTCCCCTCATCAATGGATGAATGAATCCCGGGCAATTATGAGAGAGATACAAAAGGGATTTAAAATTAAAAGTTCCCATATCTCTCTCCCCTCCCCTTTGCCTATAAATAGAGGGGGTGGGGAATGAAGAAGAAGGGAAGATTGAAGACGAAGTGCGGGAGCTCTGCAGAAGAGGAGACGCTTCTTCATCGACCCAAGGCTTCACGAGGCACGGTCAAGCCTGTCCCGAGGGATCGGCTTACCGAAAGCTCTCATCGATGTGAAGACCCTTGCACACGAAGATCAAGACTTCGACTCTGTGCACGAAGAAGAAAGCTCAGAGAAGAAGAACCCTTCGACTCCGAAGACGCCAGAAGCAAAGCCCGGAAAAGAAGAGGAGCGGCACTACCCCGTCGTCTCCAACAAGCCTTCGACTCCGATCAAGCCCAAAAGCCCGGAGAAGAAGAGGAGCGGCACTACCCCGTCGTCTCCAACAAGCCTTCGACTCTGATCAAGCCCAAAAGCTCGGAGAAGAACGAAGCGGCGCTACACCCGTCATCTTCAACAAAGTCTTCAACTCCGATTACGCCAAATACGCCCGAAGGAGAAGCCGACGCCACAACCGTCGCCAGGTCGATGGTCGAAGATTGAAGACGAAGTGCGGGAGCTCTACAGAAGAGGAGACGCTTCTTCATCGACCCAAGGCTTCACGAGGCACGGGCAAGCCTGTCCCGTCGGGATCGGCTTAGCCCATTGAAAGTCCTCATCAACGTGAAGACCCTTGCACAAGAAGATCATCCCTTCGACTCTGTGCACGAAGAAGAAAGCTTAGAGAAGAAGAACCCTTCGACTCCGAAGACGCCAGAAGCAAAGGCCAGAGAAGAAGATCGGAGCGGCACTACCCCGTCGTCTCCAACAAGCCTTCGACTCCGATCTAGCCCAAAAGCCCGGAGAAGAAGAGGAGCGACACTACCCCGTCGTCTCCAACAAGCCTTCGACTCCGATCAAGCCCAAAAGCCCGGAGAAGAAGAGAAGCGGCGCTACACCCGTCACCTTCAACAAAGCCTTCGACTCCGATCAAGCCCAAAAGCCCGGACAAGAAGAGAAGCGGCGCTATACCCGTCGTCGTCAACAAGGCCTTTGACTCCGATCAAGCCCAAAAGCCCGGAGAAGATGCCGACACCATAACCGTCACCAAGGTCGATCGGTCGAAGACTGAAGACGAAGCGCGGGAGCTCTGCAGAAGAGGAGACGCTTCTTCATCGACCCAAGGCTTCACGAGGCACGGTCAAGCCTGTCCCGAGGGATCGGCTTACCGAAAGCTCTCATCGACGTGAAGACCCTTGCACACGAAGATCAAGACTTCGACTCCGTGCACGAAGAAGAAAGCTCGGAGAAGAAGACCCTTCGACTCCGAAGACGCCAGAAGCAAAGGCCGGAGAAGAAGCTCGGAGCGGCACTACCCCGTTGACTCCAACAAATCCTCGATCCCGATCAAGCTCCAAAGCCCGGAGGAGAGAAACGAAGCGTCATCACCCCGTCGTCTTCGACAAACGCCTGCGCCATCCACGAAGAAGAAAGCCTGGAGCAGATCATCTGAAGCGTCACTACCTCGTCGTCTTCATCAACAAAAGCCGACGCTACAACCATCGCACGGAGACCGTCGTCACCCTCGTCGTCTTCATCAATAAAAGTCGACGCCACAACCGTCGCACGGAGAGCGGTGCTACCCCCACTATCTTCGAAAGCATTCTTCGACTCCGATCACGCCAAAGAAGCCCGGAGAAGAAGAGAAGTCCAGTCGACACGCAAACCGTCGAAACACCGGAGAAGTAGCCCACGTCGTTCGAAGAAGAAGATCGAGTTGACGCTGAAGCTAAAGCCAACGCAAGAAGCCAAAGCAAAGCCCCAGTAAAGCCCGCGCCAAAGCAACGCAAGTGCCAAAGCCAAGCGACTACGCCGGCCACGAGCAAAAGCACCACACGTTCTAGCCGATACAACGCGAAGTCCGGAAGAACGAAAGCATCGCAAGTCTCTCCCGGCTACGTCCAAGTGCAAGCGCCGAAGCAAAGCAAAAGCCAGAGCCACGCCGGAGCCAAGCCAAAGCCAAAAAGCCGAAGCCAAAGCCGACGCCAAAAGCATGATCGACGCCGCGAACCGACGATCAAGGACGCCGAGGTCAAGCAAGGATCGAGGAAGACACGAAGACCGAGGAACGAAGCCGGAAAACCCCCTAGCCGAGAAAGCGCGAAGCACGGAAGGGACAAAGCAACGGTGGACACTCCTTAGCCTCTCCAAAACCCTCACCCTGTAAAGACCCCTGTCCTGGGCAGCCCCTTCAGCGCTCTCGCACGAACACCACGTGGAGACGCGGATCAAAGGGATCCCCCAGAAGATCTTTCGCACAATCCCCTGATCAAAACTCGCCGCAACCCGGACTCGCTACACCCGAGCCACCCGGGTCCCGGCCACACTTGTAATCTCGTGTGATTCGCAATAAAGACAACCCGTGCCTTTTTCCGCGTCCACAATCGTGTTTACCTATTATTAGGAAGTCGGGTACGGGTTTAGGATCTAGACACGATTAGTTAAACGGGTCGGGTCCGGGTCTAGGGGTTTTGGACACGACACGACTCATTGCCACCCCTACCTGCAACTTGGGCGGGCCAACCCGAACCCAACCCGACTTTGGGCCGGTTAACTCGAACCCACCCCGCACAACCCGGCCAACCCGACGGGTTGGGCTTGGGCTAAGTTTAAACAAACATTGGGTTAGGTTGGGGGTACAAAAGACGCTGACCAGGGGTTTTGGGGTTTGGGGTACAAAAAAAAAAAGGGCATTGTTGGTATTAAAGGATTGTTGAGGAAGTTATTGAGAAACGCTAGGGATACGGGGGCTAATTACAGATTTTTGGGGTATGAATAAAATTTCCCGATATTTAATCTTGACGGGGCCCACCGTTCATCCTTATCCAGACACCTCTTTCCTCTACCTTATTTGACGCCTCCCCCCGTGCCAGGAGAAGTGGTCACCACCCGTGGGGTGGCGGGAGCTAAAGCTCACCTATGCGGTGATAGGATCCATGGCTCCCATTATAAAACGGTAACCATCGCTGCAAGAGAGTGGAGATTAGCAGCAATAATGGTTCTTCTTGACAAGCTGTGGGACGACGTCATCGCTGGGCCCCACCCGGACAAGGGCCTCGGCAAGCTGCGGAAGCTCTCCACCAAACCACTGATCATCGAAGGTTCCTCCCCAAACTCCCTCTCTCTCTCTCTCTCTCTCTCTCTCTCTCTCTCTCTCTCTCTCTCTCTAGATCCATCGTCTTCTAACTTCTTGAGTCCTCTTGGTGGCGGTGGTGGTTCAAAAAACTTGGGTAGATGCGGAAGGGGGGAGCAGCAGCAGCGGCAGCGGCAAGTTCCAGAGGAGCCTGTCGATGCTGGCGTCGCCCGTGACCCCGGCGACGCCGGTGACGCCGACGACGCCGTCGTCGGCGCGTAAGGCGAACGTGTGGAGGAGCGTGTTCAACCCGGGGAGCAACCTCGCCACCAAGACCCTCGGCTCCGACCTGTTCGACAAGCCCCAGCCCAACTCCCCCACCGTCTACGACTGGTAAGTGGGTCGCACGCCCCCTCTCCGGCCCCTGTTTCCTCAAAGCAAAGAGTTGTGTGCTAATGTCTGTTCCCCCTGCTTTCTGGGTGTTTGCGACCGCAGGCTCTACAGCGGCGAGACACGGAGTAACCACCGCTGAACACAACGAGAGAGAGAGAGAGAGAGAGAGAGAGAGAGAGAGAGAGAGGGTGATGTAAATAGGCTTGTAGCTCGTTAGGTGCTTTGTGTAGTATGTTTGCAAGTTCATATTGGGATCTGGTACTCCTTGTTGAAGTTGGTAGCTACTGCTGGAGCTTGCTAGCTTGCTGTAGGGCACGGAAAAGGTGGTGCCTTGTGTTTGACGGTACTGACTACTTAGTGTACACAGAGCCACAGAGGTTGCTGGTGGTGTTGGCTTTGGTGTCTTTTGCTTTCATCTTTTTTTTATATATGTATATAAATAAATCTCTACGAACTATAAATAAATTTCTACGAACTATTTCACCTGTCAAATCTTAATTTTGGAGCCATCACGAGGTGTAAGAAAAGTCTGGGATTCGATCCTACACTAGAAAAGAATTAGTTTAATCAGGAGTATTTTTTTTTATTTGCGATTTTTTTTTTGTACCAATGCTAATCCATCTAATAATCAGATAACTAACTGGGTGTAGTTGGTTAAAATACTAATTACCAGAGTTAGTATTAGTAACTTTAGTAAGTAGAGTCAATCCTGATTAACTGAAATCATTGCAATTATAATTAGAGGGTTCATAAATCAAAAAAATAAGAGGAACAATTGAACCTATTGTGGGATGACATCACAACCAACCTGAGGTTGCGTGGGGGCGTCGGCCAGCGCTCGCTGTATTGGTATTCCACCAAGTCTTGATCATGAAAAGGATTTGGGTATGTCACTATAGTATGTTTGATATGACTCTAGTGACTCATAAAATATTGGTAGTGAGATTTAGAAGCCAATGAGCAGCTGCCACCGTAGATAAGTGGGTGATAGGTAGGGTTGGCTATTGAGTCGGTAGAATAACATTTTCAGCACATCTTGAGTACCACATTGCCCATAGCGATTCAAAGGCATAGTAGAAGGGGGGTTGGGCTGAAGTAGGGGTCCACATGGTTCGGTTTGGACTGGTTCCGAGATGAATCAGAAGCCGAACTGGTCCCAACTGTTCTAAAATATTTGGAATCAGAATCGGACCGTGGGAGTGTCGAGTGGGAGTGTCGAATTGGACCGGATCGAACCATATAAAACCGGTTCGATTCTCCGGTTCTACTAGGTTTTGTGCACCCCTAGAAGTTAGATTAGATCCATCATTGGAAAATTTAGAAATAAAAAAAAAATATTTTAAAACTGAGAAAATAGCAAGTAATCCTAAAGCCAGATATATGATACTGTTGTGCATAATGACTCGATCCACATCACCTGTATTATCCGACCCATGAATGATGCATATACATGAACCGGTTCGGTTCGGTTAACCGGCACCCAGAACCGGAACCGAATCGGTTCTCTACGGTTTTGCACTTTGGGAACCAGAACCGAACCGATTCTGCTATAAACCAAACCAAATCGTATGGTTCGGACCGGTTCGGTTCTCCGGTTCCATCGGTTTTTTGTGAACACCTAGGGTGAAGGGATGCTGACGTGGTCCAGTGAGGATGGGTGTAGGTGGGAGGGTAGCACGTGACCATGTTTTGGGAGGATGACAGCAGATGATGAATTATTGAGATAAAGATAATGTTTGGTGTGGGACTATAGGTAGGTTTTTAATTGTAGATGGATGGATGGTTACTAAAAATAAAATAAAATAAAATATAGAATTTGTTGTTGGATGTCAACATCAACATGAATATGAAACCCAAATTTATTTTTGGTAGTTGAGAATTCAATCAAATAAAAGACTACAAACAGCTCTTAGTCAGGATAATCTGGATCATGTACAAGTCATGGATAACAACAGAGCTGCATCTTAACTAGCTCCGAGCACCGCTGGTGGAAAGTTCTTTCAGAAAATGTTCCTTCGAGGTAGTTCCCGGCCCATGTTAGCAAGAAGGTATCTAGCAATCGCTCGACTGATTGGATTTTGGGGAGCTTGATTAGATAAAGCTTAAATAGTTTGCATGGAATCTCCTTCAACCTAGAGCGGCAGCCGTGGAAAACAAGTGAACCAAACAAAAGCCCTCAAAGAGGGCAATTTTCTTCACAAGAGGGACAGATGGAGAAACCACATGGAAGGTGGCACCTCCAAACAATCATGTGCCCTATGCAATCACCAAGCCAAAAACCACCACCAGACAAACCAAGAACCGGATCAACAGAACAATCAAAATTGAGTTTGAGTTCCCCAAGCAGAATCTATTCCGGCAAAACACTTAGTTTTGGTGGATGGAGCTTATGTTTCATAGGCTGAGATTGTGGATGTTGTTATAGATAGAGCCATTGAGGATATCTTTGAGGAGCTTGCAAATTAGGTCATTGCAAAAGATTGCATTGGAGCTCCGATTGATAGCATTGAGTTTTCAGCTTCATCTGGAATTGGAGGTGGAATTACAACCCATGCTGGGATACTTGAGGAGCAGTAGCAAGGCTGTGACCCGGTGGGTCGGGGACCCAAGGAGAAGACCCCCTTCAACTTCGGCCAGGCGTCTACTACCTTCCCTTGCTCCTCGAACATGCGCATTATCCCTCACCTTGCAAATCTTGGGTCAAATTCGATTGAAACAAGTGCAGTGCTTTGAGCCAGATCTAGAGCTCTTGAATCTAGCACGCACAAACAGCCACCCCACCTTAACCCCACGTGTATAGGTGTTCCGACCCTTCCAAGCTTGGATCCCCTCCTTCAGAATCTTGAAGAGCAATTATCAAACCTTGATGAGGAGGGGCTAAACCTACCTCTAAATATACTAGAGGACGATACCATTCTCGATATAACTTTGTCTGTTGGCTTCTCTAGTAAGGGAGCGGGTTCGAGTCCTTTCTAACTCAAATACATGAGTTAGAAAGGGCGAGAGCTTTGAAGTCTAGAGACCCAGGGGTATTTTGTTCTTTTTGTTAGAGCTTCTGGGTTATTTTGAGTTAGGCCATGTTGGCTAGGGTTTTCTTTTGTGTTCGTCTCTCTGGGACGGTGCGATTCCCTCTTCTGCTTGCTTTCACCGGCCTCCGACGGCGTCGGGATGGCATTCTCCGGCGATCTGCGACAGAAGTGGCAGATCTGGCCCCGGGCCCGTCGGCTGCGGAGGTTCTGAAGATGGGATTTCCAGGTCTCCTCCTCTGCAACGACGGAGCGGATCCAAGTGGCGTTTTGGCAGAGGTGATTGGATTGGAGCTGGAGGAGCAGATCGATGTCGCCTCTTCATTTTATATGCCGAGATGCAGGGTGGTGTTGTTTGGCATCTTTGGGGTTTTTTTCCTTTTTTTCCCCCCTTTCTTCCCACCGGTGAGCGGTGTGTTGTCTCCGCTGACGTGCGGTTGTGCTGTGGTCCGCTTGTGTGGTGCTTCCCGCCGGCGAGCGGTGGTGTGTGGTGTGTTAAGTGTTTGGGGGTTTATGCTCCTTTGTTCCACTCGGTGGTGGTGGTTGTCTGTTTGCCAGGTGGCGCTTTCGTTGGCTTGAGCTGGGTTGTGATGCCTCCCGGAGGTCAGTTGACCTCCCCTTCATGGACCAAAAAAAAAAATCCTCTTCCAACTGAAAGCTTCGAACGCAGGCACCTGGGAAACTCAGACCCCTAAACACAAGAATAGCATTTGTTGGTAAGAAGCCATGGAGCATCTTCCACCCAAAACACTTACCATAAGGTGAAAGATTTAAGCACCATAAAGCCATCCAGGAACAAGATCCCGGAATCCCGACTGGTTGCTTTGGAACCAAATAGGCGTAAATGATGCGAACATCTACATCGAGCCGAGCCTGTGGGGCTCGTACCAGCACAGGAGGCGCCATCTGAGCTTGTGGTTGTGATCGGCTAAGCAGAGCCGACCCCAGTTATTTGTATTTATTTTGTCTTTTAGTATTTCCTGCTTTGAGTTTAGTCACAGCTCGCTTGTCGGCTATTTGGGTTAGTCATTGTAAGTCTATATAAAGGCCCCCCCATGTTCCTTTGTAGGCACTGAATGAATAATAAAATTTTGTTTTTCTCTACATGCGTATCGAGAGAAGCCAGGGTGAGGTGTGTGAAACCCAAGCCCAAACCGTAGGTGTATGAAACCCTAGGTCAGAACTAGAGGTGTGAAACCCTAGTCTGTCTTACCTCCCTTCCCTTTCCCCGCCTGCAGCCGCCTCCCTCTTACCCTTGCCGCAGCCCACCTCCCCTCTGCCCGAGCCGCCTGCCCGCCGGCCACCCCGCGCCCCGATCCCCTCTCCCTTGCCCGGTAGCCCGCCCCCAGGCCGAACCCAACCCGATCCACCCCCTCTCCCCTCGCCCCAGTCAGGCCCCCGCCCCTCTCCCCGCACTACAGCCCTAACCACCTCTCTCCCCGGCCCGATAGCCCGCCCCCAGGCCCAACCCAACCTGATCTGCCCTCTCTCCCTGCGCCCCAGTCCCGACCCCCCCCCCCCCTCCCCGCCCCTCTTTCCGGCAACTCGACCCCAACCCCACCCCTCCCGGCCTCCCCCCTTCTCTGCATCCAGACCCCAGCCGCTCCCGTGCCGCTCCCTCCTCTCCTCTCCACCCTCCTTCCCAGCAGCTCGACCCTATCCCCACCAGCCTCCCGGCCTTCCCTCCTTCCCCGCAGCCAATGCCACCCCGGCAACCCTCACCACCCCTGACTCCGCTCCTCTATCCGACCAGCACAACCTCGACTCCTCCCTCAGCCTCTCAACCAACCCCAACCCAACCCGATCCCACTCCGTTCCGAACCTGTGACCTCGATTCCATCATCCTCGGCTGACCCGGACGCTGATCACGGGTTCAATTGAGGGCACTGACGGCTGACCCGGAAGCTGATCATGGGTTCGATTGAGGATGCTGACGGCTTCCCGGATATTTGATCACCATTTTTGGAGTTCTTGTTCGATTCGGGCTCCTGAGGCCAAGCATGATCCTCAGTAGATACGTCTCCTCCAAGTAGGGTATTCCCGGTAATTCTATTAATCGGATCTCCAGTATCTTATCTGTGCCGATTGTTGTCCACCATCGTGAGGTTGTGCGTCCCCACCTACATGTTAACTTCATTAGTTCTTGGTATTGAAGGCGGACTCTTGTTGCTTAATTTAAGCATTTTTTATTTTAATTTTTGGAACCAAGATCGGACTGCCTGATGCTAGTAGTTTTCTTTAAAACCCATTATTCCCTATTGATGGCTTGGACAAAATTTTCTGCCTAAAACTTTTCTGTCCACCTGCATCATTTTACATAAGTAAGCCTCTGCCACAGTCATCACTCACGGTCTTCCTAGACGGGTCCCACACAATCGAAGATGAAGGAAGATGGGAGAGGATAGGGATCAGCTAAATCGCTTGACACCAAAAAGAGAGAAAAAGGTGCTGAAGGAGGACCAGGTTCCATCCCTCCATGCCCTACAAAAAAAGGTAATAATTGGGAAATAGAGGAGATGGAGTCCACAGAAATCCATATTAAGCACCAACGAGATACGACTAAACGAAACCGAAGACACCAATGGAGTAGTCCAAGGGTCAAATCCAACAAGGAAGAAACCACCCAACGGGTATGCCAATGAAATATAGGGACACGTAAGGACTCCGCTCTCCAAGCCCATGAGGAGTATCTATAGGGCAAGCCAATTCCAGGTGGTAGAGCAACGCCTGTATTTAAAAGTATATAATTTGGCCCAAATTAAGAGAGTAAGAGTTTACAAAGAGATCAAAGCCCTTTTCAGAGATGAACGCCTCGATCGCGAATATATATCCGCGAGCTGCCTAATACCCAATTCAAACCAGGGCCGACCCTGAGGGTAGGCGGGCAAGAAAGTTGCCTAGGGCCCTCAATTAATTTATAATAATGGGGGCTCCACAGCCAAGTCCAAACGACAAACACCAAGAGCCAAAGAGGACATTTTCCAATAAAAGCAAATTTTGTATTGATACTTCCAAAAAAGAGAGCCCAACTTTTGGAGTTTGCCTAGGGCCTCCAAAACCTCAAGGCCGGTCCTGACCCAAACCAACGCCAAATCGAGGGGAGCAGACCTGCTCCCAGTTAAGGAGTTGGAGACCCTCCGAGGTACCTTTCAACCAAAGAAAACGACACATCTCCTACTCGAGAAGATTAAGAATGCCTTCCGAGATCCATCGATGTGCCAAGGTGCATGAAAATGGGGATGGCGGCTAAGACAGACTGAATAGAAATTAGACAACCAGGAAAGGAAAGGAAACGGGCCTTCCACCCAGCCATTTTCTCGAAAATTTTATTAACCAAACCCACCAAAAGTCTTTGGAGAGAACAGGTTTACCCGAGATTGGAACCCCCAGATAAGAAAAAGGACTCGGACTTAACTGGAAGGGGAGAAATTGAATAAGATAACAGTGGATGGGAGATTCAACCTTAGGGCCAAAAATCATCGAAAATTTAGAGATGTTAAACCTTTGTCCGGACATTCACCACATTCCTTGATCACCGATAGCAAATTGTGAAGCTGATGCGGGGAGTCTTGCACCAAAACCATGGACTCGTCCGCATAAGTCATGACCAAGGTGGTCGGGATGTTAAGCATAGGCTGAACCATGTAAAATCCTACACTCGGCCATGTTTGCAATATTACGATTAAGCACCTAGACCCCAAAATAAAGAGGTAAGGGAATAAAGGGTCCCTCTGCTTCAGACCTCTGAACGCCTGAAACCAAGGACCGGGAGACCCATTAAGTAAGATAGAAAGGTTGGATGCTCAATACAAGCTTGAATCCAAGTAATCCATTGAACAGAAAACCCAACCCGAGAAAGGATCCGATAGATGAAACCCCACTCCATACGGTCAAAAACTTGCTCCATGTCTAGTTTCAACATGATAGTATGAGCATTCCAGGAGTTGTAATGCATATAGTGAAAGGTTTCTTGGGCTAACAAAATGTTCTCGGAGATGTTCCAACCTTTCAGGATGGCTGCTTGATCCGAAGAGATGATCTTGGGCAAGACAACCTTTAACCTATTAACAAGTAATTTAGAAATAGTTTTATATATCACAGAACATAAGCTAACTAATAAGAAAACCCGGCAATGCCTGAATGTGCTTGATGCACACCATTTGACAAAGACGACATCATAACATTTCAAAAAAGTGTGAAATCTAAAGTGAGTGTTATTCACTTGTTAGAGAGAAAGAGAGAGAGAGAGAGAGAGAGAGATTAAATGACCATTAAATGCCATTGGATGAAGAATATAATTCTAGCTCTTTAAAAGACGTTCACGTGTCACAACATAGGAGAGAGGCAGATAGTGGGTCGGTCGAGAAGGACCAAAAACTTTAGGAATCAAGACCACAAAAACTGACTTCCATTGGGGTGGTATGGAAGCAGTGGCAATATAATGAATAATCCCCTTCGAAAAAACTGGCCCAACTATGGCCCAATTATCTTCTAAAAAACTCGGCACTCAACCCATCCGGGCTTTATTGGAGGGCCCAGAGAAGAGGGTAATCCTTAAGCTCGAAGGGGGTGAGCGGTCTAGTCAGCCAAACTTTATCAGCCAATGTAATAACAAACGAGATTGGGTCTAACAGAGAGTAGAGAAAGAAGACCACTTCTCAGCAAAAACAAGAGGAAGCCACGCTCTTGGACCACTATCCCATCCTCCCGGTTGATGAAAAGAATATATATGATGCCGTTACCATCGCATCAAGGTAGTACGATGAAATTTTTTGATATTGGAACCACCCTCTCGCAGCCATTGGATATGATATTTTTGACACAATTTAAGCTTGATCAATACCCCGAGCATACATTTAAGTGTTCGAGGTGGCTAACATGGAGGCTAGGAAATGACCCTACTTTCATACAACTCAAGTGGGCCCAAGTCCAACTCATCCATAAGTTTACATGGTAGGTTCCACCCTCGCATTCGGCGAGGAGATCACCAACTGCATGCAATATCCCCATCCACACGTGGTGATCACCGGGCTTTTTGCATGCTAATTTAGAATCTACTACACCAGAGAGCATGCAGTGGGTCCAGGCTTTGCATGCGATGATGTGGCTTTGCATGCGATGATGTGATCACCAACTGCGTGTCATCTGGGGTTGCCCCGTCCACACAAAGCGATCACCTTGATTTTTGCATGCTATTTTGAAACCTACCATGTAAATCTAAACTAAAAGTAACTAAGAACAACTCCTACTATGCTCGACATTCCAGTTTAATGCATTTGGGATCCGTTAACTCGCTAGTTTCAGACACTAACCCAGCACCTAACTAACATGAGTTATAGACTCAAATTCATCTCTAAGCTCGAAGGTCTGGTCATTTGTCGTGCATTGCCACACAAGGTGAATTCAAATATCATACCATTATAAGACTGCACAAGGTTACTGGCATGGCCATGCATTACCCTCGGTGGATAGGTGACGCGTCCCCGCAACCAAACAAGGACTAAAGACACCACCTAACCATGTTAGGTGCCGCAATAATCATGTGAAGTAATTAATATCATATCCTCGAGACTACTCCTAATATATGTACGTAACAATGCAACACCCTCGGTAGGCAGGGGACACATCCCCCAACCAAGCAAAGATAGGAAACATACCCTCTAACCACATGGTGCGTGTTGCCCTAACCACATGATGTGACTCTACTTTGCAAATTATTCCTAAACTACCTACTTGATCGTGCATCACCCTCGGTGAGTAGGTGACGTATCCCCCGAACCAAACAAGGACAAGAGACATGCCTCTTAACTCTACGATAGTGGTACAGTAGCCACGTAAGCCGTTTCCTATGCTACATGTAATATCCGACTATCATAGATTACCTGTATGACAATACATCACCCTTGGCGAGCAAATGACATATCCCCAACCAAACAAGGATAGGAGACACACTTCCTAACCTTACGATAGTGGTACCGTAGTCATGCAGGGTATTTCCTATACTATATAAATGATCTATCTATCCGAAATTATTTATGTGATAATGCATCATTCTCGGTGAATAAATAGGCGACTCGTCTCCCCAACCAAACATGGACAGAAAACACGTCTCCTAACCCTCGATTGTGGTGTGGTAGTCACACTAGTTCTTAGCTTTAAAGGTGTCGAAACATAAACTATGTTCTTGTTTATTTCATAGCATATGTCATTCGTGTACTGCTCACAACTAGCCTAGACGACTGTAATAAACTACCACCAAATTCCTTGTATAACAGTACACCTGATCCATCGGCCACCGACATGACGATTTTCCCTGATCATCGATTCCCCACCAGCTCTAGACATGGAACTTTCTCAATTTCATCTCTTCAATTAACATCTGTGTAGTTGTTACCTCGCCTCTACTATGCCAAGACCCAGACCATGCCTCTAGGTGTCTGTGGTGGCTCCATATGGAGTATTGCGCTCCACCCAAACTCCAAGTGGTTCAAGTGGGCCCATAGCCAGACTTTTTTCAAAACAAAAAAAAATGGTGATAGTTTTCACCATGTTCTTGTTAAAATGGGGTTAGGTCTCTGACCCGAGAGTCGGTCACCAGTTATGGACAAGCCACACCAGTCCCTAAAATCTACAAGGTCGCAACCAGTGTTAGGATTTCGTAGTTGATTCAACCATCGCGGTGGCCAGCAAATCTGACATAAATTACCCACGTATACCTCGTGACATAATCAATATCCAAATGAGACTAAGCCTGTTTTCTAACAATCTTGTAGGACTACTCCTACTTCATTAACATCTTTTCGAGACTCGTACTTTGTACAATAAGTACATGTATTTGTATAGTAGAAGACCTCGTATGGGCAGAAGATATGAACTTAAGCAATAAGGGACTCATATGTATACGAGTACGAGACCCGTGCTTATATAATAGAAGACTTGTACTTATACAAGTAGAAGACACGTATTCGTATGAGTATAAGACTCGCATTCATACGGTAGAAGACATGTACTTATACAATAAGGAACTCGTATTCATATGAGTAGAAGATACATATAAGCTCAACTGGGATAGCGGTGTCATGTACACAGTAAGTTACATTACGGTATGTATCTAGAATACCTAACCCAACTTACACCGTTTGGATAGAAGTAGGTCCAAATTGGTGTTGTATTCGACTTACGTGGTGGATCTCAGATACCTCTAAACCCTAGTATCGCAATATCTCAAATTTCGCAGTAAGGCAGATATGAAATGACTCACTTGTTCCTATCTTTCCTTGTTTAGCGCTTCGAGCGTCACACATTTCTTTCCACTATACCAATTTGAAGAATAAACTACATAAATAAACGACGAGCAAAGTTTGTCTTTTAATAAACGACAGTCAATTTATATTTTTAGTAGTAAAAAACAATGGCATTGAAAAACGACATACTGAAAAGTGACAGTCATTGTCCGTCCTTTTTCAACAGTATTGGTGTATTGTTCTTCCCTCATTCAGGGCTTCGTGCATCTCTTACCGAACGATCATGAATGGTCTTCTCCATTGGAAAAAAATTCCTTTCGTCCTCGAGACTGATCGGTTGCCTTGTTGCCGAAAAAAAAATTCACGGATCTCCATCATGAATCAACAAAGACGTATCGCTGAAGGTAATAATCCCTTTCTGCTCTGTTTGTTTTACAAATTTTGTTTCCAGAAAGCATAGATTTTCAAGAAACCATGGGCTTTGTGCATTTTTTTTGCTGGAAACCATGAGCTCTGTGCAATTGTTGTCGTGTTTTTTGCACAAATGCATAATTTTTGTGCAATTGTTTTAGCCGGAAACCATGGCTTTGCACAATTGTTACTGTTTTTTTTCTTTAGAAAATCATGGGTTTTCTAAATTTTTTTATAGGAAACCATGGGCTTTGTGCAATTGTTGCTGTTTTTTTTTTGCAGAAAATCATGGGTTTTCTGCAGTTTTTTTTTAAAAACCGGAAACATGGGTTTTGTGCAAAAGTTGCAGTTTTTTGGTAGAAAATCATGGGTTTTGTGCAATTGTTGCTGTTTTGGGCACAAATGCATAGGGTTTGTGCAATTTTTTTTGCCAGATACCATAGACCTGTTGGGAAAAATGATGAATCTAGTTGAATTTTCCGACGAAAACCAAACAAATCGTTCATGCTTTGGATTTTGTTTTAAAATTATTGCATTAGATTGCTTATGGATTTGCTTATACTACACATATTGATCTGATATTATAATTTTGGATCATTGTAGATGAGAACTCCTCAGCAACGTTTAAATCCTCAAACCCCCTGCTCTGTCTAGTCGGTGCTAAATTGCAGATAGGCTGGGCCGAATCCGCTTGGTGTTGACTCTCTGTTCGTCTTGGCGAGTTAGTTGTTGGTAGCTCCTCAACCAATCTATTTTGTTGAACATGCGGTACCTGGTAACTTTGATGATGTTATGAAGTTCATCATGGTTGCGGTGAATCATATGTAACTGAGCCGTGAATGCTTGTTGTGAAGATATTATTGTCGTGAGAAAGACTGCAGATAGACTCCTTGCTGGAGTGACCTGCGTCACCATCGGAGCTTGAACCACTTCATTAGTCACGAGTCCCAGGTTGTTCACAGATCGATTCGTAAGCTTAGCATTAGCGGTCAAGTTGCTTGTGTCAACCTGCCCTCCCGCATTGTCTTGAAACTGTGAGATAGCTCGAGTTGTATATGATCTGATAGCACCAGGTTTCTCCAAATTGTCTTGAACTGATCGATCGGCCTTTTCGGAAATTGACCAGTCGGTCATTTTGAGAATTGACCGGTCGGTCGTTTCGGGAACTAACGGGGTCGTTCGTTTCAGAAACTGATTGGTCGGTTGTTTCGAGAACTGACCGATCGGTCCTTTTGAGAACTGAAGGGTCAACCGTTTCAAAAAATGACTGGTCGGTTGTTTCGAGAACTGACCTGTCGATCGTTTCGGGAACTGACGAGTTGACTGTTTCAAAAACTGATTGGTCTGTTGTTTCAGAAACTAACTGGTTGATTCTAAAAAATTGACAAGTCGAGAATTTCAATAGAAAGTCTAGAAGACTATCCCACATATGATGCCAAGATTGTGGGGGTAATTTTCAGGCTCAAATGGTGGGCACAATCTAACAAACCAAAGAGACATAAAAAACCGGGTTTACATGGAAAAACCACCCTTCGCAACTTCGAATGGAAAAAACTACGGGGTGGGATGAGAAATGTACTAGAACTTGACCAATTACAAACTCTCACCCAAACCCTCCTACATCTAGAAAGGACCGACCTCCCAGTTACCGACCTCTCAACTCTCTCTCAGTGCGAGAATTTTGGAAAGCGAACAATAGCACCTCCTCTTCTAGAATTCAGATCCTTCATTCTGAGGGGGTAGGTTCTCATTTATAGTGGCTTCGAGTGACGGTTAGTGTCCTCCGAGCGCAAACAACTGGGTGACGTGCTTCCGTGATTTCAGTAATGGCCTCGCGTGAGGGCTACATGGCACCTTGCAGTTGCTCATTCATGTTGAGCAGTTATGGCGATAGAGTCGCCTAGGCCTTTCCTTACTGATCGACCAAAAATCTCAGGACATGAACTGTCTGATCGAGATTTTTGGGCTTAACTGCCAAAGAAGCTGGGTGCATGATCTTCGGACAACCTGTTAGAGTAAATGTCGGAGCTGCCTTGCGGCGGGAGAAGCGGGATTCCCCTCAGATTCATCTACATCCTGACCGATCGATCGTATGTGGTCGGTTTGCCATACCGGGTGGGTCAAACCCCCCTTCTGGCTCGGTCGACCTCCCTTTGTTCACCCGGTCTCTTTCAGTCGGTCGGTCATTTTGGATTGGTTGACCCTCCTTGGTCGGTTGGCTGTAACGAGCTGGTCAACCCCCCTTTAGCTTGGTCGACCCCCCCTGAGCCCAGCCGGTCTTCCTTGATCAGTCAGTCAAGATGAGTTGGATGGCTCCCCTGAGTTCGGTCGGCCATCCTTGATCAGTCGGTCGGGTGTGACAGCTGATCGGTCGACTTCGCTAATCACTAGGGGTTGTCGACCTCCCCTTTGCTTGGTCAACTCCCCCCTTTTTATGTTTGGTCAACCCCCTTCGAGCTCGGTCATCCATCCTTGATCAGTCGACCGGGTGTGACGGCCGATCGGTCGAATTCGCGAGGGGTGGATAGCCCTCCTTGGTCGGCCGACCCGGTGTGATGGTCGATCGGTCTGCTTTGCGAGGGGTGGACTACCCTCCTTGGTAGGCGGCCGGGTGTGACGACCGGTCGATTGGCTTCACTAGGGGTGGTCTACCCTCTTGGTCAGTCGGTCGGATGTGATGGCCGGTCAGTCGACTTCGCTAGGGGTGGTCGACCCCTCCTTTGCATGGTCGACCCCCCCTTTTGCTCGGTCAGTCGATCGTGCTAGGTTACTCAATCCCCCCTGTGATCGGTCAGCCGTGCCTGGTTGCTCGACCCCCTGTGATCGGTCGGCCTTATTGAGTCGGTCGGCCCCCCATTGTAAATCCCGATCGTTGATGCAATGCCAAGTGGGTCGTGGGCAATGTCGCTTCAACCCAAAAGTGTTTGTCCCCAAGGACTCCAACCAACCAGCGAAATGGTCCCACAATTCGGGATGGAGGCTACTACCTTTTGTTAAGGATTAGTTCTTGATTTTATAATATAACTTGTTTGGGGCTGCCTAACCATTCCTCCTTTTTCGGAGGGGGTCTCAAAAAAAAAATTATAGAGTCCCTTTGCCTCCAAAACGAGACCCTTTACCATCATGAAAGGTGAAGGAGCGCCACAATTCTATTATTCCTTATATGATAGGAAGTGGGTGGATAGTGATAGCTTCACCCACTCTTTTTCCTATGGTTGATACACTTGATATGAATGGCTTGTGAATCTTGAAGGTTAATGTCATTTGGAGCTCTTATCGATCCGTAAATATCGTATGAGACCACACAATTGATTTGGCCGATCGGTGAATGATACACATGATCAAGAGCTTTTGAAACCGGCCGACCAGGTGATCCGAACTGATCGATCGATTGTTTTTTCATTTGACCGAGGATTATACCGAAGACCAGTCAGCCTTTCTCAATAAAATCGGACCATGAATCATACCGAGAGTCGATCATCTGTACAGACCTCCTGATGAAATTATGGTACACACTACTTCGCCATGTTGATTGCTCATTTGTGTATGCTTCCGGCGGCCCTCGCAAGAGTAGTATGTTGTTAATCGGTCATTTTTATTCTGTGTGTTAATCGGTCATTGTCTGCATCTCTGATTCTCTGAGGTCTCCATCACATAGTCGGCATTTCCTTTCTTTATACATGAATGAAGGCTGTCCCTAGGCCCACAGTCCATTGGCCCGGGATTCGGATCGTCTCTATTCCTGGGTGCCTCTATTCCTCTCCATTTCTTGCTCCCATCCATAGAATCGGTGTTCAATGGTACAGATTGAAACTTTTTATTTCACTATAGGTATAAAGGCACCCAGGAATTGAGACGATCCGAATCCCCGGGCAGGTGAGCCTGGGGACATCCTTCAGTTATAAAGAAAAGGAATGCCAGCTATGTGATGGAGACCTAGGAGTCGCAGACAATGAGATACTTTGGGCTCTAGTTCGCCTCTAGTCCACGGATAAAAAGTACTGTCACAGCCGTTCGTTGCAAAACGTCACTAGTGTGTTTCATAATTTTGAATCTCACTAGTAACATTTTGCAACGAACGGCTGTGATTTTGAAAAGTGGATTTGGCAAAATGTCACTAATGAGATTCAAAAATTTTAATATGCACCGTTGAATTCTCATTCCGTGAATGGAAGAGGAATAGGGAGGAATAAAGGCACCCAGGATTAGAGACGATCCAAATTTTCATGCCGGCGCCCCTCGACAATAAAGCTCGCTTTCAACACAAAAAACATTGCCTCATCGTAAGAGCATCTCCATCAGCCTCCGAGCGGATCTCTGAAGACCGACGTGGCGCTCAGAGCTATCCGAAGACCCTTCAATAGCCTCCGTTCTGTGGTCTGAAGACACGTGGAACGCCGCATGGATACCATTTGCTCGGGACCTCCAAAGGACTCCGCATACGTCAAAGCTCCTTCTAAGCCTCTGATTAAATTAAATTTTTTTTACAAACCCCTTTTGTTTTTTTGTTTTTTTTTGAGGTGGGGGGGGGGGGGGGGGGGGTGGACTTAGTGAGCCATCCTTGACAAAGAGATCGGTTTAGTCTAAGGACTTTGAAATGTTGTGGACGGAAATAACCTCCACAACATTTTCCATTTTCTTTTACCATGCCCCTGAACCAGTGAACGCCTCCAAATCCCCCCCCCCCCCCCCCCCCCCCCGGCAAACCTAACCGAACCCCCCTCCCCCTCGATCGGACCTAATCTACAGACCATGGGATGAACCCTAGATCTATCCCTATACCTATAGATGATAACTAGTTTTTTGCTTAGTCGTTGTTTTTAGCTATTATCAAAACCAATACCTGCATAAAATTCAGAGAATTTAAATAGTATAGGGCAAGTAAGGATCGAACCATACGTAAGTATAATATCTAAAGAAAAGAGTTCAGAGGTGAAGCTAAAATAAACTTAAGTGGTTTGAAAAAAAAAATTTGTTATTATAAAGTAAAACGAAAAACTAGTGATTTAAATTAAAGGATTATCAGAAGAAAAATCCGCCCAGGAGAGGGGTTTGTAAGTCATGGTATGGAGTAAAGTTCTCTTGCAATGCTACTCTTTTCTGTTCACACTTGAGAGCGGAAGTTTTACCGACTCAAGTGGAAAATATAGAGTGAAAGTTGAAAGCCCCTTTTTATAATTTTACTATATAATATTCTCACAATATTATGAATAGAATTCTTCTTATAGTGAAGAAGTAATACTAATTCAATTGCGAAAAATCATATAATAAAAATTAGATAAAAATAATGATAAAATCTTAACCATCTTAGTTAATTATTTAATATTTGAGTGTTGAAGTATCACTCAAATCCCAATTCAATTGGAAACACGGGTGAGCTTCGTTCTCACTTAAGACTAAATTCAATTAATAAAGAGGCATTAACGTTAAGTACAATCAAGAACAAAATGCAAGAGAAGAACTAAATATTTACCATGACATTGAACCCCTCTCCCTAGCAGGAGGGAGTTTAGCCGGCCACTGTTTGAATGCATACAGAATAATTAATATGACTAAACATTGCAGAAAGAGAAGAGTGCAAGAAAATATAAATAAACCACTATTTTATTGAATCGAAGAAAAGTTACACCCACTACTTTGAAAACCCTTATTCAGAAATTATAGTACTTCTATGCTCTTGCTTCGAACCCGCTCTACAAACAACAATTGATGATAGCACTATGGAGAAACTGGGATGCCCCTCTTCTTGCCCATGTCCCTCTATTTATAGGGGCTTGTAGCTTGCTCCCTAAGGCACCGGATTTTGGAAATGGTCTTCCATTGGTATGAAGTAAAGGAAAAATAAAAGGGGAAGGATTTGAGGGAGAAGGAGAGAAGGGATGTGATTTGGTGGCCAGATATGGTAGGGAAGAAAGAGGAAGGATCACAGCAAATGGGGGAAAGTTGTCAGGCTGGGATCGTGTGAGGGGGTATCGGGTAGGGGATGATGCGAGGGATGGCTGTGATTAGGTTGGATGAAAGAGGAAACAAGTGAGAGAATTCCAAGAGAAATGGAAAGAGAATCAAGAGGATCGGCTGGTTTTGGTCTTGGGGTAGCAAGCTCGAGACGGCTATGATCGGTTGCAAGAGAGGGAAAGTTGGGTGCCAGCTGGAGTCGGGGTCTGTTAGGAAATAAAGAGGGAGAGAAGGTAAAGATTTAGAGGGAGAAAGAGATTGACAGGATTAGGGAGAAAAATCTGGACTTCAGTTGAGAGAAAATAGGGAGAGATCTGGGCCTCGGATGGAATGGGTGGCTCGATTACAGCTGGGTCGAAGTCTGTTAGATAAGGAATGGGAGAGAGAGGATCAAGGGAATGCATGGCTTAGGTAGAACGGACGGCTGTGATCATGCATGCATGGGTTGATCTCGGAATTTAGAATGAGGTCAGGAGAGAGATAGAGACGGGCTACAATGAAGAGAGGGAAAGTGCTGGACGGGTAGAGATAAATTAGGGAAAGAGAAAGGTGACGTGCATATTTTTGAGAGAGAGAGGGGCTATCTCGTCAGACGGAATTAGGTACAGGGACGGCTATGATGGTTGCATGCAACTAGAGAACAAGAGAGAGATGTTAGTTGGAGCTGGGTACAACTGGACTTGGGTTTCAAAGGACGGCTGTGATCATAGAGGGAGAAAAGGAAAGATGTATGGGCCGGTGATGAAGTCACATGTAGCTGGCCGGAGTTGGTTGGTGGGGTTCTACACATGCATGGATTTGCATGGGTTGAGGGGTTCGGATGTAATGTAATGGAGGGTTGTGATTTGAAGAAGATTCGGGTGCATGCTGATCAAATTTTCCATGGGGATTTAGGTTGGATTTTGGATGCATGGTTGCAGGCTCGGCTCGGCGAGGGGATTGGGTGCGGGTACAGGTGGAATGAGGGTGCGTGCATGCATGCATGCATGATGGATATCGCATGGTATATATCACGAGGGATTTGAATGGACGACTATGATCTTGTGAGGCATAAAAAGAGGCATAGAAAGGGAAGGATCGGTTAAAGGAAAAGATTGAAAGAAAAGAAAACGATAGGCTTAGGTAACCATCCGAGCCGTCTGAACTCATCAATTCTTTTATGTCAAGCCCTTGGCATTTGCGTAATCCTTCAGTGATCCGAAGCTAGGAATATGTTGAGCTGGTGACGTCAGATCACCCGACTTCAAACAACTGTCCTTTTCTGCATCCCTCTTCATAAGGGCCTCCAAACAGGCAATGTATCCTCCGTCGAATCATCGTGATGTTATCTCTGGCTTAGTTATGATGCCATTGAGCTGACTGCGTCGAGTACCGGGTCAATTCCCTGAAAAACAGACATAAAATGATACGCATTATGTGATTATCGATAAAAAGGTTAATTTAGACAATCGGGCTCTGTATCTTTCATGCATGCAATGTATGAGAGCGAACCAATATGCCATTAGGTTCGTATGAAAGTATATCATATCATGGTGCAAAGAAACTCATGCAGTTTATGTGTATTATGAAAGTTTTACATAGCACACTACAAAAAAAACAGTTATTACCGACGGACAATATCCGTCGGTAATATTAAAATTTCGTCGGTAATATTATATAGCGACGGAAGATATTTCCGTCGCTGGCTGTCGGGAAAAAAGGCGTCGGGGAAAACAATACGACGGACCAAATATTACCGTCGGTATTAATAATTAATACCGACGGTAATTAGAACGCCGTCGGTAATATTTAATCAATTTAAAACTAATATAATATAGTATTGCCGACGAACTATAAGAATCCGTCGGTAATATATAAACATTTTACCGACGAGTATAGTTTATACTGTCGGTAATACTATATATATTACCGACACATATATATATTACCCGTCGGTAATAATATATATATTACCGACCAAATTAATATCACCGTCGGTAATACTATATATATTACCGACGGATATATATATTACCCGTCGGTAATACTATATATATTACCGACGGATATTATATGCCGTCGGCAAATCATTAATAATTTAAAAAAAATAAAAATATTATTACCGACGGAATAATTTATTTCCGTCGGTAATAAGTATCTTTTTTTTTTTAATAAATTTACATAAATAATGTTATTTAATTCCTGTGATTCAATACCACAATATATTACCACAATTTATCAAATATTACCACAATTTATCAAATATTACCACAATTTATAAAATATTACCTAAATTGATAAAAAATTACAGCAAATTATCAAATATTACCACAGTTCCCGGCCGACAATTATAGATAGAAGAAAAAATAACCATATATTACAAAACAATATTTACACAATCCAGAACTGAGAGATGATACATGTCCTATCTCAACCACCCCCGCCCGCCACCAACGCCGGTGCTCTCATCGATCCCCTGACGCCGCCCTATCTCAACCACGCCCGCCCACCACCAACGCTGGTGCTCTCATCGATCCCCTGACGCCGCCCTGCTCCTGCAATTAACATGTATTTGTTAAAAAAATGGTTTATATCTATAACTGAGTCTAAGCGTTAAAAAATGATAAGTTAGCGTGTTTCGATTTTGAAATAGGTTTGGATTCGATCCGATCGTCATCGGCTCGGCATCCGGTAATTCGAACTTGGAATTATTCCGTATTTCGGACTTGCGAGCGGGTTCTAATTGGATATTTGACCAATTTACGCTCCGATTCACCGATTTAGAGTCTAAGTGTTGGAAAATCATAAGTTAGCGTGTTTCGGATATGAAATAGGTTTGGATTCGATCCGATCGTCATCGGCTCGGCATCCGGTAATTCGAACTTGGAATTATTCCGTATTTCGGACTTGCGAGCGGGTTCTAATTGGATATTTGACCAATTTACGCTCCGATTCACCGATTTAGAGTCTAAGTGTTGGAAAATCATAAGTTAGCGTGTTTCGGATATGAAATAGGTTTGGATTCGATCCGATCGTCATCGGCTCGGCATCCGGTAATTCGAACTTGGAATTATTCCGTATTTCGGACTTGCGAGCGGGTTCTAATTGGATATTTGACCAATTTACGCTCCGATTCACCGATTTAGAGTCTAAGCGTTGGAAAATCATAAGTTAGCGTGTTTCGGATATGAAATAGGTTTGGATTCGATCCGATCGTCATCGGCTCGGCATCCGGTAATTCGAACTTGGAATTATTCCGTATTTCGGACTTGCGAGCGGGTTCTAATTGGATATTTGACCAATTTACGCTCCGATTCACCGATTTAGAGTCTAAGCGTTGGAAAATCATAAGTTAGCGTGTTTCGGATATGAAATAGGTTTGGATTCGATCCGATCGTCATCGGCTCGGCATCCGGTAATTCGAACTTGGAATTATTCCGTATTTCGGACTTGCGAGCGGGTTCTAATTGGATATTTGACCAATTTACGCTCCGATTCACCGATTTAGAGTCTAAGTGTTGGAAAATCATAAGTTAGCGTGTTTCGGATATGAAATAGGTTTGGATTCGATCCGATCGTCATCGGCTCGGCATCCGGTAATTCGAACTTGGAATTATTCCGTATTTCGGACTTGCGAGCGGGTTCTAATTGGATATTTGACCAATTTACGCTCCGATTCACCGATTTAGAGTCTAAGCGTTGGAAAATCATAAGTTAGCGTGTTTCGGATATGAAATAGGTTTGGATTCGATCCGATCGTCATCGACTCGGCATCCGGTAATTCGAACTTGGAATTATTCCGTATTTCGGACTTGCGAGCGGGTTCTAATTGGATATTTGACCAATTTACGCTCCGATTCACCGATTTAGAGTCTAAGCGTTGGAAAATCATAAGTTAGCGTGTTTCGGATATGAAATAGGTTTGGATTCGATCCGATCGTCATCGGCTCGGCATCCGGTAATTCGAACTTGGAATTATTCCGTATTTCGGACTTGCGAGCGGGTTCTAATTGGATATTTGACCAATTTACGCTCCGATTCACCGATTTAGAGTCTAAGTGTTGGAAAATCATAAGTTAGCGTGTTTCGGATATGAAATAGGTTTGGATTCGATCCGATCGTCATCGGCTCGGCATCCGGTAATTCGAACTTGGAATTATTCCGTATTTCGGACTTGCGAGCGGGTTCTAATTGGATATTTGACCAATTTACGCTCCGATTCACCGATTTAGAGTCTAAGTGTTGGAAAATCATAAGTTAGCGTGTTTCGGATATGAAATAGGTTTGGATTCGATCCGATCGTCATCGGCTCGGCATCCGGTAATTCGAACTTGGAATTATTCCGTATTTCGGACTTGCGAGCGGGTTCTAATTGGATATTTGACCAATTTACGCTCCGATTCACCGATTTAGAGTCTAAGTGTTGGAAAATCATAAGTTAGCGTGTTTCGGATATGAAATAGGTTTGGATTCGATCCGATCGTCATCGGCTCGGCATCCGGTAATTCGAACTTGGAATTATTCCGTATTTCGGACTTGCGAGCGGGTTCTAATTGGATATTTGACCAATTTACGCTCCGATTCACCGATTTAGAGTCTAAGTGTTGGAAAATCATAAGTTAGCGTGTTTCGGATATGAAATAGGTTTGGATTCGATCCGATCGTCATCGGCTCGGCATCCGGTAATTCGAACTTGGAATTATTCCGTATTTCGGACTTGCGAGCGGGTTCTAATTGGATATTTGACCAATTTACGCTCCGATTCACCGATTTAGAGTCTAAGTGTTGGAAAATCATAAGTTAGCGTGTTTCGGATATGAAATAGGTTTGGATTCGATCCGATCGTCATCGGCTCGGCATCCGGTAATTCGAACTTGGAATTATTCCGTATTTCGGACTTGCGAGCGGGTTCTAATTGGATATTTGACCAATTTACGCTCCGATTCACCGATTTAGAGTCTAAGTGTTGGAAAATCATAAGTTAGCGTGTTTCGGATATGAAATAGGTTTGGATTCGATCCGATCGTCATCGGCTCGGCATCCGGTAATTCGAACTTGGAATTATTCCGTATTTCGGACTTGCGAGCGGGTTCTAATTGGATATTTGACCAATTTACGCTCCGATTCACCGATTTAGAGTCTAAGCGTTGGAAAATCATAAGTTAGCGTGTTTCGGATATGAAATAGGTTTGGATTCGATCCGATCGTCATCGGCTCGGCATCCGGTAATTCGAACTTGGAATTATTCCGTATTTCGGACTTGCGAGCGGGTTCTAATTGGATATTTGACCAATTTACGCTCCGATTCACCGATTTAGAGTCTAAGCGTTGGAAAATCATAAGTTAGCGTGTTTCGGATATGAAATAGGTTTGGATTCGATCCGATCGTCATCGGCTCGGCATCCGGTAATTCGAACTTGGAATTATTCCGTATTTCGGACTTGCGAGCGGGTTCTAATTGGATATTTGACCAATTTACGCTCCGATTCACCGATTTAGAGTCTAAGTGTTGGAAAATCATAAGTTAGCGTGTTTCGGATATGAAATAGGTTTGGATTCGATCCGATCGTCATCGGCTCGGCATCCGGTAATTCGAACTTGGAATTATTCCGTATTTCGGACTTGCGAGCGGGTTCTAATTGGATATTTGACCAATTTACGCTCCGATTCACCGATTTAGAGTCTAAGTGTTGGAAAATCATAAGTTAGCGTGTTTCGGATATGAAATAGGTTTGGATTCGATCCGATCATCATCGGCTCGGCATCCGGTAATTCGAACTTGGAATTATTCCGTATTTCGGACTTGCGAGCGGGTTCTAATTGGATATTTGACCAATTTACGCTCCGATTCACCGATTTAGAGTCTAAGTGTTGGAAAATCATAAGTTAGCGTGTTTCGGATATGAAATAGGTTTGGATTCGATCCGATCGTCATCGGCTCGGCATCCGGTAATTCGAACTTGGAATTATTCCGTATTTCGGACTTGCGAGCGGGTTCTAATTGGATATTTGACCAATTTACGCTCCGATTCACCGATTTAGAGTCTACGTGTTGGAAAATCATAAGTTAGCGTGTTTCGGATATGAAATAGGTTTGGATTCGATCCGATCGTCATCGGCTCGGCATCCGGTAATTCGAACTTGGAATTATTCCGTATTTCGGACTTGCGAGCGGGTTCTAATTGGATATTTGACCAATTTACGCTCCGATTCACCGATTTAGAGTCTAAGTGTTGGAAAATCATAAGTTAGCGTGTTTCGGATATGAAATAGGTTTGGATTCGATCCGATCGTCATCGGCTCGGCATCCGGTAATTCGAACTTGGAATTATTCCGTATTTCGGACTTGCGAGCGGGTTCTAATTGGATATTTGACCAATTTACGCTCCGATTCACCGATTTAGAGTCTAAGTGTTGGAAAATCATAAGTTAGCGTGTTTCGGATATGAAATAGGTTTGGATTCGATCCGATCGTCATCGGCTCGGCATCCGGTAATTCGAACTTGGAATTATTCCGTATTTCGGACTTGCGAGCGGGTTCTAATTGGATATTTGACCAATTTACGCTCCGATTCACCGATTTAGAGTCTAAGTGTTGGAAAATCATAAGTTAGCGTGTTTCGGATATAAAATAGGTTTGGATTCGATCCGATCGTCATCGGATCGGCATCCGGTAATTCGAAGTTGGAATTATTCCGTATTTCGGACTTGCGAGCGGGTTCTAATTGGATATTTGACCAATTTACGCTCCGATTCACCGATTTAGAGTCTAAGTGTTGGAAAATCATAAGTTAGCGTGTTTCGGATATAAAATAGGTTTGGATTCGATCGGATCGTCATCGGCTCGGCATCCGATAATTCGAACTTGGAATTATTCCGTATTTCGGACTTGCGAGCGGGTTCTAATTGGATATTTGACCAATTTACGCTCCGATTCACCGATTTAGAGTCTAAGTGTTGGAAAATCATAAGTTAGCGTGTTTCGGATATAAAATAGGTTTGGATTCGATCGGATCGACATCGGCTCGGCATCCGATAATTCGAACTTGGAATTATTCTGTATTTCGGACTTGCGAGCGGGTTCTAATTGGATATTTGACCAATTTACGCTCCGATTCACCGATTTAGAGTCTAAGTGTTGGAAAATCATAAGTTAGCGTGTTTCGGATATAAAATAGGTTTGGATTCGATCGGATCGTCATCGGCTCGGCATCCGATAATTCGAACTTGGAATTATTCCGTATTTCGGACTTGCGAGCGGGTTCTAATTGGATATTTGACCAATTTACGCTCCGATTCACCGATTTAGAGTCTAAGTGTTGGAAAATCATAAGTTAGCGTGTTTCGGATATGAAATAGGTTTGGATTCGATCCGATCGTCATCGGATCGGCATCCGATAATTCGAAGTTGGATTTATTCCGTATTTCGGACTTGCGAGCGGGTTCTAATTGGATATTTGACCAATTTACGCTCCGATTCACCGGTTTAGAGTCTAAGTGTTGGAAAATCATAAGTTAGCGTGTTTCGGATATGAAATAGGTTTGGATTCGATCCGATCGTCATCGGATCGGCATCCGGTAATTCGAACTTGGAATTATTCCGTATTTAAAAGAAAAACAGAGGCTACATCATTACCATGAGAGAGAGAGTGATCATTTACGATTCGATTTACCGATTTATAGTCTAAGTGTTGGAAAATCATAAGTGTGATAATATGATCAAAACTCAAATTAGTAAGATTCATATTTTTTGCTAATATTATAAAGATTAGTAAGTACCTGATCATGAGGATGAGCCACCGCTAGACCGGCTTATGAATTCATTAAATTTACGCTCCAGTTCCCTGCGAGCTTCTCTTTCCTCATCGAGGGCCTTCTTCTCCGCCTCAACCCTCTGCTCGAGGGCCTGCCTCTGCTCTCGCTCCGCCTCCATCCTCTGCTCGAGGGCCTGCCTCTGCTCTCGCTCCGCGTCTAGCGCAGACTGCAGCTGAGTGATAGCACCGGTCTGGGTGTCCCGTGCCCTCGAGCGCATACCCTCTCGTCCAAAGTAGGAGGAGGGCGTGACTCCAAGGCCCGTACAGAGGACACGGCCGTGCGTGGCAGGTCTCAGCACAGTATCCATCGCTGAGTCGACAGATACTGAGCTGGAGAAGGAGCCGGCCTCGCCCGACGGGGTCACCATAAGTCGCATCCTCTCCTATATAAAAACAACCAATGATATTCAATGATATTTTATGGCATATGTATAAGAATATATTAACAGTAATTTAATTACTTACCACTTGCGAGGCAACCCTGTCGTCCAGAAATGCCCCATCGATACGCCGCCTCCTAGAGGCCTCAAAAAGGTCAATCCTATTAGGCTCGTGGCCCAAGGACTGTGTCTGTTGGACATATAAAATAAATAGACGAGTTAATATAACATGTATAGAGCTTTAAATAATAACAATGTTTGTATCATTTACCAGCTGCTGGGCAAGCTGGGGCATGGAGGTCCTCCCCTTCACTGGAGCAGGTGTCGTCGAGGCACTTCTATTCTGCTTGCCTACAGCAGATTTCACCTGTGTCAATCGATTAAATTTTGAAACATCAATACAAATTTTTAGTATAACATTAAAACAAGTACGAATCAACAAAATTAAAATTATACCTGAAAGCTAGGGGTGGCCCAGTGAGCGACCAAAAACTGTAGAATGTGTAGCGGTGGCGCGTCTCTCGTCCCGGCCGCAGCCTGTACCTCCTCAGCCGGCTGGCCGACCAAGTAACCGTAGAGCTTGTAGAGCTCGTGACGGTAATCCCTGTACCGCTCACCCATCGTCTTCCACAAGTCCTCCCGATGGGTGTCGGTTTCCATGTTCTCCCATTTAAATTTCTCCTGTAAAATCAATTTAGAAACAAGTCATTTTATCAAATCAAATTATAAAGAAGTACGATATTATTCTAAAATGCTTTAATGAAACTAACGTACCAAAAACTGCTGATACATCCTCTCCTTATAGGATGCATCAATGTTCTTCCACCCCCTTAACCCCACAATCGGGGCATTCCTCTCCTCCCGTACTATCATGCCGACCCACGTGGCGGCGTCAGAAGCGTGCTCGCCCACAAACGTATGGCCGCTCCACTGTAGGGACAGCGGCTCGCGTAAGGCCGACAAGCGCCGGGCCGTCGTCACGCCCCGGTCGCCTACGTACCTGGTCGACCCTGCAAATAAAATATACATCAGTACTGAAGAAGTATTTACAACATGTATAAAACTTTAGATCTAAACATTACCTGTGGGCGTAGACGCTGCAGCCGAGTGCTGAGCAGTGCTCGAAGCTCCGGAGGCTGCGACCACAGCAGGAGCTGGTGTGGAGAGAGGAACAGCACTACCAGATCCGGACGGCTCAGCCTCGGACCCTGGGGTGGCAGCCGGAGCGCTCTCAGCTACCCTACCCCTGCCTCTGCCTCTGCCTCTACGAACATATGACCGTGATGCCATCTGAAACAATTTAATTTACATATGAAACAGTAAGATTTAAGATTTACATATGAAACAATATGAAACAGTTTGATTTACATATGAAACAGTATGATTTACATATGAAACAATATAAAACAATATGAACCCGCTCGCAATATGAAACAATATGAAACAATATGAAACAGTTAGACTCTAAATCGGTTAATCGGATCGTAAAGTGGTCAAATATCCAATTAGAACCCGCTCGCAAGTCCGAAATACGGAATATAATTCCAAGTTCGAATTATCGGATGCCGATCCGATGACGATCGGATCGAATCCAAACCTATTTTATATCCGAAACACGCTAACTTATGATTTTCCAACACTTAGACTCTAAATCGGTGAATCGGAGCGTAAATTGGTCAAATATCCAATTAGAACCCGCTCGCAAGTCCGAAATACGGAATAATTCCAAGTTCGAATTACCGGATGCCGAGCCGATGACGATCGGATCGAATCCAAACCTATTTCATATCCGAAACACGCTAACTTATGATTTTCCAACACTTAGACTCTAAATCGGTGAATCGGAGCGTAAATTGGTCAAATATCCAATTAGAACCCGCTCGCAAGTCCGAAATACGGAATAATTCCAAGTTCGAATTACCGGATGCCGAGCCGATGACGATCGGATCGAATCCAAACCTATTTCATATCCGAAACACGCTAACTTATGATTTTCCAACACTTAGACTCTAAATCGGTGAATCGGAGCGTAAATTGGTCAAATATCCAATTAGAACCCGCTCGCAAGTCCGAAATACGGAATAATTCCAAGTTCGAATTACCGGATGCCGAGCCGATGACGATCGGATCGAATCCAAACCTATTTCATATCCGAAACACGCTAACTTATGATTTTCCAACACTTAGACTCTAAATCGGTGAATCGGAGCGTAAATTGGTCAAATATCCAATTAGAACCCGCTCGCAAGTCCGAAATACGGAATAATTCCAAGTTCGAATTACCGGATGCCGAGCCGATGACGATCGGATCGAATCCAAACCTATTTCATATCCGAAACACGCTAACTTATGATTTTCCAACACTTAGACTCTAAATCGGTGAATCGGAGCGTAAATTGGTCAAATATCCAATTAGAACCCGCTCGCAAGTCCGAAATACGGAATAATTCCAAGTTCGAATTACCGGATGCCGAGCCGATGACGATCGGATCGAATCCAAACCTATTTCATATCCGAAACACGCTAACTTATGATTTTCCAAAACTTAGACTCTAAATCGGTGAATCGGAGCGTAAATTGGTCAAATATCCAATTAGAACCCGCTCGCAAGTCCGAAATACGGAATAATTCCAAGTTCGAATTACCGGATGCCGAGCCGATGACGATCGGATCGAATCCAAACCTATTTCATATCCGAAACACGCTAACTTATGATTTTCCAACACTTAGACTCTAAATCGGTGAATCGGAGCGTAAATTGGTCAAATATCCAATTAGAACCCGCTCGCAAGTCCGAAATACGGAATAATTCCAAGTTCGAATTACCGGATGCCGATCCGATGACGATCGGATCGAATCCAAACCTATTTCATATCCGAAACACGCTAACTTATGATTTTCCAACACTTAGACTCTAAATCGGTGAATCGGAGCGTAAATTGGTCAAATATCCAACACTTACGATTTTTCGTAAACCGAAAAAAATATAACCGACAAAACCGACACCGAAATCGACCGACAAAACCGACGCTCACCCTAGTCTAAAAACTACATTTTGCCCCCTATTCCCCCATTCAATTCAGTTTTGATAGGATATAAAAAATCAATGTTTTAATTAAAACACGAAAACTCGACTCGACTCGAAACCTTAATGAGTCGAGTAGACACGACAACTCGGCTAAAACCCGACAAAACTCGAGTCGAATCGAAACTCAGCCGAGTCGGATCGAAACTCGAGTTTTGGACCGAGTCGAATCGAAACTCAGCCGAGTCGAGTCGAGTCGGCCGAGTTTCGAGTGGACTCGGAGGGTGGATCAGCGAACGAAGAACACCGAATATCACATTCGAAAAACATACCATCACCCAATACATTAAATTCAACTCCAAACATATTCTATTCATGGTAGCAATAACATAATTATACAAACTGACACAACAACTCGTCTAAAACCCGACAAAACTCGAGTCGAATCGAAACTCAATCAGCCGAGTCGGATCGAAACTCGAGTTTTGGACCGAGTCGAATCGAAACTCAGCCGAGTCGAGTCGACTCGGCCGAGTTTCGAGTGGACTCGGAGGGTGGATCAACGAACGAAGAACACCGAATATCACATTCGAAGAACATACCATCACCCAATACATTAAATTCAACTCCAAACATAATCTATTCATGGTAGCAATAACATAATTATACAAACTGCAACGACCCCGATAGAATCCGGCTCACCAACATTAAAATAAAAAAAAAATTATAGAAAACCCTAAAGGGCAAAAACCATTGTCAAACAAGCAAACCCTACAATACATTTTAAGAGAGCATTTACCAATAAATATCGATCGGGTGAAAAGAAAATCCATCCACATATGCAAAGTAGCAAACCCTACATTATATGTCTGATCATCATCTAAGCAAGCACTGCATATCCCATTACCAACCATTATAGAGAGAGAGAGAGCGAGAGAGAGAGAAATGGGTCGTCTCCCATACCTCGTCAGCGGCCAAGACCAGAAAGGAAGAGGCACCCAGAAGCTTTTCGATTTCTCCCTCGACCCAGCAGGACCCCCTCCTCTTTCCCTCGATTCGAGTAATACCGGGGTGGGGGACGGATTTAGAGAGAGAGCGAGAGAGAGGGGCGGGGCAGGATCGAGTAATACCGGGGTGGGGGACGGATTTAGAGAGAGCGAGAGAGAGGGGCGGGGCGCGCAGGAAAGATCGAAACAGATCGAACAGAGAAGGGGATCGCGCTGAGTTTAAATAGGTTAGGGTTTTTACCGACGGAACGTTTAAGTCCGTCGGTATAAATAATATTTATACCGACGGACACATAATAACCGTCGGTACAAATAATCGTTATACCGACGAAAACATCATATCCGTCGGTAAACCTATACGACGAAACTCAGGGTTCCATTTTTTCCAGAGGCTCGGTTTTTACCCTGAGTTTCGTCGGGACAATTTTCCCGACGGAAATTTTATTACCGTCGGTATGGTACCGACGGTCATATAATGTCCGTCGGTATAATTATTTATACCGACGGATATATAACGTCCGTCGGTAAAAACCGCCGACGAAACTCAGGGTTCCATTTTTTCCAGAGGCTCGGTTTTTACCCTGAGTTTCGTCGGGACAATTTTCCCGACGGACATTTTTTTACCGTCGGTATCGTACCGACGGCCATATAATTTCCGTCGGTATAATTATTTATACCGACGGACATATAACCTCCGTCGGTAAAAACCGCCGACGAAACTCAGGGTTCCATTTTTTTCCAGAGGCTTGGATTTTATCCTGAGTTTCGTCGTGACATTGTACCGACGGACTTTATGTAGCCGTCGGTATAAAGTATTTTACTGACGGTACATATATGTACTGTCGGGATAAATACTTTTACCGACGAATAATATTTGACCGTCGGTAATAAATGTGCAAAAAAAATTTAAAAAATTGAAGTTATAATACCGACGAATATTATAGTCACCGTCGGTAAAAAGTGTATTATTACCGACGGTGATAATAATGTCCGTCGGTAAAGACCCTCTTTCTTGTAGTGGCAGAATGACGATATGTGCATGATAATAACATGATAATTAGCACCAATTGGCTGCTCAACAGTAGACACAAAAAATGTGATCAAACTCGAACTCGACTCACACGCACCGACCCAGAGCAAACCCGACGCGAACCCGGGGCCCGCCAGACCCGACCCGAGCCAATAGAGAGGCCGGGTGGGCCCATCCTCAAGTGGGGCCCACCTGACCTCCCTTTGTTTTGGAAAATTGTGTCCCCCTACCCGCAAGTAGGGGCTGGCCGGCCAAGGGGAGGAAAGAAAAGAAAGAAAGAAAAGAAAAGAAAAGAAAGAAAGAAAGAGAATGAAAGAAAAGAAAGAACGAAAATGAAGAAAAAGAAGAAAAAGGAAACAAAATCGTCATGCAAGGGGGGAGATTGCGTAACCATATATACAAGCATGGATCTACGTCAATCCCTCGATCCGACGGACAAGAAACGAAGCTGAGTCGTCATCGATTTAATGTGAAAGATTCAAATATAAATTTTAAAAAAGATTGGGCCATAACTACTCCGCTAGAAAAGAAAAATAAATGAAGGTTTATTCTCCCATAAATGAGAGAATAAATCTTGGGTAGTTATGGGAGAGATAATCAAGGGATTCAAATAAACCTTCTCATATCTCTCCTACCCCCCTTCACTTATAAATAGAGGGGGAGGGGGAAGGCTCAAAAGGTCAAAGACAGAAGTAAAGAAGCTCTGCAAAGGAGGAGACACACCTTCAACGACCCAAGGCTTCACGAGACTCGGGCAAACCTATCCCTTGGGGACTTGCTTAGTCCATTGAAAATCATCATCAATGTGAAGACCCTTGCACAAGAAGATCAACCCTTCAACTCCACGCACAAAGGAGAAAGCTCGGAGAAAAAGAAACCTTCAACTCCAAAGAAGCCAGAAGCAAAGGCCGGAGAAGAAGATCGAAGCGGCACCACCCCGTCGTCTTCAACAAGCCTTCGACTCTGATCAAGCCCAAAAGCCCGGAGAAGACGATCGAAGCAGCACCACCTCGCCGTCTTTAACAAGCCTTCGACTCTGATCAAGCCCAAAAGCCCAAAGAAGAAGATCAAAGCGGCATCACCCCATCGTCTTCAACAAGCCTTCGACTCCGATCAAGCCCAAAAGCCCAGAGAAAAAGATCAAAGCGGCATCACCCCGTCGTCTTCCACAAGCCTTCGACTCCAATCAAGCCCAAAAGCCCGGAGAAGAAGATCGAAGCGGCATCACCCCGTCATCTTCAACAACATCTGCTACATTCACGAAGTAGAAAGTTTGGAGAAGGATACCTAAAGCGCCGCTACACCCATCGTCTTCAAAACAAAGTCTTCAACTATGATCACGTTAAAGAAGCCCGGAGGAGAGGAAAAGTCAAGCTGACTCCACAACCATCGAGGAAACCAAAAGAATGAAGAAATAAAGGCATAGCCATTGCCGTTCGAGAAGAAGATCGACTCAATGTCAAAGCAAAAGCCAACGCAAGAAGCCAAAGCAAAAGCACCGGTAAAGCCCGCGCCAAAGCAATGCAAGTGCCAAAACCAAGCAACTACGACAGTCACGAGCAAAGCACCGCACGTTCTAGCTGATTGGATTCGAAGTCCGAAAGAACTAAATTATCGCAAGTCTTTACCCACCTACGTTCAAGCACAAACGCCAAAGCTAAGCGAAAGCCAAAGCTACGCCAAAACAAAGCCAAAGCTGAAAGCCAAAGCCGACGCCAGAAGCACGATCGACGCCGCGAAACGACGATCAAGGATGTCGAAATCTAGCCAGAGTTGAGAAAGATGCGAAGACCGAGGAGCAAAGCCAAAAAACCCCTAGCCGAAAAAATGCAAAGTATGGAAGGGACAAAAGCAATGGCGACAAATCCTTAGCCTCTCAAAAAAAACCCACCCTGTAAAGATCTCTGTCCTAGGCAACCCCTTCAGAGCTCTCGCATGAAGTAACGTGGAGACATGGATCAAAGGGACCCCTCCAAAGGATCTCTCCCATAATCTCCTCATCAAATCTTCATCGCACCCGGCTCACCACCCCCGAGTCCCGGTCTCTGTAATCTCGTTTTGTGCAACAAAGATGACCAGACTTTTTTTCTACATATACAGATTTCTAGCACATCCGGTGGGACCTCCTCTCCTTTCATCCGTACATCTGAAGGAGTTGCCTCAAGTTTCGTCATGGTTGGGATGAACAATGATACGTTTGTTCCAAGCCTATCACCCATCGTCGAGTCTCCACAACTCCGACACGGTGATCCAGAAAACTTGGAGGATAACGTTCCCCCGGTGGTACGCGTCTACACTCAGCATACTCAAACTCTTGCAGACGTCTTCACACCAAAAATTACTGCCGAAGATGCTCGCCAAAGCGCTAATGAGACCTTGGTGCATGAAGAAACGAGCCTCGGTTCTGGAATCTATGTCCAGAAATTTGGGGAGGACCAGCCCCAACCCCGAGCCAAGTTGGGTTCTCCAACGGACTTTGCACTCCCTCTGTAGGGGGCAAACGTCCGTCATCAAGCAGAAGCGAGTCAGCGCAATTACGTCTTGGACGATAAAGATACATGCATATAATATCAAAATGTTTTGCATCACCATCCCCCGTCCGCTCTTCAGCTTCAAGTCATGCAAATGGATGAGCATATGGCACAAATAACTCGGCTGATGGAGGAGAAGGACCATCACATCAACACTTTGCTTTAAAAGCTAAGCGCAAGGGATGCTATAGCAATCAATCAACCTCCTGCTTCTCCAGAAGCTGCTCCAGCTCCATCTTCAACTTTGGTAGAGGTCACCCTGATGGTTCTAGCAGCTACTCCAGTAGTATCTTCGACTCCCGTCCCAGCGGAGGTTGTCTCTCCAGTACCAGTCTCGGTAGCCACACAACCACTGGTGGTGGCAACGATGACTGTCCAGCAGATACAGTCATTGGTGGCCTATATGATGCGCTCCCACGGTAGTAGTCTTCCTCCAATCATGACAGCCTACTTGAATCCTTACACTGCAAGGATCCAGCAGCTGCGTTTCCCTACCGGGTTCCAGCTACCCAAGTTCCAACACTTCAAATGGGAAGGGCAATCCAAGGCAACACGTTACCCACTTTGTCGAAACTTGCAATAACGCAGGTATATATGGTGACAAGATGGTGAAACAGTTCGTTCACACCCTCAAAGATAATGCGTTTGACTGGTACGTTGATCTTCTTCCAGGATCCATCGACAGTTGGGACCAAATGGAGAGGGAGTTCCTCAATCGCTTCTATAGCACCCGATGCATTGTTAGTATGACCGAGCTCACCACCGTTAAGCAAAGGAAGGATGAGCCGGTGATCAACTACATCGATCGTTAGAGGAACCTTGCACTAAACTCAAGGGACCGCTTGTCTGAAGACTCGGCCATCGAGATGTGCACTCAGGTCATGCGCTGGGGCTTACTCTACATCCTCAAAGGGATCAAGCCTCGGTCCTTCAAAGAACTCACAACTTGGGCTCACGACATGGAACTCAGCCTAGCAAAACGCGAAAGCTCAAAGACCAAAGACTTCTTGAAGGTGGAGAAGAAGAACAAGCCGTCGGTACCAAAAGCAAAGCAAGTTAATGTTGCCGACATCGTTTCAACCTCTAAATAACTCAAAATTAGTGGCAAACCGGATCAAAGAAAAGAGGCCGCCATATTACCGCCTCAGCCTCAAACACAACCAAGGATGAGTCTCGAGAAGCTCGAAGCAAAAGAGTATTTGATACAAAACGATGCAAATGACGAGAATATGATTAATTAATTGAGCAGGCAGGGCTTACTATTAAATTTGATACCGCGCGAGAAATTAAGTCAAATAATTAACACGGGCAGATGCGTTGGGAACTACTGTAACGGTGCCGATCGATTTCACTACCAGGCGATAAAAGACAACCCAAATAGTCCTACTTGCAATATCTAGATTAACAGCGCTACAAGCAGGTGAACACTCAATCTCACAATGGGGGCAGCAGTTGGCAAAGATAATAGACTAGAGAGCCGATTTGGTGAAATACGATGGTACCTGATCGAGGAGGGAAATCCGTAATCTGATTTACTGATGGCGGCGCAGGCACGTACTCCTCCACGCTTCCTCTTCCGAGTCGCGGAAGGGGAAGTTGATGTCGAGGCCCCTTCGCAGACTCCTCCACGCTCTCTCCTTCCGAGTCGGGAGGGGGAAGTTATTGTCGAGGCACCCTTCTTCATTTCCGATAACTCACGATGGTGGGTGGGGCCGGATCCGATTGAATCGGATTGTGTGCGAGGCCGAGAGGGGATGGATCGGGCAACGAGGGGAGGAGAGAGGGGTTCGGGCAGCAGGGGCTGGAGACCGGGCGGCTGGGGTTTGGACCCGGAGGCAGCAGCAGGGGGGGAAAAGAGGAGGGGGTTCGGGCGGACAAGGGAGAGGGGGCCGGCTGAGTGGGGAAGGGGAAAGGGGCCGGCGGCTGGGGTTTTTGGGACCGGCGGCAGCCACAGGGAGGGGGGGGGGAAGGAGGGGTGATCGGGTGGGTTGGGGGGTCGGGAAGGCAGCAGCGGCAGGGGGAGAGGAAGGGGGGAAGTCGGGTGGGGCTGGGGGGTGGGCAGGCAGCGGCAACAAGGGGAAGAGGGAGGGGTCGGATGGGCTGGGGGGTGTAGGCAGCAGCGGCAGCAAGGAGGAGAGGGGTGGGCGGCGGCTAGGTGAGGGAGAGGGAAAGGAGGGTTAGGGTTTCCCAGTTTAGGGTTTCACACGCCTAATACTGGACCTAGGGTTTCACACACCTAGGCTTGGGTTTGGGGTTTCACACGCCTCACCCTGGTTCTCTCAACACGCATGTGGAGGAAACATAAGATTTTATTATTCATCAGTTACCATTACATATCCATGGGCAGGCCTATATAAAGGCTGCGATAAACAAGCAAAAGTCCCTGACAGCTGAGGTGGGACTAAATAACGTAATGCGAGAAACAAAAATAAATAACGACGATAAATAAACAATCTCCATCATGGCGCTGACTGTCCGATCAGAGCCATAAGCTCAGGCGGCGCCTCCTGCGCTGGTACACGCGCCAGGGCGCTGCTCGATGTCCTCATCATTCTCCCGGGGTAGGAGAAAGCTCGACTCCGTCGAGTAAGGCTCAGTGCGGCTCTCGTATAGCTCCAGCAGGTCCGGGTCAAGCCGTTGCAGGCCTTCTCGTTCCATCCATGTATCCTCAGATGGGGGTTTTCCTTTCCAGCGAATCAGATACATCCGAGTTCCACCGTCTCTACCAGAGACGATCTCGTCATCTAGAATTTTATCAATGCCGTTTGCTGTAGGATTTGGGGTATTTTGGGGTAGTGGAGGTAAAGGGTTGCTCTCAGAAATAGGATCCAGGGTAGGCTCTACCAGAGGGTTACTAGGGTTGAAATTTGGGCCCTTGTAGGCCACTAAATCTTCGATATTGAAAGTCGGACTAATGCCAAAACCCTCAGGGAGGTCAATAACATAGGCATTGTCATTTATCTTCCTTAGAATCCAAAAGGGGCCGGCACTGCGTGCATGTACTTTCTTAACGGTCCCCGGTGGGAACCGTTCCGGGCGGAGCCGGACCATCACATAATCCCCGATGTTAAAAGTTTGAGCTCGTTTTCGGGCATCGGCTCGTAATTTATAGTCAGCATTGCTCTGCTCAATTTTGTTACTGATTTCTTTATGTAGTTCATGCATATGTGATGCAAATGCAGATGCAGACTCAGAGACTCTATGATGATTAGCCATGGGAATGAGATCTATGGGTTGCCTAGGTTTAAAACCATGGACAATTTCATGTGGACTCATGCCAGTAGTTCTATTAACAGATGAATTATATGCAAACTCGGCTATTGACAGTTTCAGATCCCAACTCCCAACGTGTTCACCCACTAACGTTCGCAGAAGGTTCCCCAAGCTCCTATTGACTACCTCGGTTTGACCGTCGGTTTGGGGGTGGAAGGCCGTGGAAAATTGGAGCTTTGTTCCTAACTTATGCCAGAGAGTCTTCCAGAAGAAACTGGTAAACTTGACATCTCGATCCGACACGATGGTCTTGGGCAACCCATGTAATCTCACGATGCCATCAAAGAAGATTTTCGCGACGTGGGACGCATCGGAAGTTTTTGAGCACGGGAGGAAGTGAGCCATTTTAGAGAACCGGTCTACCACTACCAAGACCGAGTCATGTTTACGCAGGGTTTCGGGAGGCCAAGTACGAAATCCATACTGATGTCCTGCCAGGGACAGTTAGGAACTGGGAGAGGGGTGTACAAGCCAGTGTTTTGCTTTTGCTGTTTGGCCAGTTGGCAAGTATGACACCTACCCACATGTCTGGCGACATCACGTTTTAGGCTCGGCCAATAAAATCGGCATTCGATGGCTTCGATGGTCTTGTTAACGCCAAAATGGCCAGCAAGACCACCCGCATGCAGCTCCCAAATAAGGAATTCGCGAAGGGATGTTCGGGGAATGCACAGTCGACGGCCACGGAAGATGTACCCGTTTTGCATGAGGTACCCATCTATTTCTTGAACTGTGTCGTCGATTAGTGCCGCATAGACTTCGCCGAAATCGGGACAAGATTCGTATTCGGCTCTCACTCTTTCAAAACCTTCGACCGAAGCGGTCAACCTAGACAGAACGAACATGCGATGACTAAGGGCATCGGGCCGCTTTGTTTTCTACTCCAGCTTTATGGCGCAGGGTGAAAGTGTAGTCCTGGAGAAACTCAACCCAGCAACCATGCCGTGCGTTAAGCTTCTTCTGGGAGTAGATGTATCGCAGGGCTTCATGATCAGAATAGATAACGAATTCTTGTGGCAGTAGGTAGTGTCGCCAGTGGCGAAGCGATTGGATCACCGCATAGAATTCCTTATCGTAAGTGGAGTATCGCTGTCGCGCTTCATTCAGCTTCTCGCTAAAATATGCGACAGGATGACCTTCTTGGGAGAGGACGCCCCCAATGCCGATTCCGTAGGCGTCACAAGCGACTTCGAAGACTTTGGTGAAATCTGGGAGGCGCATCACAGGGGCCTCAACCATTCTTTTTTTGATTTCCAGAAAGGCCCTAGTGGCCGCACTCGTCCACTCGAACTCGCCCTTCTTCAGGCAGTCGGTGATTGGGGCCGTGATGGCACTGAACCCCTTAATGAACCTCCTATAAAAGGTGGCAAGACCATGGAAACTTCAGACATCCCGGATGTTTTTGGGTTCAGGCCATTCGTCAATTGCACGGACCTTCTCTGGGTCGGCAGAAACCCCGTTGACAGACACGACAAAACCAAGGAAGTGGACTTCGGTGGTGAGGAAGGTGCACTTTTTAGGATTGGCGAATAGCTCTTCCTTTCTTAACACGGTACAGACTTGCCGGAGGTGGTCTAAGTGCTGCGCTTGGGACTGGCTATAAATGAGTATGTCATCAAAGTACACCACCAAAAATTTTCCAATAAAAGGGCGGAGTACTTGTGTCATGACTCTCATGAACGTGCTAGGTGCATTAGTCAGTCCGAACGGCATAACCATCCATTCGTACAGTCCGTCCTTAGTCTTAAATGCCGTCTTCCACTCATCTCCCGGGCGAATGCGAATTTGGTGGTAACCACTCTTCAAGTCAACTTTGGAGAAGACTGTGGCTCCAGACATCAGGTCTAACAGATCATCTAGGCGAGGGATAGGAAAACGGTATTTGACCGTGATTTTGTTGATAGCGCGGCTGTCTACGCACATGCGCCAAGTTCCATCCTTCTTGGGCGTAAGCAGAGCTGGAACCGCGCAAGGACTCATGCTTTCTTTGATGAAACCTTTTTTCAGTAAGTCATCGACCTGCCGTTTCAACTCGGCATGTTCTGTAGGGTTCATTCGGTAGTGGGGCAGGTTGGGGAGGCTGGCTCCAGGAACCAAATCGATGGCGTGTTGTATGTCACGCATCGGAGGTAATTGGTCTAGCAGGTCCTCAGGGAAGACATCGGCAAACTCTCTCAGCACTGGGGCAACCTCTAGGGGAACAACTTGGGTGGACTCTCTAGGAACTTCCCGGGCTGCAAGGATCATGATCGGGGCCCCTTTTTCCAGCTCGAGGCTTAATTCTTTGGCCCCGATAAGACTGACGTTGCTGGTTTTCTTCTTGGAGGTGGGCTGTTGCGCAGGCTGACCACTCTTGGGTTGAGAGGGTAACAATTTGATCTTCTTGCCTTCATGTTCAAACATGCACATGTTGGATCGGCCATAGATGAGAACGTCGTTGTCGAAGAGCCAGGGCCGTCCTAGTATAACTTGACCCACATCCATGGTCAACACATCACACCAGATCTTCTCCTGGTAGGCATTGAAGTTTATGGGGACCAAACATCTCTGTTTGACCTCCATTGCCGTAGAATTGATCCAGGAGACTTGGTATGGTCGGGGATGGGGAACTGCCTTCAATCCAGTCTTGGAGATCACGGCAGACGAAACTGTGTTAACGCAACTTCCACTGTCGATGATCACCTTGCAGTTCTTATCCCCGATTCGAGTAAAGGTGTGAAAGATGTTGGTACGCCTCCAATCATCTTGTTCTTTGGGTTGGGACAACGCGCACCTAACAACGGCCAGTTCAGTGGGGGCCGTGTGCCTAAGGCAACCTAGGGTAACGTCATTCTTCATCAAAGTCTCCTTCATCGTCATCAGCTTGGTAAACGAACCCATCCACGTCTGACTCCAAAGCCTCAACAGGTGTGCCGTCAATGATGTTGATCTTGACGGGGCTAGGGCAATTCGCAGCCACGTGCCCATAACCCTGGCACTTCTAGCATTTGATAAGGGGACTAACTTTGGAAAAGTCCCTCTCAGGGCCTTTACCACGACTGTCTCTTTCATTGCTCCAACTCGTGGAGTCTGTCCTGGGTTGGGATTGGTTGGGATTAGGCCGACTCGGATAACTGCTCGAGGGAGCACGTGGGGCGTGACTCCGGGAATCTGGGCCCCGATGAGACTGGGTGGACCTAAAGCTATCGAGATCTTGCACTAACGCGTAGGCCCTTTCTAACTCCGTAACATCCCGAGCGAGAAGCTCGTTCCTCAGGTCCTCTCTTAGACCTGACCGAAAGCGGGATAAAATCTGAACAGGGGTCTCAGTCCCTAGAACGTTGCAGTGGGTCAAGAACTCGTCAAACTTGGCGACGTAGTCTCTCGCTGACTTGTTACCTTGGGTGAATTGATGCCACTGATCTAGGAGACGCGCTTGATAGGAAGGTGGCACGTATTTCCCCTTCAGTTCGTTTTTCATGGCTACCCAAGTGTCGATGAGGTCTTGGGTTCGGGCCACTCTCAGGGCCTCAATGTTAGTCAAGTACTGACTGGCAGGGCCACTGATCTTCATTACGGCAAAACGGACCTTCCGGGGTTTCGTTAATGGGTACCAGGTGAAATACCGGTCCATGGATTGGAGCCAGTCTAGGAAGAATTGGGGGTCATGCCGACCATCGAAAGAGGGCACTTAAAGCCTGATGCTCCAGAGATATTGTTCATCCGGATCTTGGTTGTTCTAGGTGGCCGAAAATCTTGAGGGTCCACGGGTGGGGGAGTTCGAGGTGGAACTTGATCCAGACGGTCAAAACGGGCATTGGTATCGCGCTGGTAAGCTGCGAAGTTTAGGTTCATTGTGGCGATCTCCTGTGCTAACTCAGCGAGTGTTCTAGCTAGGGCGTCGGGATCCATGGTGCAACTGTCAGACTCACTAGACTCCCCTAGCAGATATGGCCTACCGTTACGGGTTGGCATGCACTCACGACAACAACTAATGCAGAGAAATTAATGAAAAATGCAGGATTCTATCTAATAACCATGCTCTGATACCAAAATGATGCAAAACGATGCAAATGACGAGAATATGATTAATTAATTGAGCAGGCAGGGCTTACTATTAAATTTGATACCTCGCGAGAAATTAAGTCAAATAATTAACACGGGCAGATGCGTTGGGAACTACTGTAACAGTGCCGATCGATTTCACTACCAGGCGATAAAAGACATCCCTAATAGTCTTACTTGCAATATCTAGATTAACAGCGCTACAGGCAGGTGAACACTCAATCTCACAATGGGGGCAGCAGTTGGCAAAGATAATAGACTAGAGAGCCGATTTGGTGAAATACGATGGTACCTGGTCGAGGAGGGAAATCTGTAATCTGATTTACTGATGGCGGCGCAGGCACGTACTCCTCCATGCTTCCTCTTCTGAGTCGCGGAAGGGGAAGTTGATGTCGAGGCCCCTTCGCAGACTCCTCCACGCTCTCTCCTTCCGAGTCGGGAGGGGGAAGTTGTTGTCGAGGCACCCTTCTTCGTTTCCGATAACTCACGATGGTGGGTGGGGCCGGATCCGATCGAATCGGATTGTGCGCGAGGCCGAGAGGGGATGGATCGGGCAACGAGGGGAGGAGAGAGGGGTTCGGGCAGCAGGGGCTGGAGACCGGGCGGCTGGGGTTTGGACCCGGAGGCAGCAGCAGGGGGGGAAAAGAGGAGGGGGTTCGGGCGAACAAGGGAGAGGGGGCCGGCTGAGTGGGGAAGGGGAAAGGGGCCGGCGGCTGGGGTTTTTGGGACCGGCGGCAGCCACAGGGAGGGGGGGGAAGGAGGGGTGATCGGGTGGGTTGGGGGGTCGGGAAGGCAGCAACGGCAGGGGGAGAGGAAGGGGGGAAGTCGGGTGGGGCTGGGGGGTGGGCAGGCAGCGGCAGCAAGGGGAAGAGGGAGGGGTCGGATGGGCTGGGGGGTGTAGGCAGCAACGGCAGCAAGGGGGAGAGGGGTGGGCGGCGGCTAGGAAGGGAGAGGGGAAGGAGGGTTAGGGTTTCCCAGTTTAGGGTTTCATACGCCTAATACTGGACCTAGGGTTTCACACACCTAGGCTTGGGTTTGGGGTTTCACACGCCTCACCCTGGTTCTCTCAACACGCATGTGGAGGAAACATAAGATTTTATTATTCATCAGTTACCATTACATGTCCATGGGCAGGCCTATATAAAGGCTGCGATAAACAAGCGAAAGTCCCTGACAGCTGAGGTGGGACTAAATAACATAATGCGAGAAACAAAAATAAATAACGACGATAAATAAACGATCTCCATCATGGCGCTGACTGTCCGATCAGAGCCATAAGCTCAGGCGGCGCCTCCTGCGCTGGTACACGCGCCAGGGGCGCTGCTCGATGTCCTCATCAGTATTCCTTTTCGGACTCGAAAATCTCCTCTATGTTCGACCAATTGCTACAAGAGAAGATGACCCTCCTCCTTCAAAGAGGCCCTAGTAAATGCATCGCATCGATGACCCTCTTTTCTGCAAGTACCATCAGGTGGTTAGCCATCCCATCGAGAAGTGTTTCATCTTTAAAGAGAGAATCATGACGCTCGCAAAGCAAGGGAAGATAGAGATCGACTCCGGTGATGTCGCTACAACAAACATGACGTCCATCACCTTCGGTTCCTTCCCGTCGGTACTCGTTGTTGTGCGACGGAGAATGCCCAAGTTGCACATCAATCGTCAAAGGCTAATCGCAAAGTCGACTCCACAACCGAAGGTCTCGAAGTGACGACGGTATGCTCCTGCGCTCACCGGGAATGAAATACCATTGCCCGAGGGCAACCATCGCTCACGCCAGCACCTCTCCCAAGCAAAGCCACGTCTCAACAAATTATCCAAGAGAGGTACGAGCGAGGAGATCCAGAAGTTGGTCTGTTGGGTTGACCCTCAGGAAAGTTTGACTACTACGTTCTCTACTCCCAGCCTCCATCTGTCTCAATGGAGAAAATCACGCAAACTGGTTGGGGGTCAGAGCCTGCAAAAAATCAAGTCCCTTCCAGCAAGGCTACATCCCAACGAACTCTCCAAAAGAGGTATGAGCAAGGAGATCCAGAGGTTGGACTGTTAGGATAGCCCTCGGGTAAGTTCGATTACTATGTTCTATACTCCAAGCCTTTGTCCGTTTCGATGAAAGAAATCAAGCCCACCGGCTGGGGATCAGAAGACAAGCCAGCAAAGTCTCCAGAAGAACTAGCTTCTTTGGCGAAGGAGAATCCACCAATAAAGACGCATGGATCATGCTACCTCGGAGGCGAAGGCCACGACCAGCGAGACGTCACAAGCTAGATCAAGTGACAAGAAAGCTCCCTAAACAAAGGACCTACAAGAAGAAAAGCAAAGCTCTAGAAAGAAAAGTGTTCAAAGTGCCGCCAGCAAATCCAGATGACCTCCTCCAGTAAAGCCCTCTGGAACCGGCAACGCTACAAGAATTCTTCCCCGACCACTTTCTCCCAGCCGATCAACATCTTAGAGTTTGCTATTGCATGATCGAATGTTCACAGGATTCTGGGAGAGAAAGGCGAGATCGATTTTTCTTAAGAAGGCGACTCCAACGACGAGAGGGACGATTCCGATAACAAGGGCACTACTTCCTAGGCCACAACGAGGCAATCTTGCACTTGCCACTCATAGAAGCATTGCATCTACCGAAGAAAGCTCGCCTAGCAATGGCCGCAACCTTGGCGGATCCTGACAGCTATAAGAGAAAAAGGAAAGATGACGAGAAGAGCAAAACGGTTGCCTCCTGCGACGCAGCAATAACTTTATCAGATAAAGATTTGTAACTAGGAACATGACTGCACAACTATCTCGTCTACGTCTCGGGGTACATCAAGGAGAAGCCGGTAAATCGAATCCTACTGGACTGTGGCTCCATTATCAATATCATGCCCATCCAAACAATAAGACAGCTTGGTATCACCACCGACCAGCTCTCATAAAGCCAGATGGCCATTCAAGGGTTCAACCAAGACAGACAGTCCACTATCGGGGTCATTCGTCTGAAGCTTTCCATCAATCAGCTCGATACGATAGTCCTCTTCCACGTTATTGACTGTCAGACATTATATCGCCTCTTGCTAGGAATACCATGGCTATACAAAAACGGTCTTGTGGTATCCACCTGGCACCAGTGCCTCAAGTACTATAAGAAAGGCATGGAGGAGTGCATCGTCGCTGATGACAAGCCGTTCAATGAGGCCGAAGCACACCTTGCTGATGCCAAGTTTTACCAGGCAAAAGACCTTATGGTAGAAGTCCTTCCAGCTAAAGCTCCTCGAACCCAAAAAGCTAAAGAGGTAAGGTGAGATAAAACTCCTCCACCTCCAAATCCGGTGCAGCCTTCCAGCAAGGCGACACTCGAAGTTAAGGAAGCACCAAAGTCAAGACAAAGGATGCGCATCAACTTCAAGTCAAGATCCATGCAATATACTCTGTTGTCCATCCAAGCTGTGCCGATCCTGCGCCTCATGCCACAATGACTTCGCAAATACGAATGACCGCCTCTTGCTTCAGTAAAAGAAATGGCTCCCCCGCTGTCAGAGGCCAATGTCGTCACCTTGAAAAGAGATGTCATTGCCATTGCCCGGTCTGATGCCAGCTTCGAGCCCGATAGAACCTGTTGGCTCCTTTGACTCCAGCCAACTCGTATTCCAGCCAAAAGGGAGATAGGGGCAAAATGCCGCCAAACTGATGTTCAAAGCCGGCTACAACAAAAAAAGCGCCATGCATATGGGTACGCTTTCTCCAGCTGCGACACCCACTACAAAAAAAACAGTTATTACCGACGAACAATATCCGTCGGTAATATTAATATTCCGTCGGTAATGTTCTATAGCGACGGAAGATATTTCCGTCGCTGGCTGTCAGGAAAAAAGGCGTCGGGGAAAACAATACGACGGACTAAATAATACCGTCGGTAATAATAATTACTGTCGACGGTAACATTAAAGCCGTCGGTAATATTTAATCAATTAAAAATTAATATAATATATTATTACCGACGAAACTTAATAATACGTTGGTAATATATAAGCATGTTACCGACGGTTATGGTCTATACTGTCGGTAATACTATATATATTACCGACACATATATATATTGCCCGTCGGTAATAATATATATATTACCGACGGAAATTATATATCCGTCGGTAATACTATATATATTACCGACGCATATATATATTGCCCGTCGGTAATAATATATATATTACCGACGGATATTATGTACCGTCGGCAAATTATTTATAATTTAAAAAAATAAAAACATTATTACCGACGGAATAATTAATTTCCCGTCGGTAATAATATATATATTACCGACGGATATTATGTACCGTCGGCAAATTATTTATAATTTAAAAAAATAAAAACATTATTACCGACGGAATAATTAATTTCCGTCGGTAATAAGTATGTTTTTTTTTAATAAATTTACCTAAATAATGTTATTTAATTCCTGTGATTTACAACAATACCACAATATATTACCACAATTTATAAAATATTACCGCAAACTTAAAAATATTACCTAAATTGATAAAAAATTACAGGAAATTATCAAATATTACCACAGTACCCGGCCGACAATTATAGACAAGAACAAAAAATAACCACATATTACAAAATAATATTTACACAATCCAGAACTAAGAGATGATACATGCCCTATCTCAACCACCCCCGCCCGCCACCAACGCTGGTGCTCTCATCGATCCCCTGACGCCGCCCTATCTCAACCACGCCCGCCCACCACCAACGCTGGTGCTCTCATCGATCCCCTGACGCCGCCCTGCTCCTGCAATTAACATGTATTTGTTAAAAAAATGGTTTATATCTATAACTGAGTCTAAGCGTTAAAAAATGATAAGTTAGCGTGTTTCGGTTTTAAAATAGGTTTTGATTCGATCGGATCGGCATCCGATAATTCGAAGTTGGAATTATTCCGTATTTCGGACTTGCGAGCGAGTTCTAATTGGATATTTGACCAATTTATGCTCCGATTCACCGATTTAGAGTCTAAGTGTTGGAAAATCATAAGTTAGCGTGTTTCGGATATGAAATAGGTTTGGATTCGATCCGATCGTCATCGGATCGGCATCCGATAATTCAAAGTTGGAATTATTCCGTATTTTGGACTTGCGAGCGAGTTCTAATTGGATATTTAACCAATTTACGCTCCGATTCACCGATTTAGAGTCTAAGTGTTGAAAAATCATAACTTATCGTGTTTCGGATATAAAATAGCTAGGGTTGGATTCGATCGGATCGTCATCAGATCGGCATCCGATAATTCGAACTTAGAAATATTCCGTATTTCGGACTTGCGAGCGGGTTCTAATTGGATATTTGATCAATTTACGCTCCGATTCACCGATTTAGAGTCTAAGTGTTGGAAAATCATAAGTTATCGTGTTTCGGATATGAAATAGGTTTGGATTCGATCCGATCGTCATCGGATCGGCATCCGATAATTCCAACTTGGAATTATTCCGTATTTCGGACTTGCGAGCGGGTTCTAATTGGATATTTGACCAATTTACGCTCTGATTCACCGATTTAGAGTCTAAGTGTTGAAAAATCATAACTTAGCGTGTTTCGGATATGAAATAGCTAGGGTTGGATTCGATTGGATCGTCATCGGATCGGCATCCGATAATTCGAACTTGGAATTATTCCGTATTTCAGACTTGCGAGCGAGTTCTAATTGGATATTTGACCAATTTACGCTCCGATTCACCGATTTAGAGTCTAAGTGTTGGAAAATCATAAGTTAGCATGTTTCGGATATGAAATAGGTTTGGATTCGATCCGATCGTCATCGGATCGGTATCCGATAATTCGAAGTTGGAATTATTCCGTATTTCGGACTTGCGAGCGAGTTCTAATTGGATATTTGACCAATTTACGCTCCGATTCACCGATTTAGAGTCTAAGTGTTGGAAAATCATAAGTTAGCATGTTTCGGATATGAAATAGGTTTGGATTCGATCCGATCGTCATCGGATCGGCATCCGATAATTCGAACTTGGAATTATTCTGTATTTTGGACTTGAGAGCGAGTTCTAATTGGATATTTGACCAATTTACGCTCCGATTCACCGATTTAGAGTCTAAGTGTTGGAAAATCATAAGTTAGCGTGTTTCGGATATGAAATAGGTTTGGATTCGATCCGATCGTCATCGGATCGGCATCCGATAATTCGAACTTGGAATTATTCCGTATTTCGGACTTGCGAGCGGGTTCTAATTGGATATTTGACCAATTTACGCTCCGATTCACCGAATTAGAGTCTAAGTGTTGAAAAATCATAACTTACCGTGTTTCGGATATGAAATAGCTTGGGTTGGATTCGATTGGATCGTCATCGGATCGGCATCCGATAATTCGAACTTGGAATTATTCCGTATTTCGGACTTGCGAGCGAGTTCTAATTGGATATTTGACCAATTTACGCTCCGATTCACCGATTTAGAGTCTAAGTGTTGGAAAATCATAAGTTAGCGTGTTACGGATATGAAATAGGTTTGGATTTGATCCGATCGTCATCGGATCAGCATCCGATAATTCAAAGTTGGAATTATTCCGTATTTCGGACTTGCGAGCGAGTTCTAATTGGATATTTGACCAATTTACGCTCCGATTCACCGATTTAGAGTCTAAGTGTTGGAAAATCATAAGTTAGCGTGTTTCGGATATGAAATAGGTTTGGATTCGATCGGATCGTCATTGGATCGGCATCCGATAATTCGAACTTGGAATTATTCCGTATTTCGGACTTGCGAGCGGGTTCTAATTGGATATTTGACCAATTTACGCTCCGATTCACCGATTTAGAGTCTAAGTGTTGGAAAATCATAAGTTATCGTGTTTCGGATATGAAATAGGTTTGGATTCGATCCGATCGTCATCGGATCGGCATCCGATAATTCCAACTTGGAATTATTCCGTATTTCGGACTTGCGAGCGGGTTCTAATTGGATATTTGACCAATTTACGCTCCGATTCACCTATTTAGAGTCTAAGTGTTGAAAAATCATAACTTAACGTGTTTCGGATATGAAATAGCTAGGGTTGGATTCGATCGGATCGTCATCGGATCGGCATCCGATAATTCGAACTTGGAATTATTCTGTATTTCAGACTTGCGAGCGAGTTCTAATTGGATATTTGACCAATTTACGCTCCGATTCACCGATTTAGAGTCTAAGTGTTGGAAAATCATAAGTTAGCGTGTTTCGGATATGAAATAGGTTTGGATTCGATCCGATCGTCATCGGATCGGCATCCGATAATTCGAAGTTGGAATTATTCCGTATTTCGGACTTGCGAGCGAGTTCGAATTGGATATTTGACCAATTTACGCTCCGATTCACCGATTTAGAGTCTAAGTGTTGGAAAATCATAAGTTAGCGTGTTTCGGATATGAAATAGGTTTGGATTCGATCCGATCGTCATCGGATCGGCATTCGATAATTCGAAGTTGGAATTATTCCGTATTTCGGACTTGCGAGCGAGTTTTAATTGGATATTTAACCAATTTACGCTCCGATTCACCGATTTAGAGTCTAAGTGTTGGAAAATCATAAGTTAGCGTGTTTTGGATATGAAATAGGTTTGGATTCGATCCGATCGTCATCGGATCGGCATCCGATAATTCGAACTTGGAATTATTCCGTATTTCGGACTTGCGAGCGGGTTCTAATTGGATATTTGACCAATTTACGCTCCGATTCACCGATTTAGAGTCTAAGTGTTGGAAAATCATAAGTTAGCGTGTTTCGGATATGAAATAGGTTTGGATTCGATCCGATCGTCATCGGATCGGCATCCGATAATTCCAACTTGGAATTATTCCGTATTTCGGACTTGCGAGCGGGTTCTAATTGGATATTTGACCAATTTACGCTCCGATTCACCGATTTAGAGTCTAAGTGTTGAAAAATCATAACTTAACGTGTTTCGGATATGAAATAGCTAGGGTTGGATTCGATCGGATCGTCATCGGATCGGCATCCGATAATTCGAACTTGGAATTATTCTGTATTTCAGACTTGCGAGCGAGTTCTAATTGGATATTTGACCAATTTACGCTCCGATTCACCGATTAGAGTCTAAGTGTTGGAAAATCATAAGTTAGCGTGTTCGGATATGAAATAGGTTTAGATTCGATCCGATCGTCATCGGATCGGCATCCGATAATTCAAAGTTGGAATTATTCCGTATTTCGGACTTGCGAGCAAGTTCGAATTGGATATTTGACCAATTTACGCTCCGATTCACCGATTTAGAGTCTAAGTGTTGGAAAATCATAAGTTAGCGTGTTTCGGATATGAAATATGTTTGGATTCGATCCGATCGTCATTGGATCGGCATTCGATAATTCGAAGTTGGAATTATTCCATATTTCAGACTTGCGAGCGAGTTCTAATTGGATATTTAACCAATTTACGCTCCGATTCACCGATTTAGAGTCTAAGTGTTGGAAAATCATAAGTTAGCGTGTTTTGGATATGAAATAGGTTTGGATTCGATCCGATCGTCATCGGATCGGCATCCGATAATTTGAACTTGGAATTATTCCGTATTTCGGACTTGCGAGCGGGTTCTAATTGGATATTTGACCAATTTACGCTCCGATTCACCGATTTAGAGTCTAAGTGTTGGAAAATCATAAGTTAGCGTGTTTCGGATATGAAATAGGTTTGGATTCGATCCGATCGTCATCGGATCGGCATCCGATAATTCCAACTTGGAATTATTCCGTATTTCGGACTTGCGAGCGGGTTCTAATTGGATATTTGACCAATTTACGCTCCGATTCACCGATTTAGAGTCTAAGTGTTGAAAAATCATAACTTAGCGTGTTTCGGATATGAAATAGCTAGGGCTGGATTCGATCGGATCGTCATCGGATCGGTATTCGATAATTCGAACTTAGAATTATTCCGTATTTCGGACTTGCGAGCGAGTTCTAATTGGATATTTGACCAATTTACGCTCCGATTCACCGATTTAGAGTCTAAGTGTTGGAAAATCATAAGTTAGCGTGTTTCGGATATGAAATAGGTTTGGATTCCATCCGATCGTCATCGGATCGGCATCCGATAATTCGAAGTTGGAATTATTCCGTATTTCGGACTTGCGAGCGAGTTCTAATTGGATATTTGACCAATTTAGGCTCCGATTCACCGATTTAGAGTCTAAGTGTTGAAAAATCATAACTTAGCGTGTTTCGGATATGAAATAGCTAGGGTTGGATTCGATCGGATCGGCATCCGATAATTCGAACTTGGAATTATTCCGTATTTCGGACTTGCGAGCAGGTTCTAATTGGATATTTGACCAATTTACGCTCCGATTCACCGATTTAGAGTCTAAGTGTTGGAAAATCATAAGTTATCGTGTTTCGGATATGAAATAGGTTTGGATTCGATCCGATCGTCATCGGATCGGCATCCGATAATTCCAACTTGGAATTATTCCGTATTTCGGACTTGCGAGCGGGTTCTAATTGGATATTTGACCAATTTACGCTCTGATTCATCGATTTAGAGTCTAAGTGTTGAAAAATCATAACTTAGCGTATTTCGGATATGAAATTGCTAGGGTTGGATTCGATCGGATCGTTATCGGATCAGCATCCGATAATTCGAACTTGGAATTATTCCGTATTTCGGACTTGCGAGCGAGTTCTAATTGGATATTTGACCAATTTACGCTCCGATTCACCGATTTAGAGTCTAAGTGTTGGAAAATCATAAGTTAGCGTGTTTTGGATATGAAATAGGTTTGGATTCGATCCGATCGTCATCGGATCGGCATCCGATAATTCGAAGTTGGAATTATTCCGTATTTTGGACTTGCGAGCGAGTTCTAATTGGATATTTGACCAATTTACGCTCCGATTCACCGATTTAGAGTCTAAGTGTTGGAAAATCATAAGTTAGCGTGTTTCGGATATGAAATAGGTTTGGATTCGATTCAATCGTTATCAGATCGGCATCCGATAATTCGAACTTGGAATTATTCTGTATTTCGGACTTGAGAGCGAGTTCTAATTGGATATTTGACCAATTTACGCTCCGATTCACCGATTTAGAGTCTAAGTGTTGGAAAATCATAAGTTAGCGTGTTTCGGATATGAAATAGGTTTGGATTCGATCCGATCGTCATCGGATCGGCATCCGATAATTCGAACTTGGAATTATTCCATATTTCGGTCTTGCGAGCGGGTTCTAATTGGATATTTGACCAATTTACGCTCCGATTCACCGATTTAGAGTCTAAGTGTTGAAAAATCATAACTTACCGTGTTTCGGATATGAAATAACTTGGGTTGGATTCAATCGGATCGTCATCGGATCGGCATCCGATAATTCGGACTTGGAATTATTCTGTATTTCGGACTTGCGAGCGAGTTCTAATTGGATATTTGACCAATTTACGCTCCGATTCACCGATTTAGAGTCTAAGTGTTGGAAAATCATAAGTTAGCATGTTTCGGATATGAAATAGGTTTGGATTCGATCCGATCGTCATCGGATCGGCATCCGATAATTCAAAGTTGGAATTATTCCGTATTTCGGACTTGCGAGCGAGTTCTAATTGGATATTTGACCAATTTACGCTCCGATTCACCGATTTAGAGTCTAAGTGTTGGAAAATCATAAGTTAGCGTGTTTCGGATATGAAATAGATTTGGATTCGATCGGATCGTCATCGGATCGGCATCCGATAATTCGAACTTGGAATTATTCCGTATTTCGGACTTGTGAGCGGGTTCTAATTGGATATTTGACCAATTTACGCTCGGATTCACCGATTTAGAGTCTAAGTGTTGGAAAATCATAAGTTATCGTGTTTCGGATATGAAATAGGTTTGGATTCGATCCGATCGTCATCGGATCGACATCCGATAATTCCAACTTGGAATTATTCCGTATTTCGGACTTGCGAGCGGGTTCTAATTGGATATTTGACCAATTTACGCTCCGATTCACCGATTTAGAGTCTAAGTGTTGAAAAATCATAACTTAGCGTGTTTCGGATATGAAATAGCTAGGGTTGGATTCGATCGGATCGTCATCGGATCGGCATCTGATAATTCGAACTTGGAATTATTCCGTATTTCGGACTTGCGAGCGAGTTCTAATTGGATATTTGACCAATTTACGCTCCGATTCACCGATTTAGAGTCTAAGTGTTGGAAAATCATAAGTTAGCGTGTTTCGGATATGAAATAGGTTTGGATTCGATCCGATCGTCATCGGATCGGCATCCGATAATTCGAAGTTGGAATTATTCCGTATTTCGGACTTGCGAGCGAGTTCTAATTGGATATTTGACCAATTTACGCTCCGATTCACCGATTTAGAGTTTACGTGTTGGAAAATCATAAGTTAGCGTGTTTCGGATATGAAATAGGTTTGGATTCGATCCGATCGTCATCGGATCGGCATCCGATAATTCAAAGTTGGAATTATTCCGTATTTCAGACTTGCGAGCGAGTTCTAATTGGATATTTGACCAATTTACGCTCCGATTCACCGATTTAGAGTCTAAGTGTTGGAAAATCATAAGTTAGCGTGTTTCGGACATGAAATAGGTTTGGATTCGATCCGATCGTCATCGGATCGGCATCCGATAATTCGAACTTGGAATTATTCTGTATTTCGGACTTGCGAGCGGGTTCTAATTGGATATTTGACCAATTTACGCTCCGATTCACCGATTTAGAGTCTAAGTGTTGGAAAATCATAAGTTAGCGTGTTTCGGATATGAAATAGGTTTGGATTCAATCCGATCGTCATCGGATCGGCATCCGATAATTCCAACTTGGAATTATTCCGTATTTCGGACTTGCGAGCGAGTTCTAATTGGATATTTGACCAATTTACGCTCCGATTCACCGATTTAGAGTCTAAGTGTTGAAAAATCATAACTTAGCGTGTTTCGGATATGAAATAGCTAGGGTTGGATTCGATCGGATCGTCATCGGATCGGCATCCGATAATTCGAACTTGGAATTATTCCGTATTTCGGACTTGCGAGCGAGTTCTAATTGGATATTTGATCAATTTACGCTCCGATTCACCGATTTAGAGTCTAAGTGTTGGAAAATCATAAGTTAGCGTGTTTCGGATATGAAATAGGTTTGGATTCGATCCGATCGTCATCGGATCGGCATCCGATAATTCGAAGTTGGAATTATTCCGTATTTCGGACTTGCGAGTGAGTTCTAATTGGATATTTGACCAATTTACGCTTCGATTCACTGATTTAGAGTCTAAGTGTTGGAAAATCATAAGTTAGCGTGTTTCGGATATGAAATAGGTTTGGATTCGATCCGATCGTCATCGGATCGGCATCGGCATCCGATAATTCGAACTTGGAATTATTCCGTATTTCGGACTTGTGAGCGAGTTCTAATTGGATATTTGACCAATTTACGCTCCGATTCACCGATTTAGAGTCTAAGTGTTGGAAAATCATAAGTTAGCGTGTTTCAGATATGAAATAGGTTTGGATTCGATCCGATCGTCATCGGATCGGCATCCGATAATTCGAACTTGGAATTATTCCGTATTTTGAACTTGCGAGCGGGTTCTAATTGGATATTTGACCAATTTACGCTCCGATTCACCGATTTAGAGTCTAAGTGTTGAAAAATTATAACTTACCGTGTTTCGGATATGAAATAGCTAGGGTTGGATTGGATCGGATCGTCATCGGATCGGCATCCGATAATTCGAACTTGGAATTATTCCGTATTTTGGACTTGCGAGCGAGTTCTAATTGGATATTTGACCAATTTACGCTCCGATTCACCGATTTAGAGTCTAAGTGTTGGAAAATCATAAGTTAGCGTGTTTCGGATATGAAATAGGTTTGGATTCGATTCGATCGTCATCGGATCGGATCCGATAATTCGAAGTTGGAATTATTCCGTATTTCGGACTTGCGAGCGAGTTCTAATTGGATATTTAACCAATTTATGATCCGATTCATCGATTTAGAGTCTATGTGTTGGAAAATCATAACTTAGCGTGTTTCGGATATGAAATAGCTAGGTTTGGATTCGATCGGTTCGTCATCGGATTGGATCGTCATCGGTCCAAATATTTTACAGCAAAAACATAACTTGAGAGCATCTACATCAGATTTTTAATCTATGGACAGACCAAACCCAACCTGACCCGACCCGACCCGAACTAATCTGTCCGTTTTTTTTTTTTTTTTAATTTGAACCCTGAACTATGCTCCGCCTACGTTTAGCCCCTCTGTTAATTTTTATCCCGAAAACACCCATACCCTTATCCAAGAAAGCATAAGTTAAATATTTCAAAAATCATGAGCCTTTCGGTACCATTACCTTTATCCTAATAAGCATAAGTTAAATATTTCAAAAAATCATGAGCCTTTTGGAAATTGATAAGTGTTTTTTTGGACAAAAAGTTTACGGAGGAAGCTAAATGCAGACGGAGCATAGTTCAGGGTTCAAATTGTTTAAAAAAACAGCTGAGGGACCAATATGAATAGAGGTGTAAAGTTAAGGGAAGGTTTTTGTAAATTTCCCCTTTACTTTATGTTCAATGGATAGGAGGGGGAGAAGGATAATATTTTCATACCTTGAAAGATAAATCCTGTGCAGGATTGTTAGTAAGTACACCAGTTTACTACTCTAGTTTGTATGTAAACCTCTTCTTAAAATAATCCAGTTCATCACCATGCACCTGTAAAAGATTCAGAAGACTCATTTAAACACCGGACAGAGGTGCTGAACATTATTGTTAGCATTTTAGAAATATTTGTAGTACTACTTTTTGACCTTATGTAACCGGTTGAACCAATAAATGGATTTCTCTTGCACCAGTATCCAGTCCATCGCCATCTCGTACTCAATCGTGTTCGGCTGTGAGCAGTGTGACGTTGCCACGGCCTTTTTCTGATAACAAAGTTCAAGCATTAGAGAAAAAAAAAGCCACGAAGAACAGTGCGCAAGATATATATAGTAGAGTGGGGCAGCATAATCACCCATTCGTGATGGTGCATTAGGCGTCCGATCTTGTCGATCACCAGATGACCGTCTAGTTTTGATGATTTTTAGGTACATTACACTGAGACCCCCTGTATTTTTTAGTGATTATCACTTTCACCCCCTCATGTTTAAAACCCTACAAATGTCCCCCTCTAGTTTGAAAATCCTTACAATTACACCCCTTCACTCATGCAATTGGTATAATCCTTATAATTAATTCTCTTTGTATAATCGTAAAAAGTACCAATTGCATGAGTGAATTTAAAATAATTTGCACTTACAAAGCTTCAGTCAAAGTTTACCTGTATGCCAGCATAACTGCAGAGATAGAATTCGAACTCCGTTGGGTGGCATATTGTTGTGTCCACTACAAATGTCACATGAGGGAGATATCCCTCTTCCAACGAGGCACACACCTAGCATGATTAAAAAACAAAATTCTATAATTTAAAAGAAAAACAGAGGCTACATCATTACCATGAGAGAGAGAGAGAGAGAGAGACCATTTACGATCCGATTTACCGATTTAGAGTCTAAGTATTGGAAAATCATAAGTGTGATAATATGATCTAAACTCAAATTAGTAAGATTCATATTTTTTGCTAATATTATAAAGATTAGTAAGTACCTGATCATGAGGATGAGCCACCACTAGACCGGCTTATGAATTCATTAAATTTACGCTCCAGTTCCCTGCGAGCTTCTCTTTCCTCATCGAGGGCCTTCTTCTCCGCCTCAACCCTCTGCTCGAGGGCCTGCCTCTGCTCTCGCTCCGCCTCAATCCTCTGCTCGAGGGCCTGCCTCTGCTCTCGCTCCGCGTCTAGCGCATACTGCAGCTGAGTGATAGCACCGGTCTGGGTGTCCCGTGCCCTCAAGCGCATACCCTCTCGTCCAAAGTAGGAGGAGGGCGTCACTCCAAGGCCCGTACAGAGGACACGGTCGTGCGTGGCAGGTCTCAGCACAGTATCCATCGCTGAGTCGACAGATACTGAGCTGGAGGAGGAGCCGGTCTCGCCCGACGGGGTCACCAGAAGTCGCATCATCTCCTATATAAAAACAACCAATGATATTCAATGATATTTTATGGCATATGTATAAGAATATATTAACAGTAATTTAATTACTTACCACTTGCGAGGCAACCCTGTCGTCCAGAAATGCCCCATCGATACGCCGCCTCCTAGAGGCCTCAAAAAGGTCAATCCTATTAGGCTCGTGGCCCAAGGACTGTGTCTGTTGGACATATAAAATAAATAGATGAGTTAATATAACATGTATAGAGCTTTAAATAATAACAATGTTTGTATCATTTACCAGCTGCTGGGCAAGCTGGGGCATGGAGGTCCTCCCCTTCACTGGAGCAGGTGTCGTCGAGGCACTTCTATTCTGCTTGCCTATAGCAGATTTCCTCTGTGTCAATCAATTAAATTTTGAAACATCAATACAAATTTTTAGTATAACATTAAAACAAGTACGAATCAACAAAATTATAATTATACCTGAAAGCTAGGGGTGGCCCAGTGAGCGACCAAAAACTGTAGAATGTGTAGCGGTGACGCGTCTCTCGTCCCGGCCGCAGCCTGTACCTCCTCAGCCGGCTGGCCGACCAAGTAACCGTAGAGCTGGTAGAGCTTGTGACGGTAATCCATGTACCGCTCACCCATCGTCTTCCACAAGTCCTCCCGATGGGTGTCGGTTTCCATGTTCTCCCATTTAAATTTCTCCTGTAAAATCAATTTAGAAACAAGTCATTTTATCAAATCAAATTATAAAGAAGTACGATATTATTCTAAAATGCTTTAATGAAACTAACGTACCAAAAACTGCTGATACATCCTCTCCTTATAGGATGCATCAATGTTCTTCCACCCCCTTAACCCCACAATCGGGGCATTCCTCTCCTCCCGTACTATCATGCCGACCCACGTGGCGGCGTCAGAAGCGTGCTCGCCCACAAAGGTCCTGCCACTCCACTGTAGGGACAGCGGCTCGCGTAAGGCCGACAAGCGTCGGGCCGTCGTCACGCCCCGGTCACCTACGTGCCTGGTCGACCCTGCAAATAAAATATACATCAGTACTGAAGAAGTATTTACAACATGTATAAAACTTTAGATCTAAACATTACCTGTGGGCGTAGACGCTGTAGCCGAGTGCTGAGCACTGCTCGAAGCTCCGGAGGCTGCGACCACAGCAGGAGCTGGTGTGGAGAGAGGAACAGCACTACCAGATCCGGACGGCTCAGCCTCGGACCCTGGGGTGGCAGCCGGAGCGCTCCGAGCTACCCCACCCCTGGCTCTGCCTCTACGAACATATGACCGTGATGCCATCTGAAACAATTTAATTTACATATGAAACAGTAAGATTTACATATGAAACAATATGAAACAGTTTGATTTACATATGAAACAGTATGATTTACATATGAAACAATATGAAACAATATATAATCTAATCATTTCGGTTTTTTTAAAAACTCAATCCAATCCGATCCATTGAGTGTGTCGAAACCGATCAAAATCGTTCGGTTTGGTTTGGTTTGGTCAGTTAAATTAGTTTGGTTTGGATCCTGCACACCCCTAATGTTAGGTGTGAATGTTGATGCACTAAGCCTTGGGCCCGATAGCATTTTTGCTACCCGGTTTATTTGCTGCACTTACTTACGGCCCAAGGCTCAATGCATTGACATTCACATGTAACACTAAGACCTAGGCCCCGCCACCACTTCATGAGACTAGTTTGTCAATGTGTTTGTCAATGGAGATTGTTCAAATAGCATTACTCATACCTAAAATAATCCTTTTATAGGGGCAACCCATTAAATCCAGATTTTGCATCAGGCAGCTCTAAGATGGAAACTTTTTACTATATCCTGGTTTTACCCCTCCCTCCTTCCTTTTATTATATTGCGCATTACAGATCGTGCATGTCGCCGCCCGCCTCCGCCTTCCTTCTCCTCCTCCATAAGTCTCTCTGTATCTTATTTGGCCATTATAAGCCGAGCTCTCCTACATACCATTTAGTTGTTTTTTAGGCCAAATGCTCCCTACTGATCATTCAACGGAGGCATGCACGAGGCACCAATGAGCTGGGAGGAAAGGAAGAGGAAGAAGGTGTGGAGGCCTACAAAATCAGACGTTGCCTGTCCCTAGCAAAAAAATTGACTTACTTGGATGCTCGTAAGTCGCAACCGACTTATATAAAAATTTGTGTTGAATATAGACATTGCCTTAAGAAAGAAACATGTTTCCAAGTTCTCTTTTTTTGGTTTTTTTTTTTCAGTTTCTACCAAAAATAACTATATAATATGCAATAGAATGAATTGAGCTTATGAAATCAATACTCACCTCTACTTAGGTCTACAAATGAACCAAGCTTATTTCTGAGGTGTTTTTTCTTTTAATTCAACTTATTTTTTTCGGTTTCTTACAAAATAACTATATAGTATTTAATAGAATAAATTGGGCTTATGAAAACAATACTCATTGCTGCCTAGGGCTACAAACAAACCAAGTTGTTCGTGAGTGGATTGCAAACAAGCTCACTACATACTCGCTCTTCGATTATTATCCGAGCTAAGCCCGAGGTTAGAGGTTAGATTTGTTTAATAACGAGCCAAGCTCAACCACACCAAAGCTCGGTTCCGTTGGGCCGGTAAACATGTTCGTTTAGGGATCATGCGACAACAGGCTCCTGATTAAGATCTTAAAGTACATTAATAGGTCCAATACAAATAGCCCAACATTTTGACTTAGTCTAGTATGGAGTTCGTGAACAAGCGTGGTAGGGGCTTCTTCGAGTTTGTTTGAATATAAAACAAGTCAAGCCCAATATTGACTTTTGGATCGTTTAGTCAATGAACCAAGCTCAAACAAACCAAACCTAAGCTCGGCTTTGATTAATAAAGCTAAGCCCAAGCTTTTAACAAAGCCGAGCCCCAATAGACGAAAACTCAGCTCAGCTCGACTCGTTTGCACCCCTACTGCTGCTCCTGCCTAAAATAAACAAGGTAGCAATGTAGGGAGTGTTTGGCATCAATCCGGAACTGCCGTTTCTATTCTTTAGGGGCGGTATTTTAAACATTTTAAGAGAGCATTTACCAATAAATATCGGGTGAAAAGAAAATCCATCCACATACGCAAAGGAGCAAACCCTACATTATATGTCTGATCATCATCTAAGCAAGCACTGCATATCCCATTACCAACCATTATAGAGAGAGAGAGATAGAGAGAGAGAGAGAGAGAGAAGTAACCCCAAAAAAATCAGATCCAGAAGAAACCCATCAAAGCTAGAAAATGGGAGCCAGATGAGAAATGGGTCGTCTCCCATACCTCGTCAGCGGCGAAGACCAGAAAGGAAAAGGCACCCAGAACCAGAGCTTTTCGATTTCTCCCTCGACCCAGCAGGACCCCCTCATCTTTCCCTCGATTCGAGTAACGACGGATTCGGCGGAGAGAAACGACGGATTTAAAGAGAGAGCGAGAGAGAGGGGCTGGGGAGGGGGGGAGGGAGGCCGGGGTGGGGGACGGACTTAGAGAGAGAGAGAGAGAGAGAGAGAGAGAGAGAGGGGCGGGGCAGGATTAAGATCGAAACACAACAGAGAAGGGGATCGAGCTGTTGGTAAATATTATAGGGTTTTTACCGACGGAACGTTTAAGTCCGTCGGTACAAATAATCTTTATACCGATGGACACATAATATCCGTCGGTACATATAATCTTTATACCGACGGACACATAATATCCGTCGGTAAACCTATACGACGAAACTCAGGGTTCCATTTTTTCCAGGGGCTCGGTTTTTACCCTGAGTTTCGTCGGGACAATTTTACCGACGGACATTTAATTACCGTCGGTATGGTACCGACGGCCATATAATTTCCGTCGGTATACTTATTTATACCGACGGATATATAACGTCCGTCGGTAAAAACCGCCGACGAAACTCCGGGTTCCATTTTTTTCCAGAGGCTCGGTTTTTACCCTGAGTTTCGTCGGGACAATTTTACCGACGGATATTTAATTACCGTCGGTATCGTACCGACGGCCATAAAATTTCCGTCGGTAATATACTTTATACCGACGGACATATAAAGTCCGTCGGTAAAAATCTCCGACGAAACTCAGGGTTTCATTTTTTTTCCAGAGGCTTGGTTTTTATCCTGAGTTTCGTCGTGACATTTTACCGACGGTCTTTATGTAGCCGTCGGTATAAAGTATATTACCGACGGTACATATATGTACCGTCGGTATAAATAATTGTACCGACGGATACTATTTGATCGTCGGTAATAAATGTGCAAAAAAAAATTAAAAAATTGAAGTTATAATACCGACGGATATTATAGTCACCGTCGGTAAAAAGTGTATTATTACCGACGGTGATAATAATGTCCGTCGGTAAAGACCCTCTTTCTTGTAGTGACCGCATGGGATGACCAAAAATCAAGCTCGTCTTTTTCAAAGCGACGAGCAGGTTCTTCCAAATCGGCGAGGCACCGGCTCCGGTCAAACACCGATGGTCGTCAAGATTGCAACAAAGAAGACCTTTACCTCCAACTACATTGAGGTGAAGATGATAAATGAAGCAACTGAAGGATCGTCAGTCTCTGATGCATGCTCCACCTATGTCATTCGCCCCAATATCAAGTTAGCCAAAAGAAGATGGCGACGAGCTCAATATCGGGCCATCCTCCAGTAGCGAAAGAAAAGCAATCAAAGCCAGTCAAATTCAAAGTATACATCCGTGTTCGAAAGAATCGGGCCGATCAAGCAAACAAAGAGGAAGTCGATGTTCGATCATTTAGGAATGCCAGTTAGGGATGCCATTTCGATGCCCACCAACCCACCCAAGTCGATGCGTTTGACATGGTTTCCAGATAAAATCATCAGTGATCAATACATGGTGGCCGTCAGTCATATCTCCGTTCTCGGAACTGAAAATGGCAGTTCTTCTACTTCGGACGATGAGTCGCAAGACGCCCCCCACCAGTCCTCGAAGAAGGGGGGCAGTCCACCATTGACGACTTGAAGGAAATTAACTTGGGCATAGAAAAAATACCTCGGTCTACATTCGTCAGTATACTCTTGACTTCTGAAGAAGAAGGTGCATACATCAAGCTGCTCCGAGAATACAGAGACATCTCCGCATGGTTCTACAAGGAGATACCAAGTCTCGACCCTAAAATCGCAGTACACCAGCTCGACGTCAAACACGGAGATAGCGCCATCAAGTAAGGACAAAGATGCTACCAATCGAAACTAGTACCGCAGATAGAAAGCGAAGTAAACAAGCTCATCAAAACCGCCTTCACCCGAGAGGTCAAGTACCCGACTTGGATCTCTAGTGTTGTTCCAGTCAAGAAGAAGAACGGTCAAATCAGGGTGTGCGTGGACTTCAGAGATTGGAACAATGATGCCCCAAGGATGATTTTTCATTGCCAATCACGGAGCTAATGGTGGACGCAATGACAGGCCACTAAGTGCTAACTTTCATGGACGGATCTTCAGGCTACAACCAGATTCGGATAGCACCCAAAGACAAGGAACTCACGGTGTTCCACATACCAAAGTGGATCTACTTCTATAAAGTCATGCCCTTCAGTTTGAAAAATACAGGAGCCACATACCAATAAGCCATGCAGAGAATCTTCGACGATATTCTTTATCAAAATATAGAGTGCTACGTCGACGACCTCGTCGTAAAGTCCAAGAAGAAGTCAACACATCTTTAAGACCTTGAGTTGATCTTCAAACGGCTTCGAAGGTACCAACTCCGAATGAACCCACTCAAATACGCGTTCGGAGTCTCCTCGAGCAAATTCCTCAGCTTCGTGGTGCGGCATCGAGGTATATAGATAGATCAATCCAAAATTGAGGCTATTCTCAACATGCCTGCACCAAAGACGGTGTGAGATCTCAGAGGTCTCCAAGGTAACTTGGCATACATTAGAAGATTCATTGCCAACCTAGCCGGAAGGTGTCACCCCTTTAGTCGCCTCATGAAGAAAGGAGCGCCATTCAAGTGGGACGAAGCTTGCCAAGAAGTTCTCCAAAGTATCAAGGACTATCTGCTAAAGCCGCCAGTTCTATCAGCACCAATTGAAGGAAAGCCACTAATCCTCTATATTAGCGCCCAGGAGCAATCCTTGGGGTCACTCCTGGCTCAAGACAACAGACTAGACAAGGAGACAACATGCTACTACTTGAGTCACACCCTCATCGGCGCGGAGTTAAACTACTCCTCGATCGAGAAAGTCTGTCTAGTGCTTATCTTTGCTACAAAGAAGCTGCGACACTACATGCTGGCTCACGCCATCAGGCTTATCTCGAAAGCCGACCCTCTCAAGTACATTATGTCAAGATCGGTGCTCTCCGGACGTTTAGCCAAATGGGCGATGCTGCTCCTCGAGTTCGACATCACCTTTATTCTGCAAAAGACAGTCAAAGGGCAAGCTCTCCCGGACTTCCTGGCAGAATATCCTCTCTTTGCAGAATGGCAACTGTCAGAAGACCTCCCAGACAAGGAAGTGTTTTCCATTGACATCGCTCCCTCTTGGAAGTTGTTCTTCGACGGCGCAGCAAGGCAAGACGTGGTGGGGCAGTAGTCATTTTTGTCACCCCGAATGATGAGATACTTCCATTCTCATTCCTGCTATCGGAACCATGCTCCAACAATGTGGTAGAATATCAAGCGCTGGTCATCGGCCTCGAACTCGCCAATGACATGAAGCTTCAAGGACTCAAGATCTTCGATGACTCTCAGCTCGTCATCCAGCAAGTCTTGGGGGTATACGAAGTCAACAAAGAAGACCTCGTTCTTCTGCACACACGAGCTCTGGAACTCCTCAACGCACTCGAGGCTGCTTCTATTTAACATGTCTCCAGTAATTTCAACCAGTAGGTCGACGCGCTGGCAAATTTGGTGGTTACACTCCTGTTTCTAGAAAGAAGTCAGCTTGTTTTCCCCATTTGCCAAAGGATGGTGATCACCAAGGAAAATATTCCTACTGGGATTCCAGGTCAAGTCAATGCAGTTCACGTCCTCGTGACCGAAGAACAAGATTAGAGACAACCCTTCATGGACTATCTCATCCATGGAAGGCTTCTTGATGATCCAAAGCGTAAGGTTGATGTCCGCCGGCGATCTCTGAAATTCTTCCACTTCAACAATGAGCTCTACCATTGAAGCTACGACGGTACGCTCCTAAGGTGTCTCGCAAAATAATAAGCAGAAGCGGCGCTGAAAGAAGTCCACGCTGGAATTTGCGGCATACACCAGTCTGGTCCAAAGCTCCACTTTCATATCAAGAGGATGGGGTACTACTGGCCCACGATGATTAAGGACTGCTTGGAGTTTGCAAAGAAATATCATGCTTGCCAGCTACACGGTGACTACATCCGTCAACCGTCAGAACCTTTGCATCCGACGATTGTGTCATGGCCCTTCAACGGATGGGGACTCAACATCGTCGGTCCTCTGCCCAAGTCATCCAAGCAGTATCTTTACAATTTAGCAGCAATAGATTATTTCTCGAAATAGGCTGAAGCAATACCATTGCGAGAAATCATGAGGTACTCTGTCATTACCTTCATCCAGAACGATATAATCTTTCGATATGGCATCCCTCGCTATATCGTCATGGACAACGGGAAGCAGTTCAAGAATGCCGTTATCAACCAGTTCTGCATCAAGTTCGATATCAAATAAAGGTGCTCAACAATGTACAATGCCCCAGCCAATGGTCTGGTAGAAGCCTTTAACAAGACTCTCTGTAAGCTTTTGGAGAAAGTCGTCTCAAAGTCAAAGAAGAACTGGCATGAGCGCATGGGCGAAGCATTGTGGGCATATCGCACTTCCTTCCACACTCCAACGCAAGCAACTCCGTACTCCCTTATTTACGAGGTAGAAGCCGTTCTTCTACTCGAGCTCCAAATCCGATCACTCATGATAGCAATCCAAGAAGGCCTTGCTAGAGATAAAAATGCCCAACTCCGCCTGGCGGAATTGGAGGCACTAGATGTAAGGCACCTCGAAGCTCAGCAATGCTTGGAGTGCTATCAAGCCAGATTGACTTGCACTTTTAATAAGAAGATTTGTCATCGATCCTTCCAAACAGGAGAGCTAGTGCTGACATCAAGATCCCCATCATTCTCTCACACTGAGAAGAAAAGAAGTTCGACACCAAGTGGGATAGACCGCACGCCGTCAAAGAAGTCTACTCCAGCGACGCATACCTCCTCACAACGCCAGAAGAGCTCACACTCGTCCCTATTAACGGCAAGTACCTCAAAAGGTACTATGCCTAAGGCCAGGCCGCACTTCAAAAAAAAGAAACATGAACTACGTGTGACTTGATCCCTCTCAGGGGGTACGTAGGCAGCCTGAGAAGTCACTTCAGGTTCAGTCCGACAAAAAAAAAAGTAAACAATATTCTATGCGAACAGTCTAAGAAACATGATATTATTAAATGATACTCAAAGGAAAGTAGTACATGGCAAGAGTCCGAAAAAAGAAACTACAGTGCGAAATGCCAAAACAAGATACAACTAGTAGAGGGTATCCAAAGCTCGAAGATGTCGCAACAACTCCTTTCTAGTAGCCTCCACTTGCAGCAACTCTAAAGGGCGAGTGGCCATAAGCTCGCGACAAGCTGACAAGTCTGCTTGCTGCTTCAAAAAGCTTGCCTTCAAACTTCTTTCCACAGTCTCGGCTCGCTCCAAGCGAGATTCTACTCTCTGAAGAGAAGCTCACACCGATTCCACCTCCTTCTGTGCCTTCATCAAACTTGAATTTGCATCCCTCCGACTGACACAAACTCTCCTCGGCTGCCGCTAACTCAAGAGGAGTACTTCCCTCCAATAGAGCCCGCCGGGAATGATAAACCTCACTATCAGTCACGAGTGAGCCCATCTGCACGGCAAACGAAGAGCTATCCATCTTGAACTCTGCCAAGCTCACACAAAACTCAGCACTATCAGCATACCACAAGTCTTGGACAGCACCAAAACCCTTGTCCTAGAAAGACTCAGGCGTCGACCTGATGTATTGCCGACAACTATCAAGAAGGAACTCTGAAACTTTGCTCCTCGGTCTCAAAATCTGGCGAGGCGCCTCAGAGTACGTGGGCAAAGCTTTACCCACTGCTGTGGCTGCCGTAGGAGTTATCTTCATTAGCAAGGTCGTAAAGACTGGAGGGACCATCGCCGCTGTCGCGCCAACCGTCTTCTCCATCAAGCCTGAGAAAATGACAATCGAAATATGTCGTTTGCCAACACTCGAAACCTCGGCCTCCTCGTGAAAGGACAAAGTATCGACGTCGATGTCATCCAGATCTATATCGGCACTAGGAAAGTTCTCCCCACAAAGCTCGAGGAGGGCATATCATCCATAGGGACGTCTAGCCCATACTTCCGAGGCGCTTTCTGCACAGCCTCAGTAAGGGAACGCCCCTAGCATAATTTCAAAGAATCCAGCTTACGTTCTAATACTACGACAAAATCTGCCCAAAGAAAAAAACGCACTACTCAGCATGATGAAGTCCCAAGAAATCAAAGAAGGAGCAAAAGGAAAAACTTGATGCATACCTGCAAAATTGGACAAAGCTATCCCGGATGGGGGGATCACCTTATCCCCCAGAAGACCAAGCTCCTCAACATCCTCTGCCTGGCAGGTCACCCTCAAAGTCACCCCACATGGAATGCATAGCTTCCGTCTCTTAGGCGGGGCACTTTCAAGAGTTGTCTTCTGAAAGATAACTCCCAGCCGGAGGCGGCGATCCTCCGACCCCACCAAAGGATCAAAACTAAAGTCCTTGAACTCGCTACCCGGCAAGACATCAATCGAAAGGCTAGCAAGTAGTGGGGATACTCGCTCTTTGATCCATTTGCAGTAACTTAGAGTCGTGGCATCCCTTGATCCCGACTTGGTCCTAGGAAAGAAACTACAGTCAGTCAGCCGAGCATAAAGAGAAGCCCAGGGGTAATAGCCCTCCAGCGGGCTAATACGCCTCTGTAGCCGCTGTAGCATGACGGGTACCTCCTTCCAAAATCTCTGTTGGCGAGCAAATCAGTAAGGGGTGTACTGTTCCACGTCCACTGTGTCTCCTCGACGCCAAACCAAATAGCATGGGCGATAGCTGACCATGTTTCGGTACAAGCCATTAGAAAGCTCCTCATTGTCATAAACCATCGACCTCTCTAGGGGCAACACCGAGTGCTCCGATGTAAACTCAAAGTCCGTGCCTCCCATCTTCCTCAAAAGCATTCGAGCACACTCCTCCAGACGTTCCCAGCTGATGAAAGCATTCAGGATCCCCCCTACGCCCAGCAAGAATGGCAAATCTGCTGGATGCCCACATTTGGCGAAGATCCTATTCGGAAAATGAAGGGCCACCCAACCATACAAATAGTGCAGGGGGCCAAAGGCATTAGACCGGCCAACTTCCCCTTTGGCATTGTCTGAATTAGACAAGCTCCAATACGTGCCACTAAGCTCCTGGTATAAGGCGCACAAGATCGCTGGAGCCAAGTTGAAGAGCTCTCCCCTCGCCATCCGAGACGCTACAAGAAAAGTCCCGGGATGAATGGCTTCGCCGGTACAAGGAAGCATGAATCGACAAAGAAAAATGACGCTCGGTAAACTGCTCACCACTCCTCGTTGTCGCACTCCAAACCAAGAACCTCCCACGGGCTTTGTTTCCCCACCATTGAATGCTTTACTCGGGCTAAAGACTCAATCGGCCTCACGAAGGATCGCAGTGGAGGCCTCTTCATCTGGGCAATTTTCCACATCGGGTGAGCAGAAGGGGCAGGAGACCGGTACTCACCCCTGAACCAAAAATCTACCCAAGTCCCGGTCTCCCCAGAGCCACCGACGGAGTCTAAGGAGGCCGAGAAGTCATCGGCGAAACCCTAACCCTAGGGGAGAAAGGGGAAATTGGAGACGTCGCTCTGAGCCTAGTAATAGTGTTTGAGCTACCAGAGGGTTTGGACTCCACTAAAACCAATGTTTGGTTATTGATGTAAAAGTCATTTTGTTTGGCCAATATGTGATTGTTATATTAGTAATATACTTTAGGACTTTTCATGTAAGCTTAAGTTTAGTTTTTAGTTTGGTTTCTTATCTCTAGTTACAATATCACTCAACCTCTCGTAACATACTTTTTTGGTACATCAGATGTGGTCATGATTTCATGGCCTGGAGGTCGTCAAAGACAAGGGCAGATAGAAAAAGAGGAGGGTCGGAAGACCAATATCCTTCCCGACCATGTACTCAAGCTTCTTTTGCAAGCCAATGAGCAGCACTATTGGCAGTATAGAAAAACCATTGAACCGAGACTCCAGGCAAACCATGCCACAAATGCATACAAGACATTGAACCTCTCGTAAAAGACTTGACGCTTCTCTTGTTCGATTTATCTACTCTTGTTGTATACCTAGCTAGCTTCTCCTGTCATCTCAAACCTCAACTAATAAAATCCATCAAAATATCATGAGTTGTTTTTAAAAAACATTTCTTGTGGTGTACCCAGTTACATTTAAGAAATACCCATCTTCCAATCTTTTAGATGAACCAACAAAAAGTTTGAATATCTACGGTTCCAATTGACCTATAGTTAGGACGGTAGCCGGCCAAAGTGCCAATTCCAGTGACCTATAGTTGGGACAGTAGTCGGCAGACGCATGCCATGTAGCACTAAGGGCATTGTGGGCTAAGTGCGATTCACTTGTGATGTGTCTATCATCGGGTCCCACAACGAATTGCATTTAGCCACAACGGTGTGATGCGCATGCCCATGGTGCCACATGGCACACATCGGCCGGCTACCGTTACCAACTGTAGGCTGCTTATACTCTGGATATTGAAGTAGAGTTCTCCAACTCCTAGTGTCCAGATTGCATTGTTCAATAACTATATTAAGATACTTCACATGTATTGGCTAAGGAAGAGTCTTTCCTCAACCTTGTTAACCAAGTGAACACCCATTGTAATCCATCAAATTTTATTGGGTATGGGGCGCCATGAATTGTCCCTCTTGGTTATTTTTTTTTTTTTTAAATTTCCCATCCGCATTCAATTAATACTCTACATACAGTAAAAACATGAAAAAAAAATATTTTTTATCATTGATTTCCCATTAATTTCGGAGTTATACACCGACCAAAGAATAGTCGAACAATTTTGTCTCCAATGATTCTAAGAACAAAAGAAGAGCAACCATATCCAATCTATGGACGTCTATCTAACGCACGCAATCACAACCATCAAATCATGAGATGATAAACCTAAAGATTTACATGAAACCTACTAGAATGCTCTTCTTAATTATTCCCATAAGGAGAGCAAACACAAGGTTGAGAGGGTGTTGTCAGAAGCTTACTAAATTCCGGCTTGAATTAGTGAGGGCACCGACAACGATCGAGGGTTCCGGCCATCTGGAGATCAAGGGGAAATCGTACTGACGTTGAGAGGACGTCGATCGCAGACTCAGGGTTCCCGACCATCTTAACTGTACTGACGAGAACCAAGGTTTCCGACCACCTTCACTATATGCCGAAGAGGACCGAGGGATCCCGACCTTCTTCACCGTGAAGACGAGGATCGATGGGGAGAAGGAAGAAGATTGCTAGGCAAGGCTCGATGAGATGGGGCACTAGGGATCTCTTTTGCTCTCTCGTTCTCGTTCGCTCGGTTGCTGCGATCTGTTCTTCAACCATTCGAGACCCACCGTCCTCGACTCCTCTGGGTACTCTCATTAGTGTTTTCCCTCTCACTCTCGCCGTCATGCAGTGTGACCACCCACAGACACTAGACATATCGTAACCTTACAAGCTCTAGCCTCTCCGTGTGTGTGTGTGATTGGAACCGCTCACGGCCGACGTGTGTGTTTGTGATCGACGACCGCTCACAACCAGCGGCTAGCGACCGCTCGTAGCCGATGGCTCTACAGTAGTGGCCAGCCCCTCGATCTTGTTTTCTCTCTCTCTCTCTCTCTCTCTCTCTCTCTCTCTCTCTCTCTCTCTCTCTCTCTCTCTCTCTCTCTCTCTCTCTCTCTCTCTCTCTCTCTCTCTCTCTCTCTCTCTCTCTCTCTCTCTCTCTCTCTCTCTCCATGTGTGTGTTTGTGATCGATGACCGACGACAGCTCTTGGTCTACGGCAATACAGCAGCGGGCTTCTCTCTCGCTCGCTCTCCGTGTATCTATTTTTGACAGGGCCGTCTTGAATCCGACTTATATCATTGATTAGCTAATTACTATTTACTCGAGTCCAAGATAATTTTAGTTTTTATTTCTTTCGTATAAATTTGTTTTCTGAAAATTTTAATTATGTTAATTGTAATTCAACAAGGTATATAAAGTAATAGTTAGCTTTTATTGAATTTTTTTACTTATATGTTAGATTTATATCTATTATGGTATGTATAAAAGGATCATATTTTCCATCTTTGTCCTATGCCCAAAAAATCTCAGGATCAGCCCTGATTTTGGGGCCGGGTCGACTCGAGCCGTTGACTTTCGGACTGGGTTTAGACCAGTGGGTTTTTATTACACCCCTAACGCCATTATGGTGTGCTGGTCCGCTGGGGCGACCGTCACAGCCTCACAGAGCAGCCGGATAGCATTTTTCCTACCAATCTGCTATGTTGCATTTGTCAGCACCCAACCCTGACATGCCACATGGACCATTAAAGGGAAACAACAACAGCTACACTACATATACAATAACAAGTCAATCCCAAACACTCAAAACACCCTATGCATTGCATCATAGTCACACGATGCATGGCAGCCACCATGACAAGTGCATCACACTCAACCTCAACTGTGTGTACCACATAGGTTGCTTTGATTTAAATGGTCATTAGAAAAAACAAAATAAAAGAAGCAACTGGTACTGAGTGTGATGCACTTGTCGTAATGGTTTGCATTGGGCCATAAACAAGTGCAGTCTAGCAGTCAGGGAGTCAGAATGATGGGGACATCGAGCCTCGGCCCTGGCGAGTGTACCAGCGCAGGAGGCGACATCTGAGCATGTGGTTCTAGCCATGTTGGCTACTGTTTTTCCGTTTCATTATTTGGCTTGTGTACTTTTAGTCCCACCTCGATTAGTGGGCTTTTTTTCGTCTGTCGTTGTAAGCCTATTTATAGGCCTGTCTTTTATCTCTTCAGTATGCAATGAATAAAATTTTTATCTCTTCCCACATGTGTGAGAGAGTTAAGGTGAGGCGTGTGAAACCCGAGCCATACCTAGGTGTGTGAAACCCTAGGCCCCCAACTAGGCGTGTGAAACCCTAGTGGGACTATCCATTTCCCCATCCCCTTTCCCCCTCCATCATCTAGCCGCCGGCCTCACCCTCCCCTCTCTTCCTTGCCGCTGCTGCCTGCCCGCCCAACCCCCGTCCGGCACCACCACCACCCGATCCCCTCCCCCCGGCCTTCCCCCCCTCTCCACTCTCCCTCTCTCCCGACCCCTCCCCTCCCGCCCCGCTCCAGTCCAGCCCGGCCCGGCCCATCCCGGCGCCTGCCACCCCGACCCCCTCCACCCCGTCTCCCTCTCCCTCTCTCCCGACCTCTCCCCCTCCCGCCCCGCTCCAGTCAAGCCCGGCCCGGCCCACCCGGCGCCTGCCACCCCGATCCCCTCCACCCCGCCTCCCTCTCCCTCCCTCCCTCTCAACCCGACCCGTGCCCAGCCCCAACGCCACCCCCGACTGCCGCTCCTGCTATCCGATCCCCACCCGCCCCCTTCTCCGCACGCGCCCAGCCGGCCCCGACCCTACCGCCTGACCCGGCCGGCCTGATTCCCAAACCCCGCGCCGATCCCGAACCCCTCTCCCTCATCCGACCCATCCCGGCCCGTTCCCCTCCCCGCGCCAATCCAAACACCACCTCCCCAATCCCGACAGCCCATACCTCGGCATGACGGCATGGCCGACCCCGATGTGGATCATGGCTTGATCGACGACGAAGACGGCTTTCTCGACATCCAGTCTCCTTTCCTCGACTTCCGGTTCAACGCCGGCGAGAGCGTGAAGGACTACGTGGATCGCATCACCTACCTCGTCGCCAAGGACGCGGAAGCACGGTTGGGCATCTCGGAGAACCATCAACGGTGGCATCCCGGCGCGCCCGTACATCCCAACGTGCTAGCCCTTCGTGCCCTCGCCCAAGCCCCGGCTCAACCCGAGGACACCGCATCAACTTCGACCCCGCCGCCAGTGGAGACTCCTGAGGTCCCCCATAATCCTCAGTAGGTGAGTTCTTTCTTCCCCGGTCAACATCGGAGGGTGATACCAACGATTAAATCTCCTATATTTTATCTATGCAACTGCTGCCCCTTTGAATGGTGAGTTGAGAGATTCTGATTACTCTGTTCGTTATTAGCCCTGATATTGCATTTGGAATCTTGCTGATATAATTAGGCGTTTGTTGTTCGGATAATTTAGATTGGAATACCTGCTTGCGTGCTTGTTGTGCTTTGTTAAAGCCATTAACCATATTATTTGTTTAAGTCAACTTCCTGTGTCTGCTCGGAGCAACAAGTGACCCCGTCGCGGCTCAACGAGTCTTTGAATTCCCTATCGCACACACTGTTCCACATCATTTTGGTATCAGAGCATGGTTAGAGCTAGGTCATTTGCATTCTGTACCTGATCCTGCAACTTGCATTCATCTCCGTTCTGGTGCATTAAGTTTCAAGAATAAAAATCATTAGCATCATTTTGAGAGTTGTCATTGCATGCCAACCCGAAGGGGTAGGCCATATCTATTAGGCGAATCTAGCGAGTCGGACAACTACAGTATGGATCCCGAGGCCCTGACTAGAGCACTTGCCGAGTTGACCCAAGGCATAACCGCCATGAACCAAAACCTCGCCGCGTATCAACGCGACACCAATGCCCGGTTAGACCGGATGGAACAAGCGTGGAACGATCCGCATGTTGAAATTCCCAATCCCCCTCAAGGGTACCCGGCCAACTGGCAGAACAATCAGGACCCCGATGATCAGTACCTTCGGAGTATCCGATTAGAGGTACCGTCCTTTGACGGTAGACACGATCCCCAGTTTTTCCTGGATTGGCTCCAGTCCATGGATCGTTATTTCATGTGGTATCCTTTAACTGAGGTTAGGAAGGTCCGTTTCGCAGCTATGAAGCTCAGCGGACCCGCGAGCCAGTATTGGACCAATGTGGAAGCGTTGAGAGTTGCGCGAACCCAGGACCCAATTGATACTTGGGTCGCCATGAAAAACGAGCTGAAAGGTAAGTACGTGCCACCGTCGTATCAGGCACGACTGTTAGACCAATGGCACCAGTTTACCCAAGGTAGCAAATCAGCGAAAGACTATGTTGCCAAGTTTGATGAGTTCCTCACTCGTTGCAACGTCCTTGGGACCGAGACACCTGTCCAAGTCCTTTCCCGTTTCCGTTCTGGCCTGAGGGAAGACCTAAGGAATGAGCTCCTTGCCAGAGATGTCACGGAATTGGAAAGAGCCTACGCTCTAGTACAAGACCTTGACGCCTCTAGGTCTAGTCACACCTACAGGCATTCCGACCCTAGGAGCTACCCCGCAAAGCCCTCCCCTAGCAATCCCAACCGAACCTACCCCAACTCATCTCAAGCTAAGCCCAGCATTCCCAACAAGAATTTTGAGAGGGACACCCGAGGAAAGAGTGTCGAGCATGACTTTTCCAAAGTCAGCCCTCTTACCAAGTGTTACAAGTGTCAAGGGTATGGCCACGTGGCTGCCAACTGCCCCAGCCCTGTCAGAGTCAACATTGTCGATGGCAACCCCATTGAAGCAGTAGAGCCTGGAGAAGCAGAGTTCATCTACCAGGCGGAAGAAGAAGAAGATGGAGATTTTGATGATGATGATGACGGTGCCATTCTAAGTTGTCTTAGGCAGTTGTCATCCCCCACCGTGTCAGTTGTTAGGTGCGCGCTATCCCAACCCAAGGATCAAGATGATTGGAGGCGCACCGCTATTTTCCACACGTTCACCAAGATAGGGGATAAAAACTGTAAGGTCATCATCGACAGTGGCAGTTGTATCAATGCCGTGTCGTCTGCTGTCATCGCCAAAACTGGCCTCAAAGCCGTCCCCCACCCTCGTCCCTATCAAGTATCTTGGATCAACTCCACTGCCATGGAAGTCAAGCAGAGATGCCTAGTGCCCATCAATTTCAACATCTACCAAGACAAGATCTGGTGTGATGTCCTGACCATGGATGTGGGCCAAGTCATCTTAGGAAGACCCTGGCTTTTTGACAACGACGTTCTCATTTATGGGTGCTCAAACATGTGTCTGTTTGAACATGAGGGCAAGAAAGTTAAATTGATTCCCTCCCCACCCAAGAGTGCCCAAGCCGAGCAAAAGGCTGCCCCCGCAAAGAAAACCAAGAGCGTTAGTTTTGTCAGTGCCAAAGAACTGAGTCACGAGGTAGAACAGGGAGCTCCTATCATCATCCTCGTAGCTAGAGAAACCCCTAAGGACTCCGGCCAGTCGATTCCCCCCGAAGTCACCCCTGTGCTTAGGGAGTTTGCTGACGTTTTCCCTGAAGATCTCCCTGGCCAACTGCCCCCGATGTGCGACATACAGCATGCCATTGATTTGGTCCCTGGGGCAAGTCTTCCCAACCTGCCGCACTATCGAATGAACCCTACTGAACATGCGGAGTTGAAGAGGCAGGTTGACGAACTCCTACAAAAGGGTTTTATCAAGGAGAGTATGAGTCCGTGTGCGGTCCCCGCCCTTCCAAAGACTTTAAGGAAACACGACTCGATTCTGGTCGTCGTGGATCGGTTCTCCAAAATGGCCCATTTCTTGCCATGCTCCAAAACAGCTGATGCCTCGAGGGTTGCGAAAATCTTCTTTGACGGTATCGTTAGATTGCACGGTCTGCCCAAGACCATTGTTTCTGACAGAGATGTCAAGTTCACTAGTTTTTTCTGGAAAACCCTATGGCACAAGTTGGGCACTAAGCTCCAGTTTTCTACCGCTTTCCACCCACAAACTGAAGGCCAAACCGAGGTAGTGAATCGAAGTCTGGGAAACCTTTTGCGCACCTTGGTAGGTGAGCATGTCGGGACTTGGGATCTAAAATTATCCATCGCTGAATTTGCCTGCAATGCATCTGTCAATAGGACCACTGGTCTGAGTCCCCATGAAATTGTGCATGGTTTTAAACCTAGGCAGCCTATAGATCTCATCCCCATGGCTAACTATCATCAAGTCTCTGAGTCAGCATCCGCATTTGCATCGCATGTCCAGGAACTACACAGGGAAATCAAAGATAAAATTGAGCAGAGTAATGCTACCTATAAGCTGCGAGCAGATCTCAGGAAGAGATTTAAAACATTTAATGTGGGTGATTATGTAATGGTCCGGATCCGTCCGGAACGGTTTCCCCCGGGGACCGTTAAAAAGCTGCACGCACGCAGTGCAGGGCCTTTCCAAATTTTAAAGAAACTGAATGACAATGCCTATGTTGTAGATCTCCCTGGAGATTTCGCCATCAGTTCCACATTCAATATCGAGGACCTAGTGGCCTACAAGGGTCCTGATTTTAACCCTAGTAATCCCCTCATAGGTGAGCCTTTCCAAGACACATTTTCTGAGAGTCCCTCCCTACCCCCACTTCCAGAAGTTCCCCCACATTATGCAGCAGATAAAATAGATAAAATTGTGGATGATGAGATTGTGTCCGGTAAGGACGGTGGCACCCGACGGTATCTGATCCGTTGGAAGGGAAGACCCGCCTCTGATGACACCTGGGTTGACCGCAGCGACCTTCAGCAGTTGGATCCTGACGCCTTGGAGCAGTACGAGAGTTTTGCAGATCCTCACTCGACGGAGTCGAGCTCTCTCCCACCTGGGGAGAATGATGGGGACATCGAGCCTCGGCCCTGGCGAGTGTACCAGCGCAGGAGGCGACATCTGAGCATGTGGTTCTAGCCATGTTGGCTACTGTTTTTCCGTTTCATTATTTGGCTTGTGTACTTTTAGTCCCACCTCGATTAGTGGGCTTTTTTCGTCTGTCGTTGTAAGCCTATTTATAGGCCTGTCTTTTATCTCTTCAGTATGCAATGAATAAAATTTTTATCTCTTCCCACATGTGTGAGAGAGTTAAGGTGAGGCGTGTGAAACCCGAGCCATACCTAGGTGTGTGAAACCCTAGGCCCCCAACTAGGCGTGTGAAACCCTAGTGGGACTATCCATTTCCCCATCCCCTTTCCCCCTCCATCATCTAGCCGCCGGCCTCACCCTCCCCTCTCTTCCTTGCCGCTGCTGCCTGCCCGCCCAACCCCCGTCCGGCACCACCACCACCCGATCCCCTCCCCCCGGCCTTCCCCCCCTCTCCACTCTCCCTCTCTCCCGACCCCTCCCCTCCCGCCCCGCTCCAGTCCAGCCCGGCCCGGCCCATCCCGGCGCCTGCCACCCCGACCCCCTCCACCCCGTCTCCCTCTCCCTCTCTCCCGACCTCTCCCCCTCCCGCCCCGCTCCAGTCAAGCCCGGCCCGGCCCACCCGGCGCCTGCCACCCCGATCCCCTCCACCCCGCCTCCCTCTCCCTCCCTCCCTCTCAACCCGACCCGTGCCCAGCCCCAACGCCACCCCCGACTGCCGCTCCTGCTATCCGATCCCCACCCGCCCCCTTCTCCGCACGCGCCCAGCCGGCCCCGACCCTACCGCCTGACCCGGCCGGCCTGATTCCCAAACCCCGCGCCGATCCCGAACCCCTCTCCCTCATCCGACCCATCCCGGCCCGTTCCCCTCCCCGCGCCAATCCAAACACCACCTCCCCAATCCCGACAGCCCATACCTCGGCATGACGGCATGGCCGACCCCGATGTGGATCATGGCTTGATCGACGACGAAGACGGCTTTCTCGACATCCAGTCTCCTTTCCTCGACTTCCGGTTCAACGCCGGCGAGAGCGTGAAGGACTACGTGGATCGCATCACCTACCTCGTCGCCAAGGACGCGGAAGCACGGTTGGGCATCTCGGAGAACCATCAACGGTGGCATCCCGGCGCGCCCGTACATCCCAACGTGCTAGCCCTTCGTGCCCTCGCCCAAGCCCCGGCTCAACCCGAGGACACCGCATCAACTTCGACCCCGCCGCCAGTGGAGACTCCTGAGGTCCCCCATAATCCTCAGTAGGTGAGTTCTTTCTTCCCCGGTCAACATCGGAGGGTGATACCAACGATTAAATCTCCTATATTTTATCTATGCAACTGCTGCCCCTTTGAATGGTGAGTTGAGAGATTCTGATTACTCTGTTCGTTATTAGCCCTGATATTGCATTTGGAATCTTGCTGATATAATTAGGCGTTTGTTGTTCGGATAATTTAGATTGGAATACCTGCTTGCGTGCTTGTTGTGCTTTGTTAAAGCCATTAACCATATTATTTGTTTAAGTCAACTTCCTGTGTCTGCTCGGAGCAACAAGTGACCCCGTCGCGGCTCAACGAGTCTTTGAATTCCCTATCGCACACACTGTTCCACATCATTTTGGTATCAGAGCATGGTTAGAGCTAGGTCATTTGCATTCTGTACCTGATCCTGCAACTTGCATTCATCTCCGTTCTGGTGCATTAAGTTTCAAGAATAAAAATCATTAGCATCATTTTGAGAGTTGTCATTGCATGCCAACCCGAAGGGGTAGGCCATATCTATTAGGCGAATCTAGCGAGTCGGACAACTACAGTATGGATCCCGAGGCCCTGACTAGAGCACTTGCCGAGTTGACCCAAGGCATAACCGCCATGAACCAAAACCTCGCCGCGTATCAACGCGACACCAATGCCCGGTTAGACCGGATGGAACAAGCGTGGAACGATCCGCATGTTGAAATTCCCAATCCCCCTCAAGGGTACCCGGCCAACTGGCAGAACAATCAGGACCCCGATGATCAGTACCTTCGGAGTATCCGATTAGAGGTACCGTCCTTTGACGGTAGACACGATCCCCAGTTTTTCCTGGATTGGCTCCAGTCCATGGATCGTTATTTCATGTGGTATCCTTTAACTGAGGTTAGGAAGGTCCGTTTCGCAGCTATGAAGCTCAGCGGACCCGCGAGCCAGTATTGGACCAATGTGGAAGCGTTGAGAGTTGCGCGAACCCAGGACCCAATTGATACTTGGGTCGCCATGAAAAACGAGCTGAAAGGTAAGTACGTGCCACCGTCGTATCAGGCACGACTGTTAGACCAATGGCACCAGTTTACCCAAGGTAGCAAATCAGCGAAAGACTATGTTGCCAAGTTTGATGAGTTCCTCACTCGTTGCAACGTCCTTGGGACCGAGACACCTGTCCAAGTCCTTTCCCGTTTCCGTTCTGGCCTGAGGGAAGACCTAAGGAATGAGCTCCTTGCCAGAGATGTCACGGAATTGGAAAGAGCCTACGCTCTAGTACAAGACCTTGACGCCTCTAGGTCTAGTCACACCTACAGGCATTCCGACCCTAGGAGCTACCCCGCAAAGCCCTCCCCTAGCAATCCCAACCGAACCTACCCCAACTCATCTCAAGCTAAGCCCAGCATTCCCAACAAGAATTTTGAGAGGGACACCCGAGGAAAGAGTGTCGAGCATGACTTTTCCAAAGTCAGCCCTCTTACCAAGTGTTACAAGTGTCAAGGGTATGGCCACGTGGCTGCCAACTGCCCCAGCCCTGTCAGAGTCAACATTGTCGATGGCAACCCCATTGAAGCAGTAGAGCCTGGAGAAGCAGAGTTCATCTACCAGGCGGAAGAAGAAGAAGATGGAGATTTTGATGATGATGATGACGGTGCCATTCTAAGTTGTCTTAGGCAGTTGTCATCCCCCACCGTGTCAGTTGTTAGGTGCGCGCTATCCCAACCCAAGGATCAAGATGATTGGAGGCGCACCGCTATTTTCCACACGTTCACCAAGATAGGGGATAAAAACTGTAAGGTCATCATCGACAGTGGCAGTTGTATCAATGCCGTGTCGTCTGCTGTCATCGCCAAAACTGGCCTCAAAGCCGTCCCCCACCCTCGTCCCTATCAAGTATCTTGGATCAACTCCACTGCCATGGAAGTCAAGCAGAGATGCCTAGTGCCCATCAATTTCAACATCTACCAAGACAAGATCTGGTGTGATGTCCTGACCATGGATGTGGGCCAAGTCATCTTAGGAAGACCCTGGCTTTTTGACAACGACGTTCTCATTTATGGGTGCTCAAACATGTGTCTGTTTGAACATGAGGGCAAGAAAGTTAAATTGATTCCCTCCCCACCCAAGAGTGCCCAAGCCGAGCAAAAGGCTGCCCCCGCAAAGAAAACCAAGAGCGTTAGTTTTGTCAGTGCCAAAGAACTGAGTCACGAGGTAGAACAGGGAGCTCCTATCATCATCCTCGTAGCTAGAGAAACCCCTAAGGACTCCGGCCAGTCGATTCCCCCCGAAGTCACCCCTGTGCTTAGGGAGTTTGCTGACGTTTTCCCTGAAGATCTCCCTGGCCAACTGCCCCCGATGTGCGACATACAGCATGCCATTGATTTGGTCCCTGGGGCAAGTCTTCCCAACCTGCCGCACTATCGAATGAACCCTACTGAACATGCGGAGTTGAAGAGGCAGGTTGACGAACTCCTACAAAAGGGTTTTATCAAGGAGAGTATGAGTCCGTGTGCGGTCCCCGCCCTTCCAAAGACTTTAAGGAAACACGACTCGATTCTGGTCGTCGTGGATCGGTTCTCCAAAATGGCCCATTTCTTGCCATGCTCCAAAACAGCTGATGCCTCGAGGGTTGCGAAAATCTTCTTTGACGGTATCGTTAGATTGCACGGTCTGCCCAAGACCATTGTTTCTGACAGAGATGTCAAGTTCACTAGTTTTTTCTGGAAAACCCTATGGCACAAGTTGGGCACTAAGCTCCAGTTTTCTACCGCTTTCCACCCACAAACTGAAGGCCAAACCGAGGTAGTGAATCGAAGTCTGGGAAACCTTTTGCGCACCTTGGTAGGTGAGCATGTCGGGACTTGGGATCTAAAATTGTCCATCGCTGAATTTGCCTGCAATGCATCTGTCAATAGGACCACTGGTCTGAGTCCCCATGAAATTGTGCATGGTTTTAAACCTAGGCAGCCTATAGATCTCATCCCCATGGCTAACTATCATCAAGTCTCTGAGTCAGCATCCGCATTTGCATCGCATGTCCAGGAACTACACAGGGAAATCAAAGATAAAATTGAGCAGAGTAATGCTACCTATAAGCTGCGAGCAGATCTCAGGAAGAGATTTAAAACATTTAATGTGGGTGATTATGTAATGGTCCGGATCCGTCCGGAACGGTTTCCCCCGGGGACCGTTAAAAAGCTGCACGCACGCAGTGCAGGGCCTTTCCAAATTTTAAAGAAACTGAATGACAATGCCTATGTTGTAGATCTCCCTGGAGATTTCGCCATCAGTTCCACATTCAATATCGAGGACCTAGTGGCCTACAAGGGTCCTGATTTTAACCCTAGTAATCCCCTCATAGGTGAGCCTTTCCAAGACACATTTTCTGAGAGTCCCTCCCTACCCCCACTTCCAGAAGTTCCCCCACATTATGCAGCAGATAAAATAGATAAAATTGTGGATGATGAGATTGTGTCCGGTAAGGACGGTGGCACCCGACGGTATCTGATCCGTTGGAAGGGAAGACCCGCCTCTGATGACACCTGGGTTGACCGCAGCGACCTTCAGCAGTTGGATCCTGACGCCTTGGAGCAGTACGAGAGTTTTGCAGATCCTCACTCGACGGAGTCGAGCTCTCTCCCACCTGGGGAGAATGATGGGGACATCGAGCCTCGGCCCTGGCGAGTGTACCAGCGCAGGAGGCGACATCTGAGCATGTGGTTCTAGCCATGTTGGCTACTGTTTTTCCGTTTCATTATTTGGCTTGTGTACTTTTAGTCCCACCTCGATTAGTGGGCTTTTTTCGTCTGTCGTTGTAAGCCTATTTATAGGCCTGTCTTTTATCTCTTCAGTATGCAATGAATAAAATTTTTATCTCTTCCCACATGTGTGAGAGAGTTAAGGTGAGGCGTGTGAAACCCGAGCCATACCTAGGTGTGTGAAACCCTAGGCCCCCAACTAGGCGTGTGAAACCCTAGTGGGACTATCCATTTCCCCATCCCCTTTCCCCCTCCATCATCTAGCCGCCGGCCTCACCCTCCCCTCTCTTCCTTGCCGCTGCTGCCTGCCCGCCCAACCCCCGTCCGGCACCACCACCACCCGATCCCCTCCCCCCGGCCTTCCCCCCCTCTCCACTCTCCCTCTCTCCCGACCCCTCCCCTCCCGCCCCGCTCCAGTCCAGCCCGGCCCGGCCCATCCCGGCGCCTGCCACCCCGACCCCCTCCACCCCGTCTCCCTCTCCCTCTCTCCCGACCTCTCCCCCTCCCGCCCCGCTCCAGTCAAGCCCGGCCCGGCCCACCCCGGCGCCTGCCACCCCGATCCCCTCCACCCCGCCTCCCTCTCCCTCCCTCCCTCTCAACCCGACCCGTGCCCAGCCCCAACGCCACCCCCGACTGCCGCTCCTGCTATCCGATCCCCACCCGCCCCCTTCTCCGCACGCGCCCAGCCGGCCCCGACCCTACCGCCTGACCCGGCCGGCCTGATTCCCAAACCCCGCGCCGATCCCGAACCCCTCTCCCTCATCCGACCCATCCCGGCCCGTTCCCCTCCCCGCGCCAATCCAAACACCACCTCCCCAATCCCGACAGCCCATACCTCGGCATGACGGCATGGCCGACCCCGATGTGGATCATGGCTTGATCGACGACGAAGACGGCTTTTTCGACATCCAGTCTCCTTTCCTCGACTTCCGGTTCAACGCCGGCGAGAGCGTGAAGGACTACGTGGATCGCATCACCTACCTCGTCGCCAAGGACGCGGAAGCACGGTTGGGCATCTCGGAGAACCATCAACGGTGGCATCCCGGCGCGCCCGTACATCCCAACGTGCTAGCCCTTCGTGCCCTCGCCCAAGCCCCGGCTCAACCCGAGGACACCGCATCAACTTCGACCCCGCCGCCAGTGGAGACTCCTGAGGTCCCCCACAATCCTCAGTAGGTGAGTTCTTTCTTCCCCGGTCAACATCGGAGGGTGATACCAATGATTAAATCTCCTATATTTTATCTATGCAACTGCTGCCCCTTTGAATGGTGAGTTGAGAGATTCTGATTACTCTGTTCGTTATTAGCCCTGATATTGCATTTGGAATCTTGCTGATATAATTAGGCGTTTGTTGTTCGGATAATTTAGATTGGAATACCTGCTTGCGTGCTTGTTGTGCTTTGTTAAAGCCATTAACCATATTATTTGTTTAAGTCAACTTCCTGTGTCTGCTCGGAGCAACAAGTGACCCCGTCGCGGCTCAACGAGTCTTTGAATTCCCTGTCGCACACACTGTTCCACATCACAGAATCTTCTACGATTCAAGCAATTAACCTGGCCTATATTGGAAACGGTAGCCACATGGCACTAGCAGCATCGCAAATGTCGTGGCTAAGTGTGATTCACGGTGGAACCTGATGACAAGCATACACAACAGGTGAATAACTAGCCTGACGGTTGAGATGATATGCGCTATCTGCTTGCTACCGGTTCAACTGTTGGTCATTGGAACCATAGAAGATTCGAACTCGCAATCAGGTAGCAAAAATGCTCTTGGGGGCAGTGACCGCAAGTATTGTTCCTTTATTAGGACCTTAGTTTAAGTGATAGGTTAAAGCCAAATTTGAATAAGAGCAACTCTTTTGAATGCCGGTCGTGGCTAAGTGTGATTCACGGGTCGATGCTGGGTCTAGCGGATGCGGTTGTGACTCTATATCTCTCTTAAATTGAGATCGTAACATAAGAGGATCCGGTGCCTAAGTATCATATAGCTAGATTGCTAGAAGGTTTGTGCATCAAGGGCGGCATCTATCGATTTAAAGTTAGTGACATAAATAAGTCTTGAGCCGATCGGTACACGATACGAGTCCATCGCTTGGCCGGCCCGGTGGCCGCCGGCCGGCCACTCTGGTACGAAATGAAGCTAGCAACTCAAGGAACCATCCAACTCTGTGTAATTAATTTAATTAGTGGGCAATGAGATCGACCACCTCCGGACGGCCAATATACGTACCCGGCCGGTGTCTATTAATACTGAGCATCTGCAGTGCAATATTCGACATGTCAGTGATCCCGATGGTGAAACAAGGAGTGGTGTGCTTTCCCGCTCCCGGAGTGGGCCACCTCTTCTCCATGGTGGAGCTCGCCAAGCAGCTCCAAGGCCGCTTCTCCGTCACCGTCCTCCTGATTCCCCTTCTGGCCCCCGCATGGGCTTCCGCCACCACAGCTTACATCGAGTCGGTGGTGTCCTCCGGCCTCGATATCCGCTTCGAGGAGCTCCCTCACATCGACCCCCCTCACCGGGAGAACCAAAGGCCCGAAACCTTCATCACCCGCTTGATCGAGGCCTACAAGACTCCAGTCAAGGAGGCCATCTCGCGGCCCGCCCCGAACATCGCCGCCGCCGTCATCCTCGACTTGTTCTGCTCCTCTATGATCGATGTCGCCAATGAGTTCGGGATCCCGGCCTACTTCTATTACACCTCCGGCGCCGCCATTCTCGGCAGCCTGCTCTACCTCCCTACCCTCCATGTCAGGCTCCCCTGCGAATTCAAGGATGTGGAAGGGGAGATTGAAATCCCGGGCCTGCCACCGGTGCCGCCCCACTGCATGCCAACGGCACTGATGGACAAGAAGGACGAGGCATACACCATTTTCGTCGACCACGGCCGCCGGTTGCCAGGGGCTAAAGGCATAATCGTGAATACTTTTGCGGAGCTGGAGCCGAAGCAGCTGCGGGCATTGGCGGATGGGGACTGCCTGCCCGACCACCCTACGCCACCGGTCTTTGCGGTGGGACCGGCGCTGGCGGTCGAACCCAAGAGGGCCGGGTCGGACCGGCACGAGTGCATCAGGTGGCTCGATGGCCAGCCGCCGGCGTCCGTCGTGTTCTTGTGCTTCGGCAGCATGGGGGCCTTCGAGGCGCCGCAGGTGGAGGCGATTATGGTGGGGTTGGAGCGGAGCGGGCACCGGTTCTTGTGGGCCCTGCGCAGCCCTTCGTCGTCAGGGATTCCAACCGATGCGAATCTCGACGAGGTGTTACCGGATGGTTTCTCGGAGAGGACGAAGGGGAGGGGGCTGGTGTGGCCGTCGTGGGTGCCGCAGGTGGAGATCCTGTCCCACGAGGCGGTGGGGGGATTCGTGACGCACTGCGGGTGGAACTCGACGTTGGAGGGGTTGTGGTTCGGAGTGCCGATGCTCGGGTGGCCGCTCTATGCGGAGCAGCACCTGAATTGCTTGGTGATGGCGAGAGAGCTGGGTGTGGCTCTGGAGCTGGAGTACGACTACAGAAGCGGAGGATTCGTGACCTCGGAGGAGTTGGAGAAGGGGGTGAGAAGCCTGATGGAGGAGTGTGAGGAAGGGAAGAGGGTGAGGGGTAAGGTGGGGGAGATGAAGGTGGCGGGCAGGAGGGCCACCAAGGAAGGCGGCTCCTCGTGTGTCGCTTTGGAGCGGTTGATCGGAGAGCTAACCAGGACAGTGCCCATTGCCAATCATAATAAGGATTAATACTACTTCACTCCAGAGATTATTGCTGCATGAGTCCCCAAAGATATGGAAAATGCTGAAAGGTCCTTATGTACCTTTCAGTTAATTATTATTGATGGTGTGCTATGGTAATTGTAAGTTGTAACCATCTCAGATGGTGCCTAATTACTTTGCTCTAAAAAAGTGTGAAACTCTCTTTCTCCTAAAAGTGTTTTTTTTTTTGGGTAGGATAGATACACTACAGGGACCAAAAGGCTTAAGAGAAGGGTCTACGATGGCACATGAATCCAATAGTGCTTATGTATCGGCCCAGGAAAGTCATTAATCTAAACTTGAGTTTATCTCGAGTTTCATCCTCTAGTAGCCAACCAATCTATTGAGCTGGTTGTCTCTAACAAGTGCTTATCAGGTGCAGCCCTCTATCAGCCCATCAAACTGATCAGTCCAGATGATGCCCACCATCCCCCGCCAGCCGTGCTCGCATGATTTCAGTCGCAAGTTGTGATGATAAGCCAGATCTCTTTCCTATTTCTCCCTGTTGGAGCCATTCACAGGATTTGTTATTCTTGGTGATTCTTTCCCCATTAATTTTAACCATTTTTGGAACCAATTAGTTCCGCAATTAGGGAGTCATTATGCCACACCTCCGTGTATATGTAACCCGGGATTCTAATGAAGAAGGACAAGCAAGACAATGTGGACGTAGGCTTTCTTCGATCAGCTGAACCATGATAAATCATTTGTCTCCTTTATATATCCGGATTTTCACATGGTATCAGAGCTTAATTAGGTTCTGAAGCTCGATGATCGACAATCGGTCGATGGTCAGGCCAGAGATTCTATCGTTCATCAAGCTTTCATGATCTAGCTCCTTCTCTGATGATCCTATCCACCCTTCTTTGTTGATCCTATCCATCCATCCACCATGGGTGATTCTGCGAAAGACACCATCTCCAACAGTGATTCACCTTATTTTCTTCATTCTTTTGACAATCCCTGAATCTCGATCCATCGTTACTCAAAAGTTGATGGGAAAAATTTATGTGACATTGTCTCGTGCCGTTCGGATGGCACTTATTGCCAAGAATAAATTCGCGTTCGTTGATGGCACCATCAAGAAACCCAGTTCTTCGGATCCCAAAGCATCTCAATGGGAGAGGTGCAACAAAATGATGTATTCATGGATCATCAACTCAGTTCACAATGACATCGCCAACAATGTGATGTACACAGAGATGGCACGGGTAGGTATGGCTCGTGCTTAGTGATCGTTTTTCTCAGCAGAATGCTCTGCGCTTATTCCAATTATCTCGCTCCATTGCTACTCATCTGCAAGGTACATCTTCCATCGCCTCCTACTTTACTGGGCTCAAGGCATTATGGGCGAACTATCTTCCTATAATGTCATCCCACATTGTACCTGCGAATCTTCTAAAGAACTGATGAACATTCACCGAATTAAGAGAAAACGTCATGCAGTTCCTCATGGATTTGAATGAAAGTTACAATGTTATACATAGTCAGATTCTCCTAATGGAACGCCTACCTACTCACTACTACTTTAGGAAGAGCGGCACCGGGATCTTCAAGTGGCTCCTCCTTCTCATGAAACTGCAACCTTCGTTGTCAACCACTCTGGCCCTTTTGAGAGACCACATATATATATATATATATATATATATATATATATATATATATATATATATATATATATATATATATATATATATATATATATATATATATATATGAAAATGCTATGGTGCGGCAAGACAATCATACGATTGCAATCGAAGCTTTCTCCTTCATGGTTTCTCATTCAAGAACAATGGTCGGTGCCAACAAGGGAAGTCCAAAGGCAATCAGTCCAACAACAATCAACAACTAATGGCCTTACTCTCCACAGCCATGCCCACCAACTCACCCTCCTCAGGTACCACATTCTCTGGTAATATTGCTTGCTTTACTACTTCTCCTTCTATTCATTGGGTCATTGATACTGGAGCTACTCACCATATGGCATGTTCCAAATCTTTATTTAACCTCTCTTAAACCACAGTCAAATATGTCTCATGCGACCCTTCCAAATGGTCAAACTTCAGCCATCTCTTTTGCAGGAACTGTGGATCTACCCAATGGACTTCGTCTGAAAGACATTCTTTATGTTCATTCTTTCAATATCAACATTTTATCCATTCCGCAGTTAACCAGAGCGATGCCATGTTTTTCCATATTTCATTCTAATCATTTTCTAATTCAGGACCTTCGGTCGAGGAGGACAATTGGACTAGTTACACGTAGGGGTGGCAATGGGTCGGGTTGGGTTGAGACATAGGTATAAGAGCAAAACACCCAACCCGAACCCGACCCGTTAAATAAATGCGTCAAAAACTTAAACCCAAACCCAACCCGCCTAATAAACAGGTTGACCCGACCCGACCCGTTAAACCCGTTTACTAAATAGGTCGGATTGTGTCGGGTCGGGTTGGCTCGGGTTGCGTCAAGATGGGTCGGATTGGGCCGGGTTGGGTCGGGTTGGGTCAGGTTGGGTTGGGTTGGTTCGGGTTGGCTCGGGTCGGGTTGACACGACCCATTTGGTAAACGGGTCAAGTCGGGTCAATCGGGTTATAAGTACAAACCCGAACCCGACCCACTAAATAAACGGGTCAATCGGGTCAACCCGTTTATGACCCGAACCCATTTAGGCCAAACCCAAACCCGCTAACTTCGGATCAGGTTCGGGTCGGGTTGGCGGGTCGGGTCAAGGATTGCCACCCCTAGTTACACGGCATGGAGACCTCTACATCTACACTCACCTCAAGTTATAATGGAATTGGTTGTATCTACATGCCAATCCACGACATTGACATCAGGATAAAGGTTAGTAAAATACTATGCACCTATCACAGATAACTCTATATCCTAGTACAGGATATGTACAACCCACTAGTCCACACACTCATTATATTTATTCATGGTGCTTACAGCTGGGGACGGATTGCTGGGAGATGGGCAGTCACGTCAATCTGCTGGCTGACCAGATCTCTAAGAATAATGTTTGACTGGTTACCGAGGTCAACCGTTCGACTAGGGCTGCCCAGCAAGAGCTGGCCAAAGCTAGGGCTGAGTTGACTGAACCCAAAAGCTTCGCTTTGAGGAGACGGCTGAACTCACGAGCAAGCTAGGATTTATTAAAGTAGAGGTCACCACTGATCGGTTTGATATTGAGTTCGCCCGGTCGGACCTCGAGGCTGTGGGTGCTCGGTTCATGGAAAAAAGTGCTGAAATCCGAAGGCTTCGCCTGGAGGCCACTGTAGCCCAGTCAGTTCATGACGTCGAGGTCGTTGTGCTGAATTCTGCCCACCAGCTTGTCATAGAGCGGTTGACGACCTCGCATCAAGCTGCCCTTGCTCGACAGCTAGAGGAATTTAATATAGAGGCACAAGCGGCTCTCGACGCTCAGGTGTCCGAGTGGAGAAAGAAGGTCGACAAGTTGCAGAGCCAGTTGGCAAAAGGGAAGAGGAAGGATCCCTTAGTAGACTAATATACTCAACCCCCCCTTTGCTATGGACCGTTTTTGTAGTGATGAACCATTTTTGTTTGGAATAAAAGTTGTCGTTCATTTTCTTGCTCTCATCTTGTCTGTGCTTGATTCTAATTTACTAATCTTTAATTAACCAATCTCTCTACGCTTAATCGGTCGCACCTTGCATTAGGTCTATTAGCCAGTATGTCGATTGTTGATCGTCTGGTCGTGCCCGCATGGGGCCTATCGATCGGTCTATCAATTGTTCACCGGCCGATCACGCCCAGCAGGGGGCCTGTCGATCGGTCGGCCATGTGGTAGAACTCACTTAGAGTGTAATATACCTTTTGGATTTATGTTGATCGATCAGTCATACCCTACACAAGGTCTGTTGACCGGTCTATCGATTATTCATCGGCCGGTCATGCCCAGCGTAGGGTCTGTCGGCCGAGTGGTAGAACTTTCTTAGAGTGTTATATACCTCCCAGATTTATGTTGATCGACCAATCATATCCTACGTGGGGTCTGTCGACCGATCTATCGATTGTTCACCGGCCAGTCATGCCCAGTATGGGGCCCATTGCTCAGTCGACTGAGTGGTAAAACTTGCTTAAATTGTTATATACCTCCCAGATTTATGCTGGTCGACCAGTCATACCTTACGCGGGGTCTGTTGATCGGTCTATTAATTATTCACTTGCCGGTCGTGCCCAGCATGGGGCCTATTGCCCGGTCGGCCATATGGTAAAACTCGCTTAGAGTGTTATATACCTTCCATATTTATGTTGATCTACCAGTCATATCTAGCGTAGGGTTTGTCGAAAGGTCATGGGAGTTATTTATGAGAGCCTTAAATGACATGCAATGTATACAAATAAGTATTCAGAAGAAAAAAGGCTTTATTGAGTAGAATTTGAAGGCAGTTAGTAACATGCGTTTCTCAATCAATAGGCTTGGTAAAATCTTCGCAGGTTCGTCGCATTCAAGGGTCACGCCAGAAAGTCTCCATCCTGAGTCTTCAGCCGGTAAGCTCCATTCTTTCCAACACTATCAATAATATACGGCCCTTCCCAAGTGACTCCCAGCTTCCCACTCGTTGGCACCTTTGTGTTCTCGAAGGCTTTTCACATAACCATGTCTTCTTGTTTGAAAACTCGCTTCCTGACATTGCTGTCATATGCCCTGTTGATCGTTTGATGGTAGTTGGCCAAACATGCTCTCGCCTTGTCTCTCCTTTGTTCTAGCGAATCCAGGTTGTCATATAGCAGCTCGTCGTTTACCTCGGGGTTGTTGGCCACTGCTGTTCAGAGTATCGGTACTAGCACTTCAGTGGGTAGCACTGCTTCGAAGCCATAGGTAAGGCTGAGCGGGGATTCTCCTGTTGGCCTTTTGGGTGATGTGTGGTAGGACCATAGCACTCTTGGCAGGGTGTCCTCCCATAGGCCTTTCTTCTGCCCTAATTTCTTCTTCAGCATATCCAGAAAAGCTCAATTTAAAGACTCCGCTTGCCCATTACTCTGAGGGTAGCGAGGCGTCGAGAAGAACAACTTGATATTATTGTCAGCATAAAACTTCTTAATCGACTCTACATCAAACTGACGACCATTGTCATGATCGACAAAAGCCTAAGGTAAACCAAATCGATATATGATATTGCTCCATAGGAACTGTCCAACCTGGACCTCTCTAATCTTCAACAGAAACACTGCTTCTATCCACTTGGTGAAGTAGTCGGTAGCAACGAGGAGAAACTTTCGTCGGCTAGGAGACGTCGGGAAGGGGCATAAGATATCCAATCCCCACTGTTGGGAAGGCCAAGGACTAGAGACTGGGTGAAGTTCTTCTTCCGGTTGATGGAGGACAGTGGCATACCTCTGACATTGGAGGTAGCGTTTTACGTATTCTCCTGCGTTTTTCTCTATGTTGGGACAATAATAGCTTTTCAGCTTTATTTTTCGTGTGAGCAAGCTTCCTTCTTAGTGATTTTTGCATCCACCTTCATGAACCTCCCTCATTACTTCTGCAGCTTGCTCTCTTGCTAGGCACTTGAGGTAGGGTCCACCAAATGAGTGCTTGTAGAGCTCGTCTTCAATGAGAGTATATCTTGGCGCATGAGCCTAGATCCTCTTTGACTCTTCTGAGTCCTCTGACAGTATCCCATCAAGTGGGTAGTCTCTCATGCTGACTACCCAGTTTGCACTTTGCCATGATGATGCAGACTATTCTAATAGCTTGAGCTTCCTCAACATAGAGGCTCCCTTCCGGACGACCTACCATTCTTGGATCGGTTTGCACTTTAATGATGACCCGCTTTTCTTTATCACCTACAAGAATCGACGCTAGACTGGCAAAGCATCGGCTCGTCTATTTTCTACTTGAGAGAATTGATGAAAGTCTATGTTCTCGAATTTGGTCATCAACCCTTGCCCCAATTGTAAGTAGGCCGTCATTTTGCATTTCGAGCTTCATACTTGCCTATGAACTGGTTGATAAGTGATGGTCACCCCTAATGCTTCGGCCATCTCCAGCCCGGTCAGCATAGCTTCATAATTAGCCTCGTTGTTTATTGCAGAAAGAGTAGTTGCACTGACTTCTCGAGTTTTGTGTTGTCAGGAGTGATCAGTACTACCCGCACTCCAATTTCGGTCGTGCATGCCGAGTCATCCACGAACAATCTTCACCCATCCACTTCAATTTCAACCTGTCCGGCAGCCATTTTGACTCCCATGGGTTGGTCGGTTGCAATCATTAGCTTATCCAGAATTTCAGGTGTTGGTTCAGGGTCTTCCATTGGAAGTTGCTAAGGAAGTCGGCAAGCGCCTAATCCTTGACTGCCTTCCAAGGCATATATGTTGGGCCAAACTCTTGAAGTTCCGTAACCCACTTACTTAGACGCCCCACACGAGTGGATTTATCTAGCACTTCCTTCAATGGATGCTCAATGATGACCTCAATTGGGTGAGCGACGAAGTATGAGCGGAGCCGTCTAGATGCATATACCAATGCTAGGCTACCTTCTTAATTTTTGTGTATCGAGTCTCTGCTAGAGTCATTGTGCGAATGGCATAGTAGATAGGTCTTTCCACCTTGTTTTGCTAACAAATCAGTATTGTGCTAGACGAGATACAGAGAAATCAACACGATTGATCGATCAGTGTGAGGTCCGATCGATCGGGCGTGCCAGATTTTGCATCGACACCCATACGACCATGTAAACTCTATCCTTATTTAAACCCCCAACCATTCACATCCATTACAACCTTTCCAAACACCCCTCAAACCCTAGCCGTCATCCACAACGTCGACCTTCCTATTCCACGTCCAGTGCAATCTTAGTCCACCAAGCTCGACAACGACTATGACACAAAGTCTGACGACAATTCTAACGTCATCAACGCAATATCTTCAATCAGCAAACTGGGTATTATCTCTCCAATACTTATCATATACCCCTGGTAATTTTAGTCGTATAATGCTTTTTATTCGGTTTAATTTCATACATTGCGGACAATGTGCACTTTAAGTTTGGGGGTATGCATATTAGCACATACTTAATTTATTAGATCAAATTTGTTTTTAAAAATAAATCTTTTAGTAAGAAATTGTTGAAACCAGGAGATTTTTTGCCTTATGCTTAGCTCATTTTATCTGACGAATTACAAATCAAAAATCGACACATGATCATAACCTACTCTTCACATGCACGCCAACTAAACTCATAAGATTTTGAGGCTATGGTGTGACCATTAGAAGGTGTGGCTTTTAGAAGACCCTCGGAATGTGAGCCTCGAACGGTGTGCAAAACACCCTTCCTAACCCACTTAGAAGTGTACTTCGGGACACAAGCATGTGAGGACTTGGGTGAAGGAGACTAAAAAACACCTCGCCTCTTGGGTGGAGAAACAAAATTCCTTACCTCAAAAGGCGAAGAAGGAAAGGGACGACATTAGAAATGACCCTGGCATGAGTCAAAATGAGACACGCCCAACGTGGGCAGAGAATGAAGACTAACACCTCTCCTAGGTGTAGTTGACTAGTCAACCACATCTACCCCATGATGAGGGTAGGAGTCAAAATACAAGGAAGGAGGACTAAAGAGCTTCTTTAACTTCAAGTAACGAGGGCGGATATGCCCCTTCTTGCCACAAAAATGGTAAGTGGGTATGAATCTCTCACGAGTATAGGAGTGAGTGGCCACATAAGTGACACTAGACTTTCTAACAAAGATTTTCCCTTTAGCAAGTCTTGGCTCCTCATGTGAGGTTCTAGACTTGCCAAACCACTGCCCCTCACTGACTATCTCGTTCTAAAAGCTTCCACAGCATACCTCCCCCAAAGACTAAAGCAAAAGTCCTTGAGGTGTCCCTTCTTCCCATACCAAGAGCACACATATACTCCTTTGCCAATAGAGACCAAAGGAGTTGAAGTAATAGGATTAGTGCTCTTAGTAATGGGGGAACAAGAGGTATTAGCAAGCATGGTATGATCTATGGTAGAGGCATTACTTTTGCTACCATAACCAATACCATGTTTGTTGTGGACACACTTTTGGATATCCAAAAACTTAATCAAGTGAATGGAGCTAGCATCAAATTTATGAATCTTCAATGAAGAGTCTTAATGCTTTCTCTAATGTCTCAACCTTAGCCAAAGCGGCCTCCTTCTCACCTTTTTCAACTTTGAGAAGATCATCAAGGTGCTTGGCCCTCAAATCTAGAGCTGACTTCTCAACAGTGCAAGATGCCCCTTGGGCATGTTCGGCTTCTAGAAACTTCACCTTCTCCTTAAGGTTTAAAATTTCCGAGCATTGTTCTTGAGTGAGAACACATGCCTCCTCACTTTCCTTGAGTGCAACCTTCTTCTTGGAGGCTACGACACACACTATACTCTCCTCATGCTCCTTGTTGAGCTTCTGAACTCTATCGGCCTCCTCCATGGCAAAAGTGCACATGGAGGGCAAGCTAAAATCCTCATGGTATTCACCATGGTCGCACTCGCTCTCACTCGACAGTGAAGGGGAAGAAATTCTTCCAAGAGAACCTAAAGAAGAGATAAAAGACGACACGTGAGCAAACTCACATTCGGCTGGGTGTTGCCCACTTTCCTTTGAAGGAGAAACAATATTGGTCTTCTACTCAGGAAGATCCTTCCCCATGTCACCCTGGAATGCCCGGACATGGTCCCGAGGAGCATCATTCTGTTGCACAAACTCCCCCCCATGTTGCTTCATGAAACTCTCAAAATTGGAGGAGATCATGGCAGCCATTCTACCCATATCCAAAGAGGACTCCTCACTATTCAAACCATTAAAAGCAATACACTTGCCATTATCAGAGGGTGTCCTAAAGCTGGACTCGTAGAGGAGAAGGTTGCCGACAAGCTCTTCGGGAACGAGCTTGTTAAGGTCCTTGGTCTCTTCAATAGCCGTGACCTTCGGTATAAACCGTTCCAAAAGTGATCTAAGGATTTTATGACATATCATATTATTAGACACCCGCTTGCCCAAAGTAAAGGAGGAATTGACGATATCATTCAACTTGTAATAGAAGTCATCAAAAGACTCCTCCTCCTCCATCACCAAGCCCTCAAAACGAGATGAGAGCAGTTGGAGCTTGGCTTCCTTCACAAAAGAAGTGCCGAGCCTCTTTCGAGATTTAGGCAATTGAAATACGGCTAAACTCGCACTCATTCACACCCGAGTGAATGACACTCAAACCGCGTTGGTTAGCGGTGCACTTGATTTGCTCTTTATCATTCCACTCCTCAAAAGGTTTGGACTACTCCTTAACAACCCTGTCCTCCAACAAAAGAAGTATGGGTGCGGATCATCCATCCCACACACATATATATATACCTCTTCGCTTATCCCTCAAAGGAAGGCAATTATCTTTGCCTTCCAAAAAGGGTAATTTGTGCCATTCAACAAAGGAGGCTTATTAATGGCATTCCCTTTCCTCCGTGAATCCATCATGAAGAGGTAATGTAAAAAGAAATAAGAAACAACTAACCACAGAAGCCCTAATGAAGGGTCACAAATGGAATCCCAAAAGGGATGGGCAAAGACAACAACCCTAAAGAGGGTCCCCACACATAAAGCAAAATATACAATATGCTTTGCAAAACTCTAAAGAGGGTTGTCTATACACACCAAAGCGCTTGTGTGCACACGGCAAGTTGACCACTTGCGATAGATTGGCAATGTCAAGGATCCTACTCCATGAGTGTTAGCTCTAACAAGAGAGACCTCCTCTGATACCAATTGAAATATTCTATTACTTTAACTATGCTTGTTTAGCTAAGCACCGTGCACTATATGACCAATTAGATGAATCTCGTTGTTGTGCCCTACAAATGGGTAGATGCAAGCATGGGTTAGATCGCACAATCTAAAGCTAGCCGAAGTTACGAGTTGTGATTAACGAGAAATAACACTAAAGAGCATACACAAGCGATTATGAGGTGAAAACCGTTAACATGGATGAAAACCACTCTCCAATCGAAATCGCATCTAGACCCTTCACTCAGAGGGGTCTAGCTTCCCTAATGAAGCAGCAAACAAGTTTACAAGCAAGCTAAAAGTGAATACACAGAGATTACCCCATAGCCCCCTAGGTTCGCAACCCGTGTCTTCGGTGAAGTAGAGATGACGCTCTTACTTCATAGGTGCCTTTAACCCCCTAGATCCGTGACCCGCGACGATGGTGAAGTAGAGGCGGCGCTCTCACTTCATAGGTATTAAACCGAGCTGACTCTTGTACCTGCTTCTTCGCTCCTCTTCTATGCTTGCTTCTACTCAAAAAGAGGTTTCAAAAGTGATCGATGTCATTATGGGTGCTCAATGTGAATGGTGTCATGGAGCACTCTAGCAAGAGCCTTCCACACGGTGGTGGGAACATACTCGGTGTGTGCTTGTGAAGTGGGGGGAAAAAAGTGAAAAACAAAAAAATGCTTGGATCTAAGAAGTGAAGGTGATCTTGATCTCTTTCAAGACCTTAGATATATGCTTCTAAGCCTAGTAACTTCACAGAACTCAAGCCATAAAAATCCCCAAGACGAGATCAAGATCTAGGTGTTGGATGACACCTTAGATCCTTCACTAGCTTTGACCTCTCTTACTCGTATGATCACAAGGAGTTAGAAGACTCTCAAGTAACCATACAAGTAGTGAGTCCAACCTCCATAGATATGATCTTAGATAGAAGGTTGAAGAGAGAAGAAGCAGGGGAAGAAGAGAAGAGATGAAGTTCAAATATGAACTTACTAAAACCTTAAAAATCCTCTTCTAATTTCTCCCTTAAGTTAAAAACTCATTAGTAGCTGAAGGCTGTAGGGGTGGGCTATTTTATAGCCCAAGATAGCCCTTAGGTGGATGGCTAGGACCAAAGGAGAAGCCCTTATATTTAAGGGGCTGTCTCAGCCAAGTCATGTGTACGACGCTACAGTCGTGTGCACGACCTACACGTGGCAAAATTGGATTGGATGAGCCAATTGACTTAACCCTTCAAGTAGGTTCTAGACCGAGTCATGCGCACGACTTTAAAGTCATGCACACGACTTTCCAACGTGTCATCGTGCCATAGGACCGTCTTATGTGGGGCATAAGGTGGACATCAAATAGAGTGCAGCCGACTTGGATTGTGGCACGACTTTGGAAAGTCGTGTGCACGACTATAGTTTGGCAGACATCATTTTGTGCTGAAATTATGAGTGCTGAAAAAACTAAGGCAAAGTCATGCACACGATTTTGAAAGTAGTGCACACGATTTTAGTCTAGCAGACACCCTTGTCCACCATAGACTAAGGCATAGTCATGCACACGACTAGCCATTTGGCAAAGACGACATCGTAACTTTTTGAAGAAGTGTGAAATACAAAGTGAGTGTTATTCACTTGTTAGAGAGAGAGAGAGAGAGAGAGAGAGAGAGAGAGAGAGAAAGAGAGAGATTAACATCAAATGACCATTAAATGCCATTGAATGAAAATTTATCATCTTTATGGTAGGTTTTTAAATGGATTTAAAAGAGAGTCGCGTTCACACACAAACAAAGAATTCTAGCTATTTAAAAGACGTCCACATGTCACAACATGGAAGAGCGACTTCCATTTTCGTATAAATACTAGTAAGAAACACGGGCAATGCCCGAATGTGCTTGATGCATGCCATTTAGCAAAGACGGCATCGCAACTGTTCCAAAAAATGTGAAATCTGAAGTGAGTGTGATTCACTTGTTAGAGAGAGAGAGAGAGAGATTAACATCAAATGACTATTAAATACCATTGGATGAAAATTTATCATTTTTATGGTAGGTTTTTAAATGGATTTAAAAGAGAGCTGCGTTCACATATGGAACAAGGGGCTTACATTTTAGTATGTATGTATATATATATATATATATATATATATATATATATATATATATATATATATATATATATATATATATATATATATATATATATATATATATATATATATATATATATATATATATATATATATATATATATATATATATATATATATATATAGAGAGAGAGAGAGAGAGAGAGAGAGAGAGAGAAAGGGCTGTTATAGTGAGCTGTGAGCTGCCGGGGGGGAAAGTGTGCTGCGGGTATTTTGACCCCCCAAAAAGTTATAAAAATTGATGAAATTTGGTGAGGTTGTTGCCTAGGATAAGATGATCATCCTCACCAATTTTTATCAAATTCCAAAACTTCTAGGGGGATCAAATGGTCGAAGCAATTTCTGCAGATTTTAACGGTGACTACGGACAGCAGAAATTGCTTCAACCATTTGACTACCCTAAAAGTTTTGAAAAATCCCCTTCGAAAAAACTGGCCCAATTTTAGTCGTATCTCGTTGCACATACCTTGATTGATTTGTTTAGCTAGATTGATTTGTTGCGTTTGCTTACGGCCCAACCACAGTATGTCAGTCAAGTTAGCATATGAGAGAGAGAGAGAGAGAGAGAGATTTTTGGTGAGCGGGGATCAGAAATGTTGAAGCCAAAATGTTATTTCACGATTAATGCCATATGGCCGTGATGTTTCAATGTTTTTAAGGACATGGATGGAGATACTTCTTGAGGGTATGTTTTTTCTATTAAAAATATTTATAAATTCAATATAATATACTAAAAAAATTAAAAAATATAAGATTATTTTTATAGAAAATCGTGTTGAGGGACGCCAGCGTCATGTTGTCGAGAGACAACTAATAAATGATGCAGCGATATGGAGGGCAAAGTAGAGACGATGACTAATCATGGCAAGACAGAGGCAACAATATTATAGAATATACCCATATTGATGGTGAGCACATATGTTTCGCCAAATTAATATGTTTCAAATTTGGTGTTGGGTTATTGAAGGATGAAAAGACAGTCATTTTATTGGTTGTTTGATCAGTGGTTACATGTATTGTCTGGGCAATAACTCAAAGCTTTTATTACATATCAATATCCTACTATGACACTAGCAATTACAAAAAAAAAATTCATATGTAGTTCTTCGTTTTTGTATGTGGCATATTCTAAAAAAATGTCAAAAAAAGTAAAAATCAATTCTAGTTGAGAAGGATTTTATACACCTTTAAAAGTTGCATTTGGGATTCTGAGACTTCTAAAGAGTTTGAAATGAGGTGGGAAGAAATTATGTCTACACATGGTCTTGAAGATAATGAATGGTTACGATCATTGTATAACATCCTTTAAAATTAGATTCTTATGTATTCCAATAATATATTTATGGGAGGGATAAAGACTACTCAACACAATGAGTCTATGATTGCTGCATTTGACAAACATATAGGCAAAAAGAATTCATTATGTGCTTTTTATGCATATTACAAGATGACTATAGAAAGGATGAAGCACAAAGAATTGGAACATGATCATTTTTCTTTATATAGTGAGACTCGGTTGAGGTCTAAGATGTTAATGGAAAATCATATGGGGAGATATTTGATATATTTCATATTGAATCAGAATTACTAGAAAGCATGTACTACTTAGCTAATTTATAGAGCAGTAAGAGGTCTTTGCACATATTTGTTGTGAACAAAAGTGGGGGACAAAGGATACGAGAGGTCAAGTATGATGCATCTTAAAAGAAAGCAAGATGCAGCTGTAAAAAGTTAGAATTTGAAGGTATACCTTATAGGCATATGCTAATGATTTTTAGATGTAATTACATTAAGTACTTACCGATCCATTACATACTGGATAGATGGACCATGAATGCAAAAACTACTTGTGTTTTTTGATAATGAGGGTATTGAGCTTCAAGGAGATAACATTAACACCTTACCTTCACTTGATAGTGGGTTGACAAGAATAGCACATAGGTGTTTACATAGAGCATCATCTTCTTTCAAATTACAGGCAAATCTTAAGAATGTTCTAATTAATGCTGAGATTGAAATTAAAAAAATAACATTGAATGAAAGAGGTGTAATTACAAAAAGTACAACTCAAAGGACAGAAACATTATGGACATTTATTCGTCCACCCGACATGTCAAAAATAAAGGAAAGTGGGATACGAATTAAGGAAAATGAAGAAAAATCTATGGAGCAAGCTACTAAGAGTCAACGACTTTGTCATGGATGTGGAAAACAAGGAGTCAATCATGACAAACAAAATTATCCCATATTTAAATATGGGTAATAATCATTATTATAGTCAATTCGTTAATAATTTATTCATTATTTGTAATGTGCCAATAAATTTTTTTATTAATGTATAGGATTTCACTTGTTCCAAGCTAATCTACATTCACTAAAACACAGGTTTCAGTTGAAAGTTGGAGCTCTGGAGCATTTGCTTTAAATGATAGTAATCATCGATCATGTTAAAGTTTAATTAAAGATAATTACTTTTTCAACTTTGCAATATATCAGTAAACTTTTAATTGTATTAGTAATGAATATATCATTCTTTGTTCTGATAATGGGGTATACGAATCTTGATTTGCTTGATGAATAAAGAATGTTTTGACTTGAAGGTTCTGTTTTGAGCGACTTTTTGGTATGTATTGACTGGAACTATGATATTTTAAATTTTGTTATTTTTTTTATATTTTAACATCTAAGATATGTGCATACATGAGCCTTACAGTGATGCTTCATTTCATGACCTAAAGTTTTTGACAATGTTCAAAATATAAAGCTATCTTCAAAAGATTTATACAAATAATGTTTATACTACCAAAGGGATTCAACTCCATTGAGAGCAATGCTTGATTGTATAACTCCACTGAGAGTAAGTTTTTGGGTTCCATAGGGTTTGAACTACAGCAATTGAAGCCTCCTTAAAATTATTTATGCAAATGTGTTTGGGTTTATTTTTTTGGCAGTTCAAAGGGAGAGATCACTAGACCTCCGGGAGGCGCCATAACCCGGCGCAAGCACGAACCACCACACACAGGCGGCAAGATAGGCCAAAGGCCAACCAAACACGACTACAACCACCCAAAGAAACGCCATCACCGGTATACAGGATAACGGCACCACTGCCGAGACTAAACCCTAAAATAAGGAAGAAAAACATACTACACCTAACTCCCAAGAAGGGGAGAACATCAAGCCCAGATCCAAGCACCAATACTGCAACCAAACTCTAAAAATCTGAAACGAGATCCAAGCATCAAAAGATCGGTGACCTACTGTTGGAAATAAATCCATGGTCGAGGCCCGAAGCGGAAGCAAAGAATATGTCCGAAGACCGTGAGCGGTGTGCGTTATATATCAAAATTTTCATCAAAACGATCTACACGTGCGTGTATGAATCTAGCATGGAAACTACGCGAACCCCTAACGTCGATCTAACGTGCAAAAACAATCTAGCATGTATGCATGTTCTATCTATGCTAGATCTACATGTTAGAGATCATACATGCGTGCGGATTCTTTCATCGCGACAAGTTTCATCTTTGTCGATGGAGACGGGCTCGGATCTACTTGATATAGCTTCGATGCGATGACCATAACTTTCTGCTCTGAACTCGGATTGGACTAAAATTTGGACTGTAGGTAGCCAACTTCGATACGCAACTTTTACAATAAGTTTCACCTCGTTTGGACTTCTGTAGCTCTCGAAATCACAGAAACAACATTGATTTTCTGTACAGATTCTGGACATCATAAGCTTATGGGAGATGCCTTCTAGTTCACTCAATCTCGCACGATGCACGGCACCTCATCGATAGATCTCTGAGTGCCTCCATCCGACGAGCCTTCTCCTTCTACGAAACATCACGCGAGGAAGACAAGTCACCATCTAATGGCGCAAGCGAGATAGAGAGAGACGAGAGAGGAGAAGAGAAGAGAGGAGAGGGGGTGGCTTGGGTTTCCCCATGGCATGGCCGGCCCCTAGGGCTTGCATGGCTGACCCACCTCTCTCATTTTTACTTATATAGGGCCGGCCTATCCATATGGATAAGGATAGTACGGATAAGTTTGACTGATTCAAACCTCTCCCTATATATCTCTTCTTTTATCTCTATCTTTTCCTTGGTTTTAAAAACGGTCAAAACCAGCTCATTTTCTGTGCCTCATCACCGGCCTATTCATTGGAGGCAATAACCTCCTGAAACCAATGGGACCGGCCTTGACCAGTCTCCCAACACTTAGGGCCGACCCCCTTAGTGCATAGTGGCGCATAGTATGACCAAAACGTCCTTTTGTCACTAGTTGGCCGTTCCTCATGTACGAGACTTTGCAAGGCACACATAAGTGAAGTGCACCAGTGATTTCACTATTCTCTGAGGTTCCCGTAGGGTGCCCCTAGTGAAGTTAACTAGTCAATTCGCAATATATCCCGATGCATCGCACCCATGTGGCAAAGTCCACTTATGGCAAGGAATTGCTACATGCGTCTCTGCACTAACGTAGGGTTTCCCCTTAGTGCACACATATAGCTATGCATCTACCGTGCACTAGTGCGAAGCACTCACGGAGCGTAGGCTTGGACTACTCGCTTCCTCTTACTGCGTTCTATGTTTCGAGGAGATGGTACTAGAACCGTACATAATGTCGATAAGGTGAAACCTTCAAGGACCAGGGTTCATGGCTTCCAACTTAGACACGATCGATACACTACCCGAGTGTACCATCGATCCTTTGAGTCTGAGTTAATCTGCATGGCCACCCAGAGTGCGACGCAGGCTGCACTCTAATTCCCCCGGACTTACTATGTTCTCCCTTATACCCCTACTCTCCGTTTAGTATGGTAAATCCGATGTCCCTCCTCTTGGTGCCATGATGCAACTCGAGCGGTGGAGAATACCGTCAGACTCGAGTGCTCATATGACTCGATTTCTTCCAGGTTGACCACATACATCGTACCTCCGATTACTCTTTCGAGCAACCGGATCCATCACCAGTCCAACTGATGATCATCTGTCCAGGGTTTAATAAGACGTAGGTCAGACCAAGGAACGTACCTTCCGTTAGGGGTATGGATAGCCTGCAGAAGTGACACACTGATACAACACCAACCGGGTAACCCAGTACACCGTGGTTTTGGATCACTGCATCCGGATCCTCACACATTGATGTGCCAAAGCACCACACAACTGGTTAGTCCACCAGATATGGTTCCTCAGGATTTATGATCGTTTTACTCTAAACAGAAATACGATTTAATGCACCGATGTCTGCTCACCGATCTGTGCACCGTGATGATTCCATTCGGCCACAGACACTGTGCCTGGTAATGACTGTGGTGGAGACACCCACGCTCTGTCATCCCAACAGCTTATCCTGATAAGGCGACCAACCCTAATCAGAGCTGCGAACGTATTTGGGTTACATAGGACCAGTCCCTTGAGTCTCCCACTCAAGAGGATTACCATGTAGCCATGGCTCTCTGTTCTGTGGTCAGAACACGTACTAAGGTACGTACCAGGATGCAATCTTATACTATCAACCATGCATAGCTTAACTATTGGTTTTTACAAGCTGTAGACCTCACCAATTCTAATAATCTCCCACTAGGTCTATCGAGGAAAAACGGTGTTGAGCTATGTAGCTTCTATATGTTGCCCAAAAGCCTTTGCAGGAATTCCCTAGTGGAATCGGTAATATTATCTACAGATGCCACCTCAGTACCGCTACTTGCATTTCCTCCTATAACTGTCAGATCAAGTGGAGTTTGTACTTGATGGGTTTTCCCTCACGGCGGTGCCTAGTCTCCTTGGACCTTGCTTACTGCTCTTCTGTTTGCAACAACAGATAACTAAGCCTCTGGTACGCATCCCAAGTTATTTAAGAACTTTCTAAGCTATACCGCCTGGTAGACTACCTCGCACGCATCAACGTGCTAAGCCTTTGTGGTGGAGTCTGTGATGCACTTGCTTCACACTCTACTAACTACCGCTTCTAATCCCAAGATGAAAACTATTCCAGAAATTGATTCTCTGGAACGCACATCTGATACCAAAGTCAGACTCTGTGTGTCCAATCGATATCAGGACCTGTGAAGTGCAAGCTAACTCATAATCCTTACTTGATGAGGACTTCAGAGTATATCCTTCACTTTAGTCCAGTGATTTGGACCCGGATTTGACTGAAACCGACCCATATATCTTGCTGCGCAATAGATATCTAGTCTCATAAAACGAATCTGGCTAGAATCTTATCTTCATGCATTGCCTGTGACAGCAAGAGAACCTTACTCTGGTTATCTCAAGTTACTTTGATTCCCAGAGCATAACTCGCCTCACTAGGGTCTTTCACATCGAATTGTGATGACTACAAACATTTACTGTAAATAATATTCTTACGTCATTTTCAATCAGTAGAATATCGTTAACGTAAAATACTACGTACACCCATATAGCTTTTTCACCTTTATTGTACCCACTTAGTTTATCCTCATTCTGATCAAATCCGTATGAGCGGATTCCCTTGATCAAAATAGATATTCCAACCTAGATGCTTGCATCAGTCCATAAATAGACCTTTGTAACTTACATTCCATATCTTCCTAACCTACTGACACAAAGCCTGGGGCTGCATCATCCATGTATCCTTTCCCAATTCCCGTTAGGAAATAACTGTCTTGACATCCATCGACCAGATCTTCCAACTATAATGGACTGCGATGGATTAAGAGTATTCGAAATAGACTTAGGCATAGCTACCAGTAAGATGGTTTCGACATAGTCAATCCCTTCTCCTTTGGTAACTAATCTAGTTACTTAAGTCTTAACCGAGTGCTCTTCTTATACACCTCCTACACCCCGAAGGGTGATAGTGCTATAAGTGTCAAGACTGTTCCAAGGGACATTGATGCAAGCTTGCCTCCATGGTTTTTTGTCAGTTAGAGCTATAGAAAGCTCCCACTACTTCTTCATAGCTCTAGGGATCATCCTCCTGAAACTCTGGATTAACTATCGAAGTTTCTCCATAGTATCTTTAAGGAGTTCTGATGGTCCCATAACGACGAGATTGTGGTGGTACAAAAGTGAATCGTTTGTACAGTACCTGGTATAATAGTTTTTGTATCATCTACTCCCACTACGTTTTTCAGATGCGCACTCTCTACCAGTACCCAGTAGTTCATCCAGAACTACCTTATCGGTAAACTTATGGTCTATAATATAATCTTGGTCTAGGTAGATGGTATTCATAGAAACGATTACCTTCCAAACCTCAAGATCATAGAATAGTCCACTTTATGCCTCCCTAGGGTAACCTATAAACAGATATACCTGGAACTACATCTCCTTCTCATCCCTCTTGTCCTTTTGCACAAGTGCAGGACAACCCTATATCTTGAGACACTATAGTGTCAGCTTTCACTTAGACCATAGCTCTCTATAGGTCTGAGGTACTGATCTAGATGAGAGATAGTTTCAGATATAAGCTACTATTTTAAGGTACAACCCCACCAGAAGGTGGGTAGTACATTTGACAATATTTATCATACTACGGACCATGTCAAACAGGGTCTGATTCCTTCTCTCGGAGAATTCATTTTGACGTGTTATCCTTGGAGCATTTACCTGGGAGACAATCCCATGCACCCTAAGGACCCTATGGAACCTGTCCGATAGGTTCTCGTTTCCTCGATAAAATCAAAGAAACTCCTATCGTCTGGACGCTCTAGGAACCATAGACATCAAAAATAACTAACACCAATACCTTAGTGACCCTTTTAGTTATTCTGCCTTCCAGATTACACTCATAGATTAGAAGGATATCCGATAAATCTGTGAACAGAAACTCGACCTTCTGTCACATCTGAATTTATCTGAGGCAAAATATCTAAACCAGAGGGGTCACAAATGGGATAGATTCTCTGAAGGATTTAGATGAATTTAAATTAGACGCTGCAGCTGTCATGAAATCTATTTCCGAATCAAGATTAAATATAAAGAGATTATTCTGATCTATTCCTCTAGTAATGAAGCTATCTATTCAGTTTAAGATACACACCTACGGTGCTGTCTAAAACTAAAAACTTCATTTACTAAGGAGGAAACATAAGTAAATCTCTAAAGATCAAAATCCGTGTGTCGAAAAAACTAAGACAATCATATCTAACAGTTTCCGCAGCGGCTTATGGCATCAGTACCTATGTTAGGATTACTTCACTATAAAGTAGCCTTCTGATTTTCTTGAATCTCTGTAGACCCGAAGTCTACATTCCAAGAAGTATAAGAACTGTTACTAGATAGCGACTCAACTCCTAACATCCTGAGGCCATAATCAATCTTCAAATACCCCCTATACTCGCCAAAGCGGAAACACTTCCATCCTTAGCGTTACTAGACTTAGGAGTCCACACCAGTTTCTACACTAGAATAGTTTTTTTATCTCTTATAAGTTACTCTCTTAGGTTCTTCTAAAGAAGACCTAGGTTAAGCACTAAAGGCATTGCCTTTAATCTTAATCCCATCCTTTGTCTCTTGGAAATCTCCTTAGAAGTTCTGCGTTTATCATCTCTAACTTGTTAAAGCTAAAGTCTCTGACAATGCCTTCGAAGGTTCCAGACAAGGATGCAAGATAGACGTCTTCCACCACCTCGTCATCTTGCACCATGTCTTTGGAATCTAGTTCGATTTGGAACTCAAATATGAGTTCCCGAACAAGCATACCCTCAGACATCTCGGTACCGACAAGTATCTCGGTGGAAAAGCGATGAGTCTACCGACTTCGCTTTCCAAACATCTAATGCAAGTAAAATGTTATTTGAGAAGACTCGACATATCTCTGACTTGCTTCTAAAGAGTTGTTCGCAAGTCTGCTATGACACAGAACTTGCACATCTCCTCAGACTCTCGCTAGTCGTCATATGCCCTAGTTAGTGCCCTAGTGACATCTGGACCCGTTAGATCTAGTACAGGGATATTTAGATTGGAAGCCAATGTACGTTTATTACCCTAAGTATAAGCTAAAGATAGCGCTTCCGCTCTACGTAGTTAGAGACCCAATAACTGGTTCTCTTATGGGATAGCGGATAGGGGAACTATATGGTTGAATGAAAGAATACAAAATAACTTACTTTATAGATTTTAAAAACAAACTAATTATATCCAAATGCCAACGCTACCCTCACAGCGAAGACATATCTATGGATTAATTAACCATGTATGTAAGATCTCGGAATCGACTGCACCTGCCCTAGGGGGCATCATGCAGTGTCAATCCGCTTACACGGGCCTTTCCTTAACCCAGTCCAAATCTACCAACTAAGAGCTTTGATGGACCATGGTTATCTTTTGGCCAGTGCCACGTGATCCCCATTGTGCAAATAATAGATGCCTTGTGTCCCCTTCGGATGCTTACCCACAAGCCTAGGTAGTTACGACACGGGAGTTCATGCGACCCCCACTAGGGTGGGATAAAAAGCCCTTCTCTCCTCACCCCATAACCAACATATCCCAAAGGAGACTGCTAAGTCATCTAGCATGGAAAAAACATAACCCTCACCCTAGGGGGTGTCGAGCTACGCCCTTCTACCCAGACACAAAGCAGTTGTTTGTGGAGGCCAGAGGATCTCTAAAAAATCCTCTCTTATATCCCTTATTAAATTTGAGGGTTATTTTATGCAAGTATGAGTATACACTAAGATCAAGACAACCTATACACTAGACCCTGGTCATACCGTGCTCCACTAACGTTTTAAGCCTTTCACGAAGCATTAATCGATATCGGAATATCATAGTCCCTGCCTCAAGTAGATTTCTCCACTCAAGGGTCACATTATATATCCCAAGAACATCGATGCTCCGTAAACCTAGCTATTACACTAATACCCTAGAGCCTAGCCTAAAGTCTGATAGACAGGAAAGGTCTTCCACTAATATGGTGCCTCGCTTATAAATTTGATGAATGATGTCATAGTAGAATTCCAACTCATTCTAGGTTTCGATGCTGGCCAAATAGGCACACCCGACTAATCGGGTTTTGACCTAATGGTGGCATAACCAAATGTGAGGAATTAACACTATCATCAATAGTCAATTAAATAATAGGCGTCACTAGTAGAATCCTATCCTAATAAGGTCGCTTGGACCCGTGGGGAAAGGGCATCCCTCTAACACACTGATAATTAAATTATCACATCGGGGTTCTCCACTGAAACATAAAGAACTACTTGAAAAAAAAAATAACCACACAACTGAATCAAGTTCAGGGTCCGACCCCTGAACCTGACTAGCACAGTGCAGGCTCTCTGTCTTCTTCGCAAGGTTCCTTGATCCGGTGCAAGCCTCTGTATACGATCTCCTGACGCTTTCTGCTCTTTGCCGTCATTGTGTACGCTTCGTCGTATCTCCATCGTCTGCCAAGGTTTCGCTCATCCTTCCGGTGGTGGATCTCCGCGGCAAGTCCTCTTCTTCAATCTATAATCGAAAAAGCTCTAGCACGCTTCGAGCAAAAGCTCGCTCGTATATAATTTCCTAGAAAGAAAAGAAAAACAAACCTAACAAAAAGCTTGGAAATCAAGGGTGGTCAACCTCCACCACTTGCTCGACTATGGCTCTAAAACCTATCCACACATAGAAGAAAAAATATCTAGACAATATTCGCTAACACGGGGTCCGACCCCCGATAGCAAGCAATCGCATATCCAAATTCATTTTAGAAGCGACTCCCTGCAAGAACATTTATAGAACATACAATTTTTACTATGCATGATCTACTTGTAGAATCTCGATGGCAGCACATACTATTCATGTGCGCACATGACGATTTCATGAAAAAAATATGAAACGCACACCACTAGCGTGCTCTGATATCAATTGTTGAAAATAAATCCATGGTATAGGCCCACAACGAAAGCAAATAATAGGTCCGAAGATCGTGAGCGGTGTGCATTACATATCAAAATTTTCATCGAAATGATCTACATGTGCGTGTATGAATTTTGCAGGCGGCTTCCTTCAAAACCACGCGGGATGCAGTACGGTGGAATTGCTCCTCCTCTGGGCTTTTCTCTGTGAGATCTTTCTACGAGCACCTCCTCCCTCGAGTTCAACGCCATAGACCGTCGAAGGCCATTTGGAGGACGAAGGCGCCTTCGAAGGTTCAGATTTTCTCCCTGCTGGCCTCGAGGAACAAGATCCTTATTAAGGCGAATTTGTTGCGGAGGCATCATCCCCAAGCTTCGGACGCTCTTTGTACTTTCTGCAACGCGGAGGAGGAAACATCATCGCATCTGTTGCTTGGGTGTCCTTTTGCTAGGCAACTGTGGGACCATTTCGTAGGCAAGGCCGGTATACTCTCGCACCCGAGATCTTTGCAGGGCCTTTGGAGCTCTTGGAGGAGGAGGAGAGTTCCACTGGGGATCCGAAAGCCATGGTATATGTTGGTCATGGCGATCGTGTGGGTAATCTGGCTTGAGTGGAATAATCGGATCTTCAATGCTACTTCGGCCGGGCAGGAGAAACTGCAGCAGTCAGTTACTTTTCTTTTCAGGACTTGGATTATTCCTTGGCGTGACAAGCTAGGGGAGGAGGCCTCTCTGTTTTGCAACAGTCTTTTGACTTAGATTTAATGGTTTCTAGTTGGGGTCCGCCAAACCCTCCCTCCCTCAGGAGGGGTTCTCAAAAAAAAAAAAAATGAATCTAGCATGGCAACGACGCGAACCCCTAACGTCGATCTAACATGAAAGAACAATCTAGCATGCATGCATGTTCTATCTATGCTAGATCTACATGTTAGAGATCATACCTGCGTGCGGATTCTTTCACCGAGACAAGTTTATTCTTTGTCGATAGAGACGGGCTCGGATCTGTTTGACATAGCTTTGATGCAATGGCTATAACTTTCTATTTCGAATTCGGATTGAGCTGAAATTTGGATTGAAAGTAGCCAACGTCGATACGCAACTTTTGCAACAAGTTCCACCTTATTTGAACTTCTGTAGCTTCCGAAATCATAGAAATAATATTGATTTTCTGTGTAGATTCTGGACAGCATAAGCTTACGGGAGATGCCTTCTAGTTCACCCAATCTTGCACGATGCACGGCACCTCGTCGATGGATCTCTGAGTGACTCCATCTGACGAGCCTTCTCCTTCTACGAAACACCACGCGAGAAAGACGAGTCACCATCTAATGGCGCAAGCGAGGGAGAGAGAGACGAGAGAGGAGAAGAGAAGAAAGGAGAGGAGGCGGCTAGGGTTTCCCCATAGCATGGCGGGCCCCTAGGGCTTGCATGGTCGACCCCCCTCTCTCTTTTTCCCTTATATAGGACCAGCCTATCCATATGGGTAAGGATAGTACGAATAAGTTTGACTGATTCAAACCTCTCCCTATATATCTCTTCTTTTATTTATATCTTTTCCTTGGTTTTGAAAACGATCAAAACCAGTCCATTTTCTATGCCTCATCACCGGCCCATTTATTGGAGGCAATAATCTCATGAAACCAATGGGGCCGGCCTTGACTAGTCTCCCAACACTTAGGGCCGACCCCTTTAGTACATAGTGGCATATGGTATGACCAAAACGCCCTTATGTCACTAGTTGGCCGTTCCTCGTGTATGAGACTTTGCAAGGCACACATAAGTGAAGTGCACCAGTGATTTCACTATTCTTTTAGGTTCCCGTAGGGTGCCCCTAGTGAAGTCAACTAATCAACTCATAACATGTCCCGGTGCATCGCACCTATGTAGCAAAGTCCACTTATGATAAGGAATTGCTACATGCGTCTCTGCACTAACGTAGGGTTTCCCCTTAGTGCACACACGTAGCTACGCATCTACCGTACACTAGTGCGAAGCACTCACGGAGCGTAGGCTTTGACTACTCGCTTCCTCTTACTGCGTTCTATGTTTCGAGAAGATGGTACTAGGACCATACATAATATCGATAAGGTGGAACCTTCAGGGACCAGGGTTCATGGCTTTCAACTTAGACTTGATCGACACACTACCCGAGTGTACCATCGATCCTCTGAATCCGAGTTAACCAATGTGGCCACCCAGAGTGCAATGCAGGCTGCACTCCAATTCCCCCGAACTTACTACGTTCTCTATCATACCCCTGCTCTCTGCTTAGTATGGTAAACCCGCTGTCCCTCCACTTGGTGCCATGATGCAACTCGAGCGGTGGAGAATACCGTCAGACTCGAGTGCTCATATGACTCGGTTCCTTCCAGGTTGACCACATATATTGTACCTCCGATTACTCTTCCGAGCAACCGGATCCATCACCAGTCCAACTAATGATCACCTGTCCAGGGTTTAATACGACGTAAGTCAGACCAAGGAACGCACCTCCCGTTAGGGGTGTGGATAGCCTGCAGGAGTGACACGCCGATGCAATGCCAACCGGGTAACCTAGTACACCGTGGTTTTAGATCACTGCATCCGGATCCTCAGACATTGGTGCGCCAAAGCACCACACAACTGGTTAGTCCACCAGACATGGTTCCTCAGGGTTTAGGACCGTTTTACCCTAAGCAGAAATATGGTTTAGTGCATCGGTGTCTGCTCACCGATCTGTGCACCGTGTTGGTTCCGTTCGGCCACAGACACTGTGCCTGGTAATAACCGTGGTGGAAACACCCATGCTTGGTCATCCCAACAGTTTATCCAGATAGGGTTACCAACCCTAATCAGAGCTGCGAACGTATTTAGGTTACATGGGACCAGTCTCTTGAGTCTCCCAATCAAGAGGATTACCATGTAGCCATGGCTCTCTGTTCTGTGGTCAGAACACGTACTAAGGTACGTAACAGGATGCAATTTTATACTATCAAACATACATAGCTTAACTATTGGTTTTTACAAGATATAGACCTCACCAATTCTAACACCTACCACCATCTCCAGCAGCATAGCACCCTAGATCGAAATCGCAGATCTCCTTCAAACCGCCTTCGACCACCGCCGTTGCCTTAAGCCACCAATAGACGTTCACCACCTTAATGAGGCGTTTTGGAAAACCACCGGCGAAGATCCTTGACGTCGGGGCCAGATCCGACCCACCTACAGAACCTGGCAAGACCACAACCACCAATGCCGAGCAAGGGATGCCTACCGAGCAGGGGAAGAGGGATGCACGACTCCGGCACTCACAAAATGCCAGCCGTCGAAGACTCCCCTATACACACAGGGCTGGAAGGCGGCCAGATTCCACCCTTTAGACGGAGCGGACCCAAGTCCCGACCTCTCCAGAGCCACCGATGGAGTTTGAGGAGGCCGAGAAGTCACCAGCGAAACCCTAACCCCAGGGGAGAAAGGGGAAATTGGAGACGACGCTCTGAGCCTAGTAATAGTGTTTGGGCTACCAGAGGGTTTGGACTCCACTAAAAGCAATGTTTAGTTATTGATGTAAAAGTCATTTTGTTTGGCCAATATGTGATTGTTATATCAGTAATATACTTTAGGTCTTTTCATGTAAGCTTAAGTTTACAATTGAACATGTGTATGGATGAGTTCAATGATCCAAGTTTTTAGTTTGGTTTCTTATCTCTAGTTACAATATCACTCAACCTCTCGTAACATACTTTTTTGGTACATCAGATGTGGTCATGATTTCATGGCCTGGAGGTCGTCAAAGACAAGGGCAGATAGAAAAAGAGGAGGGTCGGAAGACCAATATCCTTCCCGACCATGTACTCAAGCTTCTTTTGCAAGCCAATGAGCAGCACTATTGGCAGTATAGAAAAACCATTGAACCGAGACTCCAGGCAAACCATGCCACAAATGCATACAAGACATTGAACCTCTCGTAAAAGACTTGACGCTTCTCTTGTTCGATTTATCTACTCTTGTTGTATACCTAGCTAGCTTCTCCTGTCATCTCAAACCTCAACTAATAAAATCCATCAAAATATCATGAGTTGTTTTTAAAAAACATTTCTTGTGGTGTACCCAGTTACATTTAAGAAATACCCATCTTCCAATCTTTTAGATGAACCAACAAAAAGTTTGAATATCTACGGTTCCAATTGACCTATAGTTAGGACGGTAGCCGGCCAAAGTGCCAATTCCAGTGACCTATAGTTGGGACAGTAGTCGGCAGACGCATGCCATGTAGCACTAAGGGCATTGTGGGCTAAGTGCGATTCACTTGTGATGTGTCTATCATCGGGTCCCACAACGAATTGCATTTAGCCACAACGGTGTGATGCGCATGCCCATGGTGCCACATGGCACACATCGGCCGGCTACCGTTACCAACTGTAGGCTGCTTATACTCTGGATATTGAAGTAGAGTTCTCCAACTCCTCGTGTCCAGATTGCATTGTTCAATAACTATCTATATAACATGGCACAGCGCTTTCGTGCTGACTAGACAAAATGGCACCAAAAGCTGAGTAGACAAAAAAATTGCTGACTAGACAAAAAAAATAACTACGCATCATCACAACCATCCATACATAAAGGAATAGAAGCTGCACTTGATGGCTTCTTCAGAAATTAAATAAATGCTCTATATAGAATATTAATTGCATTTAATTGCATGCATATAAGGTATTAATGGCTGGGTTTAAGGGACGGTTATGTAAGGAGATTAATGGGGACAGAGAGAGGATCACAAGGGGTGTTGCGAGATTTAGATGAGGAGAGAGGGAGGGAGGTTCGGTTACATGGCAAGAGAGGGAGAGAGAGATCTGAAGAGAGGGACGGTAAAATAAGGAAAGAGAATCAATTAGAAAGAAAATAGGAGAGATAGGAGGGGGTGCGATCAGATGGTTTTGAATAACACGGACAGTTGCGATCAGGTTTTGATTAAATGGAAATAAAGGAAAAAAAAAAGAGATAGGGGATAATGGGGAGTTGTTATCAGGTTGGACGGTTGGGATTTAAAAGAGAGAGACTTGGATAAGAGCATGCATGCATGGCTTCGCATGGGTTGATGCGGCCATGGATGGCTATGATGTGTGATGTAATGCTTGGGATGAGTTTTTGAGAGCTGTGATTAGGTTTCAAGAGATAGAGAGAAAGGATGGAGTCATGTGCATGAGATGTGGACTTGCATGGAGTTGGATTTTTTGTTCACTATCTAGAGCTCGAATGAGCTGGTAAGGATGGGTCAACGGCTAATAGCGAGTAAGTTCGTACGTGTATGACTTTGAGATTGGGTGAGATGTCTACAGATATGGCAAAAAGGTGGGAAGGAGAAAAAAGAACAGTGGACTTAGCAGTAATTCGCACGTGTGATGTGTGTGTGTGTGTGTGTGTGAGAGAGAGAGAGAGACGTATGTGTAGGGGTGGCAATGGGTCGTGTTGGGTCGGTTTTACATATGGTATACCATCGCGGTGCGGTGCGGTTTCGGTGTTGCGGTGCAATTTCGGTTTTGCCCAAAACCGCACCGTTGCCATCCCTAAACGAAAGCGCTAGCTTCGTGCAAATCGGCACGGGCGAGAAAATGGGTGTCCCTATGAATGTCATTGTTGTCATCGAAAGTGTTTTGTTGCCAAAGACGTTCAAGTGTGTAGGCATCGAAGATGGCCTGCTGCAGTGCCTACAGGGCGGCTCGCTACAGTACCGACGGGCACATGCACTATCCTTTTAAAAAAACGGGTAGACCCGCTAAGACCCAGTAAGATCCGTTTAAATATTTAATTTTTTATTTTTTTTTTTATTTTATCTTTCGTTGCAGCTCATCATCATGGGTGTCCTGATCACATGTGTCTATTGAACCCATCGCATACTATGATCGGATGTTGGGTAGATCATTGGAGGGCTAATCACATCTGTTCCTTTACCTGTCAATTCGGACTGAGTACGATGCACGGGTCGGGTATGGGTGCAACGGACGGCTGTGATTTGGGGTACAGATAAATGGTGTAGAAGATTTGGATTCGGGGTTGGGGGGTGGGGTGGTGGTTGCCCGCTTCGTGTCAGTTGGGGGGTGTCTTGCCACCGAAGACGGCCTGACAAGTGTATTGCCGCCGAATGCGGCCCGCTGCAGTGCCGACGGCCAAGTGTGTTGTCGTCGCACCGAAGGCTCTCGCTTCGTGCTAATCGGCATGGGCATGCCGAAGGCGGTCAAGTGTGTTGTCGTCGCATACGACAGTGGGGGAGGGGGTGGGGGTGGTGATGCCCGGAGGGTGTTTTGCTGCCGAAGGCGGTCCGTTGCATTGTTGACAGGTGTGTTGCCGCCGAAGGCGGCCCGCTGCAGTGCCGACAGGCACGGGCATGCACTAGTATTAAGATACTTCACATGTATTGGCTAAGGAAGAGTCTTTCCTCAACCTTGTTAACCAAGTGAACACCCATTGTAATCCATCAAATTTTATTGGGTATGGGGCGCCATGAATTGTCCCTCTTGGTTATTTTTTTTTTTTTAAATTTCCCATCCGCATTCAATTAATACTCTACATACAGTAAAAACATGAAAAAAAAAATATTTTTTATCATTGATTTCCCATTAATTTCGGAGTTATACACCGACCAAAGAATAGTAGAACAATTTTGTCTCCAATGATTCTAAGAACAAAAGAAGAGCAACCATATCCAATCTATGGACGTCTATCTAACACACAAGCAATCACAACCATCAAATCACGAGATGATAAACCTGAAGATTTACATGAAACCTGCTAGAATGCTCTTCTTAATTATTCCCATAAGGAGAGCAAACACAAGGTTGAGAGGGCGTTGTCAGAAGCTCGATCACTAAATTCCAGTTGGAATTAGAGAGGGCGCCGACAGCGATCAAGGGTTCCGGCCATCTGGAGATCGAGGAAAAATCGTACCGACTTTGAGAGGACGTCGGCCGCAGACTGAGGGTTCCACTGTACCGACAAGGACCAAGGTTTCCAGCCGCCTTCACTATATGCCGAAGAGGACCAAGGGATCCCGACCATCTTCACCTTGAAGACGAGGATCGATGGGGAGAAGGGAGAAGATTGCTGGGCTCAAGAGATGGAGAGGGGGATATGGGAGGATCGCGAAGTTCGAGGAGATGGGGCGCTGGGGATCTCTTTCGCTTTCTCTCGTTCGCTCGATTACTGCGATCTGTTCTTCAACCATTCGAGCTAGGCCCACCGTCCTCGACCCCTCTGGGTACTCTTATTGGTGTTTTCCCCCTCACTCTCGCTGTCATGCAGTGTTACCAGCCACAGACACTAGACAGATCGTAGCCTTACAAGACCTAGACTCTCCGTGTGCGTGTGATTAGAACCGCTCAAGGCCGACGTGTCTTGAAATAGGATCCGCTTATCAGAGTCGCAGCGGAAGCAAAAGAAAGATCCGAAGATCATACGGTGTATGTTTCATTACAATTAATTCTACAAAACAATCTACATGCAAATCTATGATCTTAGCATATGTGCGGACACCCTAGAGGCATACTACCATCTACGGAAGACATGCATGCATCTAGTTAGGTGTTTAGAATCATCATACCTTTTGGATCTATGATCCGGAGACGACGGAACGATGAAGAACCGCACTTGGATCGCAAGGAAAACTGTCGGATAGCACCTTGTCCTTTGCGAATTGAAGAATCCTCGAAATCCCGTCTCTAAGTGCAAGGATTACGAGCCGACGGAGGAATCCGTTGCGAAGACAATGGCGAGCCGCGAGATTTCCTCCTCCTCTTTATCTCTTCTTCCTTCTCCTTCCTTCCTCTTTCTTCTCCCTTCTTCTTCCTCTCTTTTCCTTGGCCGAAACCACAAAGGAGGAGCAAAGGGGGGGGGGGGGTCGGATTTTTGGAGGAGAGGGGAAAACCATTGGCCGAACCTCCCTCTCCCTATTCTTCTTATAGGGCCGGTCTCCCATGGCTTCAAGAAAGCTAGGGCCGGCCCTAGATAGATTAGGATAGAGGGGGGGCGGTTTTTAGGGATTTCCAATGTCTATCGTGAAGCCTGGACGAAAACGCCCTTCACGAAAAGTGGAAAACTGAAAGAGAGACTGAGTGAGGTGCGCTACTCGGAATCGAGTTCCGTCAGCGCCTATGAGCTCCTAGAATTATTCCGCTCATTCTAAGATCCATATTCAATGTGTTCTAAGTCATATTTCAGTATTTACCAAAATACCCCTACGGCCCGTAACACATGTGAATTAGGTTCTTTGGCTCCGGGCTTGCACTCCATCGCGCTACTTCGCATCCAACGTATCCAACTAGGTCGAGGAACAATTCCTATATGCAACGACAGGGTGAAACCTTCAGGGTTCGGGCTCTCTAGCTCCAACCGGATCCCTGATTAATTGTTCCGGTGACACCGAAAGTTCCGTTAATCAGCCCTAATCCGATTAACCTGCGTAGCCACCCAGAGTGCGACGCGAGTTGAACTCTAGTGATCCTAAACTTATGTTACTCCCTCGTAACCCTGTTCTCTACTATACTCTGATAATCCTTAGTCCCTCCTACTACTGGTGCCATGATATGACTTGGGCGGTGGGGAGCACCGTCAAATCCCGATCGATCATCTGACAAGGGTTTGATGACTTGTCATCTATAACACCACACACCTTCCAGTGCTATGCCTAGCATCCGGAATATCGTCAGTCATACTGACAACCACCAGGCCTGGGTTAACTGTGTGGACAGATTGACTCATCAAAAAGCACCCATTTAATATTGGACGTCGGATAACCTGTAGGGATTACATGTCACTCAAGCGCCAACCGGGTAACCCAAGGTACCGTGGTATTGGACTATGGAAGGTCCGCACACGTTGGCACATCAAAGCACCACACAACTGGTTGGCCCAGTGTACATGGTCCCTCTGGGTTAAGGACGGATTATCTATAGTAATAAGACGGTTTATGCACTATTGTCTGAATCACTGAGCTATGCACCGTCTTGGTTCATGTTCAACACGATCATCGTGCTTGGTCAGGTGAATGGGAATCCCATGTTCCCGTGATGGAGACTTTACCACATCCTCTACCTGTCAACAGCTTGTTCTCGGTGAAGCGACCGGCATCACCTAAGCTGTGAACTATTTCTAGGTCTACACAAAACTGGTCTATTGGGTCTCCCAAGCATAGATCCACCATGCGCCTCAGTGGCCTACTTTGTTCCCTATGGTCCTTTTATTATATGAGTATTATCATATACCAGAGTAGTATTCTAATTAAAACAATAACCAAAGTCATCTTTATTAATGTTAATAGAGAAAATCCACGCTAAGGACACACGAGCCACAACAATCTCCCACTTGGCCTAGCGGGGAACAACACTTTTAACTCTCATGGCATCCACGTGCTTCTCAAAAGCCCTGGTCGGTAACGCCTTTGTGAAAGGGTCTGCCATGTTATCTGCAGACGCCACCTGAGTCACTGCAACCTCCCCTCGCTTCTGCAAGTCCCGAATAATATAGTATTTCCGCTCGATATGCTTGCTCTTCTGGTGATATCTTGGCTCCTTGAATTATGCTACCGCTCCACTATTGTCACAGTAAAGGATAATAGGATCTTGAGCTCCCGGTACGTATCCTAAGTCCGTGAGGAACTTCTTGAGCCACACCGCCTCCTTAGCTGCTTCGCACGCCGCAACGTACTCAGCCTCTGTCGTCGAATCCGCGATGTATTCCTGCTTCACGCTTCTCCAACTGACAGCTCTTCCTCCTAATGAAAACACAAACTCTGACGTCGATCTCCTGGATTCCGGATCTGACGCAAAGTCAGAATCCGTATATCCAATCGATATCAGTTCCTGTAAATAGTAAACTAACTCATAATCTCTCATCCTACGGAGATACTTGAGTATACTTTTCACAGCAGTCCAGTGCCCTGGACCTGGATTTGACTGATACCTGCCCATCATGCCTACTGCATAGCATATATCTGGTCTCGTGCATTGCATAGCATACATCAGACTCCCTACAGCCGAAGCATAAGGTATCTTCTGCATCTCTGCCCTCTCCTCAGGAGTCTTAGGACCCTGATCCTTGGACAATTTCATTCCATGTCTGAATGGAACCAGTCCCTTCTTGGAGTTGTGCATACTGAATCTGACCAAGATAGTATCTATGTAGGCTGACTGTAACAGCGAGAGAATCTTGTTCTGGCGATCTCGAGTTATCTTGATCCCCAGAACATAACTCGCTTCACCTAGGTCTTTCATGTCAAATTGAGAGGATAACCACACCTTCACTGTAGACAACGTTCCAACATTGTTTCCAATGAGCAGGATATCGTCTACGTAAAGTACTAGAAAAACTACTGCAGTCTTATCGCTCCTTTTATAAACACATGGTTCATCCACGTTCTGCTCAAATCCATAAGACTGGATAGCCTGATCAAAACGCATGTTCCAACTTCTGGATGCTTGCTTCAGTCCATAAATGGACCTTTGCAACTTACACACCAGACTTTCTTGACCTTTTGCGACAAAGCCTGGAGGCTGAGCCATGTAGATGTCTTCTTCCAAATCCCCATTGAGGAATGCGGTCTTGACGTCCATTTGCCAGATCTCCTAATCATAATGGGCTGCAATGGACAAGAGGATCCGGATAGACTTAAGCATAGCCACTGGCGAAAAGGTTTCGTCATAGTCGATCCCTTCTCGCTGGTATAACCCTTAGCGACTAGTCTAGCTTTGTAAGTCTCAACGGTACCATCCGGACCTCTTTTTCTTTTGTACACCCACTTACACCCAACAGGTTTAATATTGTGAGGTGGTGTTATAAGTGTCCAGACCGAATTTTGGGACATCAATGTCAGTTCTGCCTCCATGGCTTCCTGCCATGCTGCATGGTCAGAGGATACCATCGCTTTGTCATAGTTCAGAGGATCATCCTCATGAAACTCTGGATCTACCATAAAGGCTTCTCTAATGTATCTATCAGGAGCACTTATGGTCCTCCCACTATAACGAGCCTGTGGTGGTTCCATAGGAGTCGATTCTACAGTATCGTTTATCTTAGTGGTATTGGCTCCCACTACGTTTTCTATCTACGTACTTCCATCAGTACCAAGCAATTCTTCAAGAACTACTTTACTGGTGGGCTTATGGTCTATTAAATAATCCTGCTCCAGGAATACAACGTTCGTCGATATGACAACCTTTCTATCCTCAGGATCATAAAATAAACCACACTTTGTCCCTTTTGGATACCCAACAAACAGACATACCTTAGTTTTTTACTCCATCTTATCTCGCTTGTCCTTCCGCACATGTGCTGGACAATCCCAAATCCTAAAGTGCTGTAGGCTTGGCTTTCGCTTCAACCACAGCTCCCAAGTAGTTAGGGGTACTGACTTTGATGGAACAAAGTTTAAAGTATATGCTGCCGTCTCTAGGGCATATCCCCAAAAACTAGGTAGCAATGTGGCATAACTCATCATAGTCCGAATCATGTATAACAAAGTTCGGTTTCTCCTCTCAGATACACCGTTTTGTTGTGTGTCCCTGGTGCAGTCAACTGGGATACGATCCCATGCTCACGCAGGTACCCAATAAATTCATCCGATAGGTATTCGCCTCCTCGATCCGATCGAAGAGACTTGATACTTTTACCCGTCTGCTTTTCTACTTCAGCTCTGAACTCCTTGAACTTATCAAAGGATTCAGACTTCCGTCGTATTAGGTATATGTATCCAAACCTCGAGTAATCATCCGTGAAGGTGATGAAATACTCGAAGCCTCCTATAGCACGGACACTTATGGGCCCACATACATCAATGTGTACCAACTCTAATACCTCCTTAGATCTGCTACCTTTGGCTCGGAAAGATCTTTTAGTCATCTTGCCTTCCAGGCAAGACTCACACGTCGGTATGCTTTCTGAAACATCTGGACTTAAGAGTCCTACCTTAACCAACCTGTGAATCATGTCTGAGGCTATGTGTCCAAGCCTTAAATGCCAAAGGAGTATTGGATTATCTGAGGGATTTTTCATTTTAGATGAATTAATCGCACAAGCTTCAGTTATGTTATCATGCTTATGATTGGAGTTAATTACATAGAGACTATTCTGTGTCCTTCCCTTACAAACAAAGGAACCATTCAATTTAATTGACACACCAGAAGCATCAAATAAAACTGAAAAACCTTTATTATTCAATAAGAAAACAGAAATTAAGTTTCGTCTCAATGACGGTACATAAAGTATGTCTCTAAGTAATAAACTTCTTCCATCAAGGAACTGCAAGACGATATCTCCAACTGCTTCAGCCTCTGCCACGGCCTCAGTTCCCATACTTAGGATCATCTCCCCATCACCCAGTTTTCTTGTCTCCTTGAACCCCTGCAAATTATTGCAAGCATGGTTAGTGGAACCAGAATCCATAATCCATGAAACTGGAGAACAACTAGATGCTACAGGGGATTCTACTATGTGGATTTGAGATATACCTGTCTCAGCCTTGTTGGGAGCCGCGCGGCAGTTGCCCTTCCAGTGCCCCTTCTTGCCGCATCGGAAACATTTTCCTTTGGACTTCGCTGAACCATTCTGCTTAGGGACCTGCAACTACACCTGGCCCATCTTCACGGGCTTCTTAGACTTTCTTTTCTGAAACTTGCCTTTGTCTTTCAGAGAAGAATTCTGCTCTACGTTCAGGGATTGGGCTCCTGCCTTCATCCCGTCCTCTGTCGCCTGGAGCGCCGCTAGGAGCTCTGCGTTAGACATCTCCAACCGGTTAAGGTTGAAGTTGGTAACGAAGCCCTCAAACGCTCCTGACAGAGACGCGAGGAAAATATCGGTCTGGATCTCTGCATCCAAGATGACATCGAAGGAACCAAGCTTGTTCACATAGCCAAACAATTTCAGCATATGATCCCGAACTAAAGTCCCCTCTACCATCTTCGTGGACACCAATTTCTTGTTGATCAGGTAACGAGTTACCCGACTACGACCCTCGAACATTTTCTTTAGGTAGAGCATCATGTCTGAAGCAAAGGCTATGTCTTCGACTTGCTTCTGAAGGACGGTCTGCAAGGATGCCACTATATAGCACTTGCACATCTCATCAGCATCTAGTCAGTCTTTCCATTCTTTTAACTAGGCCTCAGTTGCACTTGGTCCCGGTATAGCCGGTTGAGGGGTACTTAGGGCAATTGTGTGTTTGTCAATCCTTAGGACGAGCATCAAGTTACGCTTCCAGTCCTCGTAGTTTGGTCCCGTAAGTTTGTTATCATTAAGTATGGAGGCAAGGGGGTCGAGCTTGATCATGATTTATGTAAACAATGGTTTAAAGCAAAAGTTAGGGTCTACTACAATCTATTTTATGGAATTTAAAAACAGATAATGTTTACTCCAGCCGTTATGTCTTCACTACCTTAAGTGGAGACATCCAGGAATCTAAATTCCTTGGGCTCGAGCACTGAGACTATCGGCCCTGAATTGGAGACAGCATCTCGGTGAGAGCATGCAACTGCTTCTGCCAATGGGGTTTTTATAATCCAGTCTTCATCAGAATTACCCATGGTAAACTGAAAGACCTCCCAGTCTTCTTTTGGCCAGCTTTATGTGACCCGCGTGCGCAGTAACAACGGCTTTACACAAGCTTTCGGATGCTTCCCACAAATCTAGGTGGTATCGGCACAGGGGTTTATAGGCTCCCGCGGTGCAGGAAAAAACCGTCACCCACTGCCACCGGCATCCTCCATGTCCTGAAGAAAACCACTAGGCGAACCAGCATGGAAGGAAACACAGCTCTCACCCGGTGGGAATATCAAACTATGTACCTCCCACCCAGACCCTTAGCTGGTTGATTGTGGAGGCCAGGGGCTCCCCTTTGGAGGGAACCTCTTACACATCCCTTCTTTATAAGGTTTTATGCATATCTAGAAAGGTCACGACCTCCTAGACTTAGACCCTGGTCTACCATGCTCCCACTAGGATTACAAACCCTCCCGCAAAGCATTAGTATCCTCGGAAAATATCATAGTCCCTACCTTGAATACTCAGCTTTTGCCTTTCTTACGAGGATCACATTACATAGATTCCAAGGATCCCGATACTTACTAATTTGCCCATAATCCCAAGATCTGGAGCCTAGCCTAAGGTCAACGTGGAAAGGACTCCCACTACGATGACTCATTGTTCATAATTTGATACCTAATGTCATAGTAGACCTCATCTCATTATAGGTTTCGATACTGGCCAAATAGGGACATTCAACAACCTCCGCTGGATATTAACCTAATGGTAGCATAACCAAATCGTGATGAGTTCATACTACCATCAAACGTCATCTAGAAACGGGTATCACACAGTGAAATCCTAACCTAACTTGGTCGCTAGGACCATGTGGGGAAAGGGCATATCCCACTAGGGTTATCATACTTCTTATGGAGATATTAGTTAATTATCTCTAAACAAATCTAATACTGCATCTATCTCGGTGCACAGTACTTGGCTACCTGAACTACCACGAGGGCGGTTTCCACCTTTTCTTTTAGCTAGCCACCGGATTTGCACGTGTTAGAACCATATAGAGACACCGATGAATCCATAAGCTTAGTACTAACCCTAAGCCTGATCTAGAGACAAACTCACAAGCAAGATAGATAATCATATTATCATCGGGGTTCTCTAAATACTAAATAAAGAGAAACAACAGAAATAGCATCCAAACTGAATCAAGTCCAAGGTCCGACCCTTGAACATGAATAGCACAGCCAAGATATCATGTTCTTCCGTTCTGCACGATCACTGACGACGATTCCCATCATCGCCAACGTGCATGCCTTCGCCGGGTCTTTGCACGCCATGGTACCGCTTGCCCGAGTCATGGATGTAGCATCATCTTCTTCTTCCTGTGACCGAAAAACTAACATGCTCCGAGCAAGTGCTCGTTCGTGTACAATTTTTCTAGAAAGAAAAGAAAACAATCCTAGAAACATGGCCAGGGAACCGAGGATGGTCAACCCCCACCCTCGCCCATCTAGATCCTTAAAATCCACAAGCACAATAATAATCAATGCAAAATTAAATCCGAGGTTTGACCCCCGGATGCATGCAATCACAGATTACTATTCAGCGCGGCACCTACAAAAAGACGATACATAGCACAATCCATATGCATGATCTACGTCGAACCCCGAGGAAAACATATGTCATCATATATTCACATGATATTTTCACGAATTCATGCATGAAACATACACCAAAGCGTGCTCTGATATCAATTTTTGGAATAGGATCCGCTTATCAGAGTCGCAGCGGAAGCAAAAGAAAGATCCGAATATCATACGGTGTATGTTTCATTACAATTAATTCTACAAAACAATCTACATGCAAATCTATAATCTTAGCATATGTGCGGACACCCTAGAGGCATACTACGATTTATGGAAGACATGCATGCATCTAGTTAGGTGTTTAGAATCATCATACCTTTTGGATCTATGATCCGGAGACAACGGAACGATGAAGAACCACACTTGAATCGCAAGGGAAACTGTCGGATAGCACCTTGTCTTTTACGAATTGAAAAATCCTCGAAATCCCGTCTTTGAGTGCAAGGATTACGAGCTGACGGAGGAATCCGTTGCGAAGATAATGGCGAGACGCGAGGTTTCCTCCTTCTCTTTCTCTCTTCTTCCTTCTCCTTCCTTCCTCTTTCTTCTCCCTTCTTCTTCCTCTCTTTTCCTTGGCCGAAACCACAAAGGAGGAGCAAAGGGGGGGGGTTGGATTTTTGGAGGAGAGGGGGAAAACCATAGGGCCGAACCTCCCTCTCCCTATTCTTCTTATAGGGCCGGTCTCCCATGGCTTCAAGGAAGATAGGGCTGGCCCTAGATAGATTAGGATAGAGGGGGGGTGGTTTTTAGGGATTTCCAATGTCTATCGTGAAGCCTGGACAAAAACGCCCTTCACGAAAAGTGGAAAACTGAAAGAGAGACTGAGTGAGGTGCGCTACTCGGAATCGAGTTCCGTCAGCGCCTATGAGCTCCTAGAATTATTCTGCTCATTCTAAGATCTATATTCAATGTGTTCTGAGCCATATTTCAGTATTTACCAAAATACCCCTACGGCCCGTAACACATGTGAATTAGGTTCTTTGGCTCCGGGCTTGCGCTCCATCGCGCTACTTCGCATCCAACGTATCCAACTAGGTTGGGGAACAATTCCTATACATAACGACATGGTGGAACCTTCAGGGTTCGGGATCTCTAGCTCCAACCGGATCCCTGATTAACTGTTCCGGTGACACACCGAAAGTTCCGTTAATCAGCCCTAATCCGATTAACCTGCGTAGCCACCCAGAGTGTGACGCGAGTTAAACTCTAGTGATCCTAAACTTATGTTACTCCCTCGTAACCCTGTTCTCTACTATACTACGATAATCCTTAGTCCCTCTTTTTACTGGTGTCATGATACGATTCGGGCAGTGGGGAGCACCGTCATATCCCGATCGATCATCTACTAGGGTTTGATGACTTGTTATCTATAACACCACACACCTTCCGGTGCTATGCCTAGCATCCGGAACATCGTCAGTCATACTGACAACCACCAGGCCTAGGTTAACTGTGTGGACAGATTGACTCATCAAAACGCAGCCATCCAACATTGGACGTCGGATAACCTGTAGGGATTACATATCACTCAAGCTCCAGAACCCAACGTACCGTGGTATTGGACTATGGAAGGTTCGCACACGTTGGCACATCAAAGCACCACACAACTGGTTGGCCCAGTGTACATGGTCCCTCAGGGTTAAGGACGGATTATCTATAGTAGTAAGACGGTTTATGCACCAGTGTCTGAATCACTGAGCTGTGCATAGTCTTGGTTCCTGTTCAACACGATCATCGTGCTTGGTCAGGTGAATGGGAATCCCACGTTCCCGTGGTGGAGACTTCACCACATCCTCTACCTGCCAATAGCTTGTTCTCGGTGAAGCGACCGGCATCACCTAAGTTGTGAACTAGTTCTAGGTCTACACAGAACTGGTCCATTGGGTCTCCCAAGCATGGATCCACCATGCGCCTCAGTGACCTACTGTGTTCCCTAGGGTCCTTTTATTATATGAGTATTATCATATACCAGAGTAGTATTCTAATTAATGCAATAACCAAAGTCATCTTTATTAATGTTAATACAGAAAATCCACGCTAAGGACACACGAGCTACAACAACGTGTGTGTTTGTGATCGACGACCACTCATGGCTAGCGATCGCTCGTAGCCGATGGCTCTACAACAACGGCCAGCCCCCCTTGTTCTCTCTCTCTCTCTCTCTCTCTCTCTCTCTCTCTCTCTCTCTCTCTCTCTCTCTCTCTCTCTCTCTTTCTCTCTCTCTCTCTCCATGTGTGTGTTGGTGATCGGCGACCGACGACAGCTCTTGGTCTACGACAGTACAGCAGCGGGCTTCTCTCTCGCTTGCTCTCCGTGTATCTATTTGTGACAGGGCCGTCTTGAATCCGACTTAGATCATTGATTCTCTAATTACTATTCACTCGAGTCCAAGGAAATTTTAGTTTTTATTTCTTTCGTATAAATTTGTTTTCTGAAAATTTTAATTATGTTAATTGTAATTCAACAAGGTATATAAAGTAATAGTTAGCTTCTATTAATATTTTTACTTATATGCTAGTTTTATATCTATTGGTATGTATAAAAGGATCAAAGATCTATGGCCAAAAAATCTTAGGACCAGCCCTGATTTTAGGGCCGGATCGGACTCAAGCCGTTGACTTTCGGGCTGGGTTAGACCAGTGGGTTTTTATTACACCCCTAACGCCATCAACGTGTGCTGGTCCTCTGGGGCGACCGTCACAGCCTCACGGAGCAGCCGGACAGCATTTTTCCTACCAATCTGCTATAGTGCATTTCTCAGCACCCAACCATGACATGCGACATGGATCATTAAAGGGAAACAACAACAGCTACACTACATATACAATAACAAGTCAATCCCAAACACTCAAAACTCTCTATGTGCTGCATCATAGCCATTCGATGACAGCCACCACGACAAGTGCATCACACTCAGCCTTATTGCACCACATAGGTTGCTTTGATTTAAATGGTCATTAGGAAAAAAAAAAAGAGCAGCTGGTACTGAGTGTGATGCACTTGCCGTAATGGTTTGCATGGCATCCTCCGATTGGGCCATAAACAAGTGCAATCTAGCAGTCAGGGAGTCCGAATCTTCTACAGCTCAAGCAATTAACCTGCCTATATTGGGAACGATAGCCGGTCGATGCTCGATCACCACATGGCATTAACAGCATCGCAAATGTCGTAGCTAAGTGTGATTCACTACGGTTGAACCCGATGGCAAACATACACGACAGGTGAATAAAACTCAGCCTAGACGACATGTGAATCGCACTAAGCCCGACGGTTGAGATGATATGCGCCATCAGCTAGCTACCGGTTCAACTGTTGGTCATTGGAACCGTAGAATATTCGAACTCGCAATCCGGTAGCAAAAATGCTCTTAGGGGCAGTGACCACAAGTATTGTTCCTCTATTAGGACCTTCGTTTAAGAGATAGGTTAAAGCCAAATTTGAATCAGAGCCACTCTTTTGAATGCCGGACATGGCTGAGTGTGATTCACGGGTCGATATTGGGTCTAACGGATGCGGTTGTGACTCTATATCGCTCTTAAATTGAGATCCTAACATATATAAGAGGATCCGGTGCCTAAGTATCAAGTAGCTAGATTGCGAGAAGGTTTGTGCATCAAGGGCGGCATCTATCGATTTAAAGTTAGTGACATAAATAAGTCTTGAGCCGATCGGTACACGATACGAGTCCATCGCTTGGCCGGCATTTCTTGGTCAAGGCTGTCCCGGCTTCCGCCGGCCGGCCACTCTGGTACGAAATGAAGCTAGCAACTCAAGGAATCATCCAACTCTATGTAATTAATTTAATTAGTGGGCAATGAGATCGACCACCTCCGGACGGCCAAGATACGTACCCGGCCGGTGTCTATTAATACTGAGCATCTGCAGTGCAATATTCAACATGTAAGTGATCCCGATGGTGAAACAAGGTGTGGTGTGCTTTCCCGCTCCCGGAGTGGGCCACCTTTTCTCCATGGTGGAGTTCGCCAAGCAGCTCCAAGGCCGCTTCTCCGTCACCGTCCTCCTGATTCCCCTTCTGGCCCCCGCATGGGCTTCCGCCACCACAGCTTACATCAAGTCGGTGGTGTCCTCCGGCCTCGACATCCGCTTCGAGGAGCTCCCTCACATCGACCCCCCTCACCAGGAGAACCAAAGGCCCGAAACCTTCATCACCCGCTTGATCGAGGCCTACAAGACTCCAGTCAAGGAGGCCATCTCGCGGCCCGCCCCGAACATCGCCGCCGCCGTCATCCTCGACTGGTTCTGCTCCTCTATGATCGATGTCGCCAATGAGTTCGGGATCCCGGCCTACTTCTATTACACCTCCGGCGCCGCCATGCTCGGCACCCTGCTCTACCTCCCTACCCTCCATGTCAAGCTCCCCTGCGAATTCAAGGATGTGGAAGGGGAGATTGAAATCCCGGGCCTGCCACCGGTGCCGCCCCACTGCATGCCAACGGCACTGATGGACAAGAAGGACGAGGCATACACCATTTTCGTCGACCACGGCCGCCGGTTGCCAGGGGCTAAAGGCATAATCGTGAATACTTTTGCGGAGCTGGAGCCGAAGCAGCTGCGGGCATTGGCGGATGGGGACTGCCTGCCCGACCACCCTACGCCACCGGTCTTTGCGGTGGGACCGGTGCTGGCGGTCGAACCCAAGAGGGCCGGGTCGGACCGGCACGAGTGCATCAGGTGGCTCGATGGCCAGCCGCCGGCGTCCGTCGTGTTCTTGTGCTTCGGCAGCATGGGGGCCTTCGAGGCGCCGCAGGTGGAGGCGATTGCGGTGGGGTTGGAGCGGAGCGGGCACCGGTTCTTGTGGGCCCTGCGCAGCCCTTCGTCGTCAGGGATTCCAACCGATGCGAATCTCGACGAGGTGTTACCGGATGGTTTCTCGGAGAGGACGAAGGGGAGGGGGCTGGTGTGGCCGTCGTGGGTGCCGCAGGCGGAGATCCTGTCCCACGAGGCGGTGGGGGGATTCGTGACGCACTGCGGGTGGAACTCGACGTTGGAGGGGTTGTGGTTCGGCGTGCCGATGCTCGGGTGGCCGCTCTATGCGGAGCAGCACCTGAATTGCTTGGTGATGGCGAGAGAGCTGGGTGTGGCTCTGGAGCTGGAGTACGACTACAGCAGCGGAGGGTTCGTGACCTCGGAGGAGTTGGAGAAGGGGGTGAGAAGCCTGATGGAGGAGTGTGAGGAAGGGAAGAGGGTGAGGGGTAAGGTGGGGGAGATGAAGGTGGCGGGCAGGAGGGCCACCAAGGAAGGCGGCTCCTCGTCTGTCGCTTTGGAGCGGTTGATCGGAGAGCTAACCAAGACAGTGCCCATTGCCAATCATAATAAGGATTACTACTACTTCACTCCAGAGATTATTGCTGCATGAGTCCCCAAAGATATCGAAAATGCTGAAAGGTCCTTATGTACCTTTCAGTTAATTATTGTTATTGTTGTTGTTTTTTTTGCATGTTTTGTGATGGTGTGCTATGGTAATTGTAAGTTGTAACCATCTCAGATGGTGCTTAATTACTTTGCTCTAAAAAAGTGTAAAACTCTTTCTCCTAAAAGTGTTTTTTTTTTTTTTTTTTTGGTAGGGTAGATACACTACAGGGATCAAAAAACTCAAGAGAAAGGTCTACGATGGCACATGAATCCAATAGTGCTCATGTCTCGTCCAACTAACTCCAGTATACTAGTATCAGCCCAGAAAAGTCATTAATCTAAACTTGAGTTTATCTCGAGTGTCATCCTCTAGTAGCCAACCAATCTATTGAGCTAGGCGTCCCTAACAGGTGCATATCAAGCTGGTGCAGCCCATGTATTGGCACCCATCAAACCGATCGGTCCAGATGATGCCCGCCATTCCCCGCCAGCCATGCTCGCATGATTTTAGTCGCAAGTTGTGATGATAAGCCAGATCTCTTCCCCATTTCTCCCTGTTGGAGCCATTCACGGGTTTGTTATTCTTGGTGATTCTTTTCCCATTAATTGTAACCATTTTCGGAACCAATTAGTTCCACAATTAGGGAGCTATTATGCCACACCTCCGTGTATATGTAACCCGGGATTCTAATGAAGAAGAACAAGCAAGACAATGTGGACGTTGGCTTTCTTTGATCGGCTGAACCATGATAAATCATCTGTCTCCTTTCTATATCCGGATTTTCATATGGTATCAGAGCTTAGGTTCTGAAGCTCGATGATCAACAATCGGTCGATGGTCAGGCTAGAGATTCCATCGTTCATCAAGCTTTCATGATCTAGCTCCTTCTCTGTTGATCCTATCCACCCTTCTTTGTTTATCCTATCATCCATCCACCATGGGTGATTCTGCGAAAGATACCATCTCCAACAGCGATTCACCTTATTTTCTTCATTCTTTTGACAATCCCTGAATCTCGATCCATCGTTACTCAAAACTTGATGGGGAAAATTTATGTGACATTGTCTCGTGCCGTTCGGATGGCACTTATTGCCAAGAATAAATTCGCGTTCGTTGATGGCACCATCAAGAAACCCAGTTCTTCGGATCCCAAAGCATCTAAATGGAAGAGGTGCAACAAAATGATGTATTCATGGATCATCAACTCAGTTCACAATGACATCGCCAACAATGTGATGTACACAGAGATGGCACGGGAAGGTATGGTTCATGCTTAGTGATCGTTTTTCTCAGCAGAATGTTCCGCGCTTATTCCAATTATCTCTCTCCATTGCTACTCATCTGCAAGGTACATCTTCCATCACCGCCTACTTTATTGGACTCAAGGCATTATGGGCGAACTATCATCCTATAATGTCATCCCACCTTGTACCTGCGAATCTTCTAACGAACTGATGAACATTCACCAAATTAAGAGAAAACGTCATGCAGTTCCTCATGGGTTTGAATGAAAGTTACAATGTTATACGTAGTCAGATTCTCATAATGGAACCCCTACCTACTCACTACTACTTCAGGAAGAGCGACACCGGGATCTTCAAGTGGCTCCACCTTCTCATGAAACCGTAACCTTCGTTATCAACCACTCTGGCCCTTTTGAGAGACCATATATATATATATATATATATATATATATATATATATATATATATATATATATATATATATATA